>WEIT01006142.1:12541-52447 GCA_013389985.1 Dryoscopus gambensis | reverse complement strand
GAGAGCGGCAGGAAGAGTGTCGGGAGTTGTGCGGGCGCAGCTCGGTGTAGTGGGTGTATCGCATAGCGCCAGTCAGCTGGAGGGCGGTGATGGGTCCAGCCCAAGGCGTGTCCGAACGGGGCCTCCGGTTCTGGTTGTGCCCGGGCCCACGCTGGACATGGCTCGGTGGCGGGCCGTGCGGGGCTGTCGCATCCCCGCCGTGCTGCGGGCCTGGCGGGGGCACCCGTGTCACCAGCGAAGCGTGAGGCGGTGCGTCGGGGCAAAACCTCAACAGCGGAAAACCCGTGATAAGGCTCGGGATAACGTCAGAAGCGTGTCAGATTGTCTAGTTACGGATTTTTTATGAAACCCTTTCCTCCTCTACTAAATACAAAATGTATTTATTAAAAAAATAAGGCTTTCTGTGTGGAAGTGCACGTCTCTGTTCTGACAGAAAGACTTGCTCAGGTCCTGGACGGAATTTCTAGTCTGTGGACGTGAGGAAAATGTCACCAAGCCAGGAAATTCCTTCATAGATAAGGAGAAATGATTGAGCTGGAGAGCTGTCTCTGGACATCAGAGAGCTAATTACGTATAGGTGCTCCAGAGCGAATCCTCCGTGTCTGACAGGAACGCGGACTGTGCCTGAACTGTGCTACTCTGACACAGCAGCTGCCTGGCCTTCCGTAACAAGTACAATTTTATTCCAAGTGGGTTTGGATTATATCTTGCAAATGATACAATAATAAAATTGGGAGTCTTTGCAGGAATGATGAAAAATAAAACGTTTGGTGCAACAGTGACAGGGCTGAGTATGTGGTGATGAGAGGGAGTTTTACTGATGTAAAAAGTAGCCACGTTGAAAATAAATAAGTACTTCTGAAAACTGTTGATAAGACTTCCAGTTAGACTGTTTTAAAGTTGTGATTGGAAATAATGCAGTTGAGAGAAGATAGAAAATAGTCATGCTGTGATCTTAGAGTTTAGTTCTTTATTTAGTGAGGTACAATGTTTTCCTATTGCAAAAAAGGGCTATAAAGCACCATTTTCTAATGTTCTCAGTGCCTGAGTGATGAACAGTTCCTGTCCTAAGGAGGACATAAAGAAAAGTTGGTTCCTTATACAGAGAGAGGACTTCTGATTATTACACTATGAAAGTATTTCATTATTATGTTGAAAATTTGCAGGTTTCAAGTTCCTAGAAACTAGTAAACTCCCAAATAATCACAATAGGGGGGAAAAAATCACCATGTCATGTATGCACAGTTGACTCCAGAGAGCTTTGTCCAAAATACATATTTATTGTAGTTCCTTAAAGTAGATTTCAAAGCAAGAATCAGAAAGAGCACTGTCTGGGTACAAAATACATGACTCTCCATATAGACATAAAGACGGATGCTTTCTGTAGATAAATTTTATGTCTTCCACGTGTGTTTTGATAGGGAGTACATTGCAGTCAGAGTCCAACATATTGCAGCGTAGCAGCAAACATGGCTAATCCTCAGCAAGTCATGGAATGCTCTCAAATCCTGAGGTGAAATTCAAATGCAGTTTGCCTTGGCTGAGACACCATAACTAACGTGCTGCAGTCCTCCCTTCTGTGCTCGAACACACACAAAATAAATGCCAATCACTGAGAAACAGAATCATTGATAACCCGTGAACGTAAGGAAAAGTTCCGCTGGAATGGGCTGGGCCAAGTCTTCGTGCTGTAGAACCGAACTTGTGGGCGTGAGAAGGGCTGGCTGCGGACGCCAGGCGACCCAGAGGCCGGTAGGTGGCTGTGTTTCACCGCTGTCCGCACCCTCCTCGCCTGCAAAACAGTCCCCGGCCCCAAAAAGTGCCACCTGATCCCACCAGCAGCCCCTGTGCGTTTCTTTCTCTCCGGATGACCCGGGCGTTTTATCTGTATTAAGAAATAAATATTCGCATGCGCACGTTTGCATGGGTACAACAGTCTTGTGTAGAAGGTGCACAAGAAGGAGCTTTATGCTTTTAACTTCTTTCAAGTGTTTTCATAGCATGGATTTCGACAGCCGCTGCTCATGGTTCTGTGAAGGACTGGATCTTGCTTTGTCAGAAACCATTCTAGGCCCTAACGGGACCTTAAATACAATTTCAGCAAATTTGCATATGGATGTTGACATCTTTGTGAGAGAATTAATATCCAACATGTATTAAATACTGAGACACAACTATGAGTTGATCTCCCAAAATCACGGGGAAAGGATTTAGGATTGCTTCCATTATTTGCAGTGGTGCAGTGAAGCGATAAAGGGATCAAAGCCTATATTCTGTTGGCTCCCACAGCGAATTTGTTTCTCACTCAATTTATACTTGTCCATAAATAAGTAGACTATTTAAAAAGCTTGATGAGGTTCCCGCAAAATCATCCATTTTTCTGAGAGAGTAATTTATTCACTACCGCTATCCCCTCCATTTCACAAATTATTTTCTTAAAATAGACTGGGTTTTCATTACCATCATCATTCCATCCTGAGCAGGAATGATTAGCTCAGAGCCCATTATTTCATACATGATATGGTTAGGATTGTTTTAAAGAAAACAGAGGCAAGTTATATAGAGGTTCTTTTCCAGGTAGGCTTGGGAAGCAATGCTCTAGATTGTCAAGTCTTAATTTTGAGATTTTTTGAGATGATTTAAGAGATTTTAGGAACAGTTTATTGCTCTTTGAGGACATCAGGTGGCACTGTGTGCTTGTCAGTGAAGCCCAAAAGAAACCACAATCAGTAACAAGCCTATGTGAAATTCTTACACAGGAGGTGCTAGTAAAAGACTTGACTGTGTTTGTGACCTATGTAGGGGATAGGGGTCAACAATAAAAGCTGTCACAACTCACTCACATGATAGGAACCCATTGCTTAATGTAAAACTTTTAAGAATAAGCCAGAATTCCTCTCATAATTTGTGAGAACAAATCGGGGGAAAGAAAAATCTTCTGGCTTTAATTTTTATGCCAGAGAAAGAAAAAGACTACAGATTAAAAAAAAAATAAAACAGAAAGACTTTTTTTTCTGCTCATGGTTTACATGTAGATAAATCTGAGCTTCACTTTCCTACAGTGACCCTAAATATTACATTTACATTTAATAGGCTAGTACTATTAATGTTTCAAACTTATGCCTGTGCTTCTCTCCCTGTAAACAGATTTGTGCACCAGCACAGATAATGTGTAGAAGAACTGTGGAATTAATTTTTCTACTTCCATCGTCCTGAATTAATGGCATTCAAGCCCAATCCTGGAAGTCAGGGAGGACAACACAGGGTACATTTTTCTAAAACAAATACACTTTCCTTTCTATTTCTAGGATTTTTCTGACAGTCAGGCTTCCTCTGATTGCCTTAAAAAGTACAAGCAAAATATTTCACAGGCCAGGGGTTTATTGAGAAATACATTACATTTTTGCTCTATTTCCTTTAATGTTATTGCCAATAAGTTCCTGTCCAAAGCGATAATATCAGCCTATATGTTCGATTATTGAAGTAGGCTCTGTTTAGTTTATTGAGGCTCTGTCCTCTTAACTAATTACAAAATACTCAGCAAATATTTGAATGTATTCCTTACCTCATTCTCACAAATTAGTGGATCTCTTTGTTTAACAAACAGAGTTCACTGTTCTTGCCCTCAAGGTAAAGCATACACTGCAATCTCTCTTCTGCAGACATGTGAATACCAACCTTTTCTAAGTGAATCAACAGTTGAAAATGGTCTCTGTAAATCAGTAAAGGCAGAGAATTTGCTGTGTTGCATCGAGTACACCTCTATAAGGCACAAACAACTCAAAGCTCAGTAATGATGTTTCACTGAACACAGTTTGCAGCTTTATAGTATTTTAATAGATTTTTAGAATTTTGATGTATAACGTCCTATGTTCTAGAACTCAGAAAAACCTCAGCCATGACAAAACAAAATGAGTTCTCTTCTGAATTATATTAATTTAATTCCTTTATATCACATTCCTTTTTTAAAGATATAAATTCACTCTTAATACCTTAAGATTTGAAAGAAGTTTAAATAAAATCTTTAAGGTATGAAATTAAGTAAGCAGAACTAAACAAACAGAAATACTATAGGATTTTTCAAAAGATACTAGTTCATTCAAAGCATTAAATATCTGGCTTATGGATAAGAGGTGTCTTCAGAAGTACTATGATGATGAAGTGCCTTGATTTTTGGCCCTTTAACTGTTAAATATTTTCAAAAAAATTTTTGTAATAATAGTTTAAGTCAAAAAAAGAACCATGTATTAAAGCAATAACCCTTGGTTATTCTTTACAGAAATCAAAGGGTCTTTTAGGTTGTTAAAAGTGCTGACAAGAGCAGCCATGAATCAATGTAACCTCCATGTTTTGAGTCAAGAAAATACATTATCCTATAATTATTAAAGAATACACTCTAAAGTGTGTATTCACAGTGTGGAGGCAGCAAGATATCCCATAATTTCTTTCCAAAATGAAAGGTTCTGGCTGACATGAAGTACATACTTTTCTCACTGTTCTTCACTCAGTTTTCAAAGAAACAACTATTTCCAGCCAGTATTTGAGCAGAAGCATAGCAAGTGCCTGTGCTGGTGTCACAACTGTAGGGAAATTAAAGGCTTTCCCTTGCAGAGCAACTGGTTTTTGTTGACTCATTTCACTTCAGGAAGGGTGAGGAAGAAGTGTGCTGCACAGAGTGGACTATCCAATTGGAAAAAAAATGTAGTGATTTACCTTTTCCCCACATTTTGGAAATTGAAAGAGAAAGATGAGTTACAAAACTTTTTTTTTTCATTTTCACTTTGGTGCACTTGGCTTTCTAGCACACCATCGGCATAAATTCACTACTAGACAGCTTTTTAGTTGTCTCTATTTCTCATCCTAATTATCACTGACTCACTGATTGACCTAGCAAAGGGGGCTTTGCCCACTAATCTGTTTAGTAATACAAGCAGGGTGATACATATTGGTGATGGAGAGCGAAGCACAGTAGGGATTTCTTTTCAGCATTTATCATTTGGTATTTTTCAGTATTTGTTTTTAAATAAGAAAATTGTCTTCTGAAACATCTAAAAAAAATGCAAGTTCTAGTCAAGTCTGCTGAACACTTTCAGCTAAACAGGAATAAAAAGCCCACTGGAAATCTTAAAACTTGTCACTAAAGCATTTCTAAAATGTTGTAGACTGATTTTTCAGGTTAGATTCTTAAGAAAAATAAGTATGAGCTTAATAAACAGATGTTTTTCCAAGACAGCCACAAGGATATTCTGATATTCAGGAACTAATTTACAGACACAAACATGTTTCTTCTGGTTCACTTTTCTGATGAAAGGTTTTCTGTGAGTAATGGGAAGGTGTTGGATAGTGTCCCAGTGGCTGACAAAAAATACTAATCAATACTGAGTTGAAGAAAGCTCTTTTAAACAAATAATGTTTCACCTTTACTCTCTCCTCAAAAATAAATTGCAGGAAAAGAGTACACTGAGTTTGAGAACTCTTCCTTCCACCTGTGCTACACAAATTGTTCTTCATCTGTTAACAGACCAGCAAACAGACTTACTGGAAAGAAAACGCTGGCCAGAAAATCAACACGGCCAAATTAGGCTGGACTCAGGGGTACAATGAGGTCTCTAGCACACTTTTTTGGTGAGTGGGTCAGCTGTTTTGCAACCAGGACCCACCAAGACAAAATGGTATGTAAGGGAGGAAAAATACCACGTAGTCATTCCACTAAGAATATGTGTTGCTTTCAACTTAATTAAAAGGAGAAATAAGATATTTCTAAGTAATGAAATGTGAAATCAGAGAAGGAAAGAAAAAAGAAGCAAATATATTAAATGATTAATTATTCAAGGCTAAATCATTACCATATAATCAGTAAAGCAAACAAAAAATTTCCTGAGGTTTAAATATTTACATCTCCTGCTAAGAAGCACCACAGTTGTAACCACAAATACAGCTAAGTAGTGCTTATAATTGCAGGGTGCAAATATTTGGTAATCATTAAGGCAATGTTGAAAATTGACTCCTTCATGAATGTAAATATATACAGTGATAATTTCGTGTAACATAAACATCTGATTGAAAAGTCAGGTTTCCTATTCCTAACCCATTTGTAGGGATAATGATCCTTTTGTTTTTCCCACCAAAACAGAAGCCATTTATCTTGAACATTGAAGCTCTATTTATACATTCTTATTATGCCATTACAGCCATTCTCATGGTTTAATTATAAAATCTTGGGGTTTTAACTCAAGATTAACTAGGCTTTTACTGCCAGAGTTGACTGTTGTCATCTTCTCTCACTCCTGAAATTCTTGCCTAGGAACACATGACAAGTTTTTTTCTTTTTCTGCTACCAAATAGTGTTCTGACAGAGTTTCAAGCCTCTATGTACTACTTCTAGTGACAAAAGGGAAAGATGTGTTCTGTATTTTGCTGGAGAATGAGGGATACCTGAATTGTGCTCCATGGTTCACCTATTGCTCCATGAACAGTACGTGCCCATGTGCACTCTGCAGTGTACATCTGTGTTAAAGCTGGGCCAGTTACTTTACAAAGTGCATACCAGCAACCTACTCATGCTATCTTGTCGTATCCGAGGGAATCCTGCTGGTGCACAGCCTCTGGGATGGTGTCTCTAGGACCCTGTGGACCGCTTGTGTCAGGAACTACAAAGAAGCAACAAAGCAAGCTCAGGGTATGAGCAGCAGTGACAAGGAGGTTCAGTGGCAGTTTCCTCAGTCCGTGTTAACAGCACCAGTGAAGCAACAATAAAAAACACAACAGCAGACAGACTTCTATCCAGTTCTAGTCACTTTATTTTCACTCTTTAGGAAACAGAAGTAACCCTCTAAAAGGTGGAACCATGTCCTCTTTGTATCAGTATGGTCAACAAGAGCACATTCTGCACATGGCTCTTGAAGGTAATTGATACCAGATTTGGAAATGCAAACATTCAGCATCGGTCATCCTTCGGAAAAGACTTTTGGCAGCCTGGCAGCTAACTCACTGGTCATCCGTACAGTTACTGGAAAGCTGACTCTCGCAGGAACAATGCTTCAACCTCACATAAGTGTCCCGTCTGTTTGATTTTTAGCATCTTAAATGCTCACATTTCCTTCTGGCAGTATGTGGGTGGATCTCTGAACATGATGGGAACCTACTGTTTGACCCGATTTGACCAGATGAAAAGAGGATATACAGGTCAGGAACTCTCCACGTTTCAGGGCATAATCATATCTAATTTTCTAATAATCTGGTTCCTATAGAAGGCTTTTATTTCCATCTTTTAAGTACCTATTAAGCCAAGTTGAAACATTGATCCTGCTGTACAGAGATGAAGTCATTTGCCTGAAATCACAAAGATGACCCCAGTAACAACAGATCTGTCAGTGAGCCCCAGTCTCACCATACTTCTCATCATTTGGTCAAACATGCAAGTGAGTCAAAAGCCTCATTCAACACTGTCTTATCAGACATCATGCTGTACAGGCACAAAATCAGGCTTTCTCTGCAGAGGCCATAGTTTAGACACCATGTCCAGGTCATGAGTGGAAAGATGTTAATGCTACCAGTACACATAGCATGCAAAAGGACATACTGAAATAATTTTCCTGGAACAAAGCCCATATCAGAAGATGGGGCTTGTCAGCACTCTTGTGGCAGTACTGAATAAGGCAGATACCAACAACATTAGTTCCCCAGCAAGGAAGTATTGACCAAAGTCACTGGAATGAACTCACTGTGCTGAAGGATAGGAAACATTCATGCTTTCATTGTCCATGAGAAATACCACAGACTTCTTTTCCAGATATGCCACTGCCCAATGGCTCCATACCTTTCCTGGCCTCAGTTTTGTTATCCATAGAATAGGGAAAATGATGTTGAGTCTCTTTGCAAAACACATAGAGATCTGTGGCAGGAAAGGCCTGTGTAATTGCAAAATATCATTTATTGTCAGGCTATTTATAGTTGGTACACATAATTCAGATTGCTACTGTGGCTTTTCCCTGTGCTATTAGAGTGAAGCTTCTGCCAGGCCCCATCACAAAGCAATGTGAGAGTTTCATTATGCTTGTGACTAGGTGACTCCATGCCTTGTCTCACCTTCCTGCCTCCCCTGAGACCTGGCTGCAGCAGAGACCAGGCGACTAAGTGGGAAACAGGTTGTGAAAATGGGAGGAGTAAATGTGCAAATTCCGGGAACCCACCTCAAATCCCTACCCCACCCCTTCCCACCACCTCCCAGTGCCCGCCCCCAGCTTCAGCGTCCTGTCTTAAACTGCTGCCACCCTGGGTGAGGTTGAACATTCTCGGCTGCTGACTGCACAGCTGCACCGGGCAGTCGGCAGCACCCAGTGGGACAGACGTGATGGGGCTGAGGTTGTGCAGCTGGGCTCCCCTGGGGTCCCTCCTCTCCCTGCTCGTTTCTACCAGCGTGGCGGTAAGTGAGGAGTGTTTAGGGAATGTGTTAGTGCAGAAAGTGGTGTTGGAGAAAATCCACTAAAAATGGCCCTCCTTCTTCTCTTCAGTACATTGCTACCAGAGAAAACTGCTGCATATTGGATGACAGATTTGTAAGTACCTGAACAATTTTCTTTTATCTTAAGAATGTAACTAAAGCTTTCCTATGCTGATTATTAACTACCATTATCACTTGAACCTCATCATTGTTTTCAGTACTTATTAAGTGTGCTTTGCTTAAACCTGTTATTTATTGAAAGCAGTATATGCTTGGTAAAAGTGCCTGGGTGGCTGCGCTGTGGGTGAAAGCACATATCCAGCAGATGCTACAATATTAGCATGCACTGTTTTCTTGCTACATATGCACATAATGTGAAAGTAAACTGTCTCCGAAAAAGTCCGCTGCAAATGCCTGCCCATTTTTATCTGTTATCGTTTGTGTCAGCTGTGTCTGAAAGTTCCTCTGCCCAAATACTCTGCTCTGCTTTCTTTGCCCCGGAAACATTGCCAACTATTTCTCTTCACTCCTTAGGGTAGCTTCTGCCCAACAACTTGTGGCATTTCAGATTTCTTTGATAAATACCATTCTGCTGTGGATGATGACCTGCAGGAAATGGAGACAATTCTGCAGCGAATTTCTAATGCCTCAATAACAACAGAACATCTGATTGAACACATCCAAGGCCTCTATCCTTCAGACAAGCAGACTTTACCAAGTGAGCATATAAAAAACAAGTGCACAACTGAAAAATATTATTTATGTCATTTTCTTTCTTCAACTTGCCTAACTGCAATTATTTTGTACCTTTGCCTGTTTTACAGATTCAATTGATGATTTTACTCAAAAGTCCAGGAAAATAATTGAAGAAGTTATCAGATACGAAAACACTATATTGTCTCATGAAACTACTATCCAGTAGGTATCTTCCACTTCTTTTATTAGTGACAATTTTCTTTCTGTTCTTTTATCAAGTGCCAAAAAGGCTCTCTCTGAAAGGTTTTTTGTGCTCATGTGGACAGTTCTGCCCACTCTGCCATTAGAAGCTGCCTAGCAAGACACAGAATGATCACGAGGATCTGATACTGAATTCTCTGCTCACCTAGATAAACTGTTAATTGTGCAAGAAGTGCAAGCTAAGAATGTCATGAAGCCTGGCAATATTTTTGTTTATGTTTCTCCTGCTGTGCCAGCTACCCCTAAAATGTTTTTCATGACCTTTGGAGGTCATGAGTTTTTGCTGTAAAGCAGAGTATGTAGAATGTTTGTGCAATCATTCACTCCAGCCAATTTTGCTGCATATATCCATGAAAATTAGCTCAGTTATAAATCATAAGTAACTATAAACTCAGGGACAGTCTTTTATAAGTTGACATTGAAAATAAAGTTGAAAACATCATTAATGTCTCTAAATCTTAAGGATATGTTTTTTGACCTGAATGTAGAAAGATCTCCACTTCTCTGACATTATGTCAAAGATTATTTAGACATTCTGACACTTACAGCCGTCTATTTACAGCACTTATGTTTTACAAATACATCCATAATTGAAGAGGAGTAGTTTATCATTTACTTCAGGAGAGCAAAGCAAAATAGTCTTTCCACAGAGTTATATTCATACAGTAATTACTGGTTAGAGTTTTGCTGATTAGAGTCCAGTTTTGCATATGGTTACGTTTTGCATGAGGTTAACCATGTGCTTTCCTATTTTGCCTGTCCTTAACTTTAAATATCAGTCCTAATAGAGGCACCCCGTTTTTCAGGGGTGCATGTAGCAGCATGTTAGATACATGAGCCATGTGTCCAGGGAAATAAATGTGTTACATGTTCACAAATGGTGGATACAACAACCCATTTTTATGTCTCTCTATCCAGACAGTTGACAGATTCACATATAATGAACGGCAACAGGATCACAGAGCTGAAAGAGAAGATTGCCCAGCTTGAGTTACTCTGTCAGGAGCCATGCAAAGACAGGGCTGAAATTCAGGAGATAACTGGAAGAGGTGTGCAAAATGCTTCTTGTATGGTGGAGGGTTAATTCAGCTACAAGTGCTGCCCCTTGGCATCACAGCAATGATGTATGGTAATCTTATGGGTCATAGACTTCTGTAAAGATACATAAAACTGCAAATTACAAAACCGGTCAGTAAGTTAGATGCTCTGCAGGCAAGGTTTCAGGTGGAACACAGTTCTTGCTTGGCCTTTTTGACCCAAATACAATTATCCCAAAATGTGTGCTAAACATAAGAGACATGAGTAGAGTTTCCATGGACCTGGGACAAACAGAAGATAACTCATTATCACATTTCTACTAAGCCATATGGAAAAAAAATTTAATTATTCCATTAGGTCCAGAAGTGTCTTTCTTTGTTGCTGTAGAAATCAATGCAATGACTGTGTTTTACACTGCTTAAACTCTACATGAGACTAAACTCATCTTGATCTTACACAAGTCCTGTGACCCTCGGTAGGATTTTTATGGCAATGACATTGAAGTATGTGGACTAAATAGCTAACTTTGCAACAATGGTATTTAGATTAATTTCATTTTTTGCACTAAGAAAGTTACAATATAAAAATAAATGTGAGGATAGAATTGTGGCTAGATTGAAAATGATCTTTGGAATATTTTTACTTCAGATTGTCAAGACATTGCAAATAAAGGTGCAAGGAAAAGTGGTCTGTACTTTATCAAGCCTCAAAGAGCCAGGCAGTCATTCCTGGTCTACTGTGAGATTGACTCATATGGCAACGGCTGGACAGTACTACAGAGGGTATGCCACTTATGTCTTATTGCTATAAACAAACCTCCTGCATCGGCACTGTTTTTATTTACCTATGTACGATACATATCTTTTCAACTGAGGTTTTTATTTTTGTTTTTGGTGTTCTTGGGTTTTTTCCCCAGAGACTGGATGGGAGCGAAGACTTCAGTAGAAATTGGGTTCAGTACAAGGAAGGATTTGGACATCTGTCTCCAGATGACACCACTGAGTTCTGGCTGGGAAATGAAAAGATACATTTAATAACTACACAGTCCACTCTGCCATACACCTTACGAATAGAGCTGGAGGACTGGAGTGGCAAAAAAGCGTATGTGCTCATGATGCTTCTGAAAATGACAGCTTAAAACCTACTGCTGCGTCAGTTTGTACTGATAAGTTTGCTCCTAAAAAAATTATGAACTCTTAGACCATCTTATGTGTGCATGGAACTGCTTTGGCTCCTGAACTTACAGATGTGACAGCAGTCACTGTGTGTGACTTGTTGCCAGGCACACTTGCCTGTCAGAAGGCCACATGCTGTGAGCACTCATTTTTTAGGCAGAAGGAATCTGTTTCTTCCCTTAAGTTTCATTGTCTTACGTATCTTATAGACTACATGATCATTATAGGTCCCTTCCAACTGAACTATTCTGTTCTGTTCTTCTATTTTTTATTTCTATTTTTATATATTTATTTCTATCTATGAACCTGGTAGATTACATATATATGTATATATATGTGTGTGTGTGTGTGTGTATTTATAATGTAGATATTTCCTACATCACTAAAGACTAGTAGTCAGAAAACCTCTCTGATACTGGAGCACAAAAGTTGATTGGATGTGTGTCACTGAACTGAGCCCCACAATCACATGAAAACAATTCCTTTTAAAATGCTAGGATGCAATAAAGGCCTTTTCTGCAGTTTTAACACTGATGTATTTTTCATTTGTGCATGTGCTGGGAATGCAGCATGCTCACACTCAGCATTGCCCTTTGTTCACAGCACTGCTGACTATGCTGTATTCAGAGTGGGAAGTGAAGAAGACAAGTATCGACTGACTTATGCCTACTTCATTGGTGGTGACGCCGGGGATGCCTTTGATGGATATAATTTTGGAGATGACGCAAGTGATAAATCCTTTACCTTCCACAATGGCATGCGGTTCAGTACCCATGATAATGATAATGATAACTATGACGGCAACTGTGCTGAGCAAGATGGATCTGGATGGTGGATGAATAGATGTCATGCTGGCCACCTCAATGGCAAATATTATATAGGTAAAGCGTCTTCTAAGTGCTTATAATCCAGACACCACATTTCAGTGACAAAGGAAATTATAGAGTACACTTCGCGTTCTGGATTTTCCAAAGCTGGCATAGCCCATTCTTTGCAATAATTGTTAACACCAGCAGTAGGAATTTCTGACTGATCTCCATTCCAGAGTGGGAGAATCAATCCTGAGAGAAGCAAAACAGGGGGAGAAAGGTAGTGAACAGGGTCTGTTAGCACACCCAGGGATGCCATGGAGATGTCAGGACCAGAAAAATGTATGGGCACAGAAACTATTTTAGAAAGCAACCAACTGTTTTGCTCCAACTGGTGTTTCTTAGGTGGTGTGTACACATCAGAAGATGTTGGTCCATCTGGATATGACAACGGCATTATCTGGGCAACCTGGCGTGACCGGTGGTACTCCATGAAGAAAACTGCAATGAAAATCATCCCATTCAACAGGCTGTCAGTAGATGGACAGCAGCACAACTTGGGCAACATCAAACAGGTTCGAACACAGGGTCCAGGAGATATTTAAAGTGAACACAGAATATTGTAATCATTCCAAACACTGAGCGTGGACAGCTGAAGTTAAGCCCATTGCATCTTAGAGAAGTTGGCTTTGTTTACCATTTTGTCACAGAAGTATTTCTACTTTGATTTTAGTGTACCTTCTGCATTACTGTTTCTTTTAATGGATAGATAAATGGACAGTGTCATGATCAGAAATAATCCCTTGCCTTTGTGTATTTTAAATGCTACTTTTTAAATTCTCAACTAATGTAACTATGTATGAACACTATCAACATGTCATCATAGCCTTATGTACTTCTTTCATTAGAAGAACATTAAAATATTCTTTTTTTTCTGTTTTAGGTTGGAGATGTGTAAAGGACGATTTGACAAAGACCAGTCTGAACAGGAAAAGCAAATCTTTTCTGTCTTAGACACTGAACTTACCAAACATTACACAGTTCAGTTTTGACTATAAAACAACATTGACTGTAAGATGCCCAAACCTCTTCCCTAAGCAGTGCTTACCTCTGTAGATGGTTATTTTTTCTGTACACATTCTCAATAAATTTTTGATTATTACAAAAAAAAGTCTGGGCTTGTTACCTGTGTTCTACAGCTGGCCAAGCAAGACAAAGGAAACTTTTGATGGTTGGATCAAATCTACTTGATTCAGTCATTCCTGAATTTCACACCAGTAGTTTCTGCTCTTTGTTGGACCCATTTCTCCATAAATGTGACTTGTTTCCATAAGTTTTCAAGTTTTCTAATGAAGCTGTTTGGTGACATAGATCAAAGTACATAGCCACTTGAAAGTGGCCTATTTTACTGCTGAAGACTATTTAACTTATCTTACCACGAAGTAAGGAATACATTTTCTATTCAGATGTGCTAGGTAGTATCAATGACCAAGAACAGATATTTTACTCCAGACCATACATATTAACAAGTTTCTCAAATTTTACTCAGAATAAGTTTCATTTGCCATATGACACATAGTAGAACACTGTCCAGCCATTATTTCCACATACCCGTCTCTTTTTTTCACAAATATTTAAAAATTAATCTAATGTATTCAGTGCCATGCAACCACAAAATGTTAAAATTTGCAGCAGAAATTGATTGCATTTTACTTGCATTTTCTTTCTCTGAATCTGGTAATAATTTCCCATGTGATCCACATAAGCAAATTCACAGCACAGATCACGACCAGCAAAGAGTTTGTGATACTGTCTGAACATACCTGCTCAAAATCCGATGACTGCATTTGAGGGGTGTATTAGCACATCAAATTAGGTTTGTGGATAAATTGTTCAACAAAATACACTCGGAGCTAGAAACTATCACTATTTCAAGTTGATGAATTAAGTGAAATAGGAAGTGTATCCTGGTCTTTATTTTTAGCTACTTGTGGAAGAACAGAAGTTTGCCTGGTATTTCTAAATAGCATATTCAAGTGCTTTATTATAGAGACAGAAGGACATTGCACTGATAAAAGAGACCTTACAGTCAGTTCCTTCTGCCTCAACAGTTTTCCAGTTTTGATGTCCAGATGTCTGGTGAGGCTGGTGCTGAGCATCTTCCCTGGATCTGAGTCTCTACAGCATGATAAACTGCCTACTCCCTCTTATTTTTATTAAGATTTTGACACAGTTGAATTTTTACTCTTGGCCAAAATCTAAGAGGAAGACAGGTTTCTCAGGAGCAGGTGAGAAGAAGGCATCATTCATTAGGGTCAGGTGGGGTTAACAACAGCTTGAGACAAGGGATGACCAGTGGTGGGGTAGCTCCACACCACTCAACTGGTATATTTGCACAACTTTGTTGCACCCATGCAACCAGCCACAGCTCACTGCCAGCCTTGACACTCAATTCCTCAGCAAGCAAAGCAGTTTTCCTGAACATTTTGTGCTGTAAGACCTCTCCTGCGGCTCTGTGTAACTGAAGCAGTATGTGTAGAGAGGCTGGAGAGACTCATACCTCTGGAAGCTCCTTCCTATGGTGTCCAATCCCCTGTCTATCAGAGAGAGGCCCGAAAAGACCTCCTATTTCTTCTAACTCTTAAAAACAGAATAATACTCTCAGTAGTAATTTTTGCAAGCAAGTGTATTACAATTGTACTTAACGTCCCTGTTTTGTATACTGAGAGCTCAGTATATTTCTTTTTTCTAGATAATTTTTTATCGTACGTGACCCTCAGACCATAGCTTATAGTAAAAGAGAGGTCTGTACCTCTCTGTTTATAAAAGTTTAAGAAAGGATTTGGCGGCCTTTCTTTCCAACCTTGAGCTTGCAGTGACTCTTCCAAAGACCACTGTAGCACAAAAGAGAGGAATCTCACTCCAAAGGTGAAAAAAAAAAAAGTGAATGAGGAAGAGATAGAGGAAGAAAGAATGAAAAAAAGTGGATGGACTGAAGGACTTCTGGGGTCCTCAGTTCTGGGGTATTGCATGAGGAAAATGTGGAACCGAGTGCTGGGATTCACTAGTAATGACTCCCAAAGAGTTAGGTAGTCTGAGGAGCATATGAAGAGAAAGTGAAGAGAGCTGAGTCTGAAGGAGAATGGAGTCTAAGACAAAGCATCCAGGGACGGGTCATGAATGACTAGGTAAGAGGAGCAGAAGGCACCACTTGGAAACTGGTGGTAGGGCAGGAGACACAGACAGTGCTGGGCAAACAAAGTGAGGGTCACATCTAGGGCACACAAACCACAGCTAAACCCCAGACTCCCCGACTATTACTGTGGCATTCAGCCAAGAGCAGGGCAGATGAAGTGGTGAACTGCACTTCTGTCCTTTGATCCTGAATTAAAGTTAAACCCAAAGTTTTTCTAGCTCTTGGCCTCCAGCCTTTCAAACAAACACCAGCAGAAGTGACTGAATGATTGCAACATGAAAGCAGAGGTACAGGCTGAAGGTCAGGCACGGGTTCAGCCCTTAACTGTAAAGCCTGAGAAGCTCCTCCTTCACCTCAGCTTCCCCCACCAGCTCCCTTCGCAGGAAGCAGGAAACCCCTCAGCTTACCTAATGTTTATGATCAGATACCAACTTTTTTCCAGTCCCTCTAGCCTTGGTGGCCGAGTTTTACTTGGACCAGAGTTAAATTTACTATGAGTGTCACCAGAGAGCTGTGCCATCCCTCAGGGTCAGAGGAGGTCTAGAACATGTTACTCGCCGTGTCCCCTGTTACCCTGGTGACCAGTGCCTGGAACACCATCTGGCAAATTGTCACATCCTCTGTCAGCATGGTTGAAAAGGCAGAAATTCATTTGCTTTATGTGCTCTTACTACGCTTGATTTTTTAGGCCTATTAAATTACAAACATAATGTCGAGGTATTATTGATCACGAAATCAAGCTCCTACAAACTGGGAAAAGTTAGAACCAAAGTGATATTTCGCATCTGAACTATGAAGGATGGTTTAGTTGTTGCAGAGATTTTAATGCATATAGTTAGCAAGACAGGGTGAGGCACAGTGGTCTCTTACTTGCAGCTGATACCCTGCAGAATTAGGTGCTATTCCTGCCCTGATCACCCAGGTCCTGTGGGACCAGAGGCAAGACACTCTGTCTGTGTCTCAGGTCTGGCTGCCAGCTGTTCCCCCTGAGACGTGGTGCAGGCACAGAGAGGCAGCTGCCAGCAGTGGGATCTGCACATAGAGTGTACTCCGAAGACTTCAGACTATCAAAATGGATCCCAAAAATTAATGACTGCTTTTCAACTTAACCTTCTCACCTGGTTTCTGCAACTGTGAAAAAGGGAAAGTCATGGCCAGGGAATGAATGTTTGCAATGTACCATAGGAAAATCCTTGAAGCTTTAAGCAGTCTGCAGAGCATCATCCTACAATGAAAAGAGTGTACAGCTCTGGGCAGATGCTTGCCTGTGGAGCACCATCCCCATGCTCGGTGTGAGGCAGAAGGGGTTCAGTGGAAGAAATATCGTATGTGATCCTGTGGTAAAGCACAGTCCATGAGTGTATGTTCAAGGAGAACCCATTAAGGTTGCACCTGCAATTCTTGTGTTCCTGAGCATGAAGATCACAAGGTTGTGATCTTTAACCAGACTTCTGTTTTTATTTTAGAGGCAAAATTTGAGCTTCTTTGAGTTTGAGTGGGACATTCTTCATGGACCTCAGTATATTTTTGATGAAGCCCATTTTAATCTGTTCTGTTAAATAATTGATCGTAATCCTGCAAGATTTCCTCCTATTGTGTCCCCTCCCTCCTTTAGGCATTTAATTGCCCTCTGGGAGTTTTATAGTTCTTTCACAGAACTGGTGCAACAGAGAGAAAAAAACTGCATAGGACTTGAAGTGGGGAAGCATCACTAATCTTCTGGAGTTAGCAGCTGAGCATTTTGGTATATTATTATTTGGTTGATTACCTGCTTTGATTCAGGAGCTGCCTTATGTGCCTTTATCAACCAGACAATACTTCCATGGCTTCCATGGCTTCAAACTGAGCAAAGGTAATATGTGATGTGTTTGGACATTTGTTGCTGAAGTTAGTTGGGCTTTCTTGCTGCTGAAATTAGAAGTTTGTTGCAGGAGGTTCAACAGAAGACCTGTACAAAGCTTACTGCAGGAAATTTAATTAAACAAAACATATTGTTTCAGAATGAACACAGCATTAAATATAATAGAAGCCCTTTGTCATGCAAAGCTGGGTCCTGGCGGTGTAGGTGTTAATCAATGTAGTACCATCTTACTGAGCTCTTCTACTACCCGAGGATATGACTTGCTATTAGTGATGTTGGTATGAGTTAAGTTAGGTTCAAGAGGGTTCTCCTAGACAAGAAAAGCATGAAATGCAAGGCCGGAAATGGGAGGAAACAAAGGGTCTGGTTCAACTGCAGTGAGCTTCAGGTGGAGAGGGTGAAAGCCTCCTGAAGACAAAAAACAAGAGGAAAAGCAGAGGAAAGTATGTTAAGACAAAACCCGTGAGGCTGTTGAAATGCATCCAAAGCTCGAATCAGCTATTTTGAGTTTAATGAGTTTTACAATGCCATAGCTAAGCTTAAATGTGTCCCTCTAAAGCAGAGTATGCACTCTGTAGGTAATGGAGAGTCTTGTGAGTATGATGCAGTTTTAAAATGCCAAGAGAGTTTTGGTTTTTTCAACTGACTATACCCACATTTACCCTAGGAAAGGTTTTTTGCTCATTCCTGCTCACTGCAGTGGAAGCCTTTGAGATGGGCAGCATCTTTCAAGTGGCTGACAGCCATGTATGCCCTCCCCAGTAATAACAAGGCTTGTTACAGAGCTCACAGCAGCAGGACATTATCAGAAGTTGCTATACATAGACTATGCCCAATATAGATCTAATTAAGTAGCTGTGACTCCTTAGGCAGATTTAATTATGCCTAAAGTCTGTTCTGGGACATTTTCAAGTACTCTACTGTGCTCTTCATAAATACATATTTTAAACAAATCTGACTTGGTGAAAAGAATAATACAACATTTGTGTAAGAGACAGCATAGTGTTAAATGCATCATGTATTACACAAATACCAGTAAGATCCAGTTGTGTAAACTGATGCAAACTGGGCTCTGCCCTCCTAAGGAATTAATTTTCGTTGATGGCCACATGGTCACAGATAGACTGTATCAATCTTTCCTAGACTAGCACTTGTTTTGGAACAACCAGTGGATTTCACAGCAGTGGAACACAGTCACACAGAAAGGGCAAAGCAATGACCTCCTTTTTTCAAGTATCAGCTCTTTGATAATGCAGCTAAATGCCCCTCACACTGAGTGTGTATTTTCCAGCAGGTAAGCACTGCTGGATCCCACTAGTGCTGATATACATCTTTGTTGAATGTCCAGTTACAAGAAACAGTTTTAGACACATTTTTTTCCAGGAATTCTTCGTGTTGCCCACGTGTTGGTGTTGTACAAACTTATCTGGAGCAAATAACATCAGGCACTTGTGCAAGAGGCCTTGAGTAATCACCCAAGGGGGAGCGGGGTATTTGGCATGTTTTTCTCTACAAACAGAGGAGAGCATAATGATTAATCTCAGCTTTGCATTCAGGTTTAAATTGCACCAAAAGACTGGCAAAGAGCATCCTTTCAGTCAGAGTTCTTGCTCTTCTCCTGAAGATGATACCTATGAGGATCCTCTGTGTGTTCCTGTGCCTCAGCATAGCCTGGGTATGAGTTTGCTTGCTTGATTCTTTTTGTATCTTTCTGTTTTGAATAGTAAGCATTTATTTAATGTTCATTCATGAGCTGGATAAACTTTGTCTATCACCTAGCTTGTAAAATTCAATGCACACACACATGCAGCAGCTTAGTGCAACCACTTCACTGATGAAGTTTCATCAGTATTCTCGAGTATCCAGCTCTCTATAATTTTGCTTAGCTTGGTTTTGCTGAATCTGCCTGGCTTCAAGAGCAGCAAAGCATATCCATTACCATGAATTCAAACATTCATAGGTGATGCTGTAAGTCTTAAACATAGCTGGCTGGATGCTAGTGGCTCCAGCCATTCAGGAATTTTCATGTTTATCAGGATGAATTCTACTTTCCTTTGGACAGTATTTCAGCAGGATTTTCTACCTACAAAAGACACATAATAACCTTTATTATGAAAGACACATTTAAAAACAAGGATTCTTGTGGCAGCAACATCATCTTAACCTAGAGCTAAGTAAGAATCAAATATTTGATAAGGAAGGAGATAAACTTGATTTTCAACTGTTCTAATAATAACCTTTTTTTTTTTTCTCATTGAGGACTCAGTTCATAATCTTATGTTAGATTCTTTACATTTCTCTTTATGACTTTTTTTTTTTGAAGGAAGTGCATGTTTTAACAGATAACAAAAATTCTAGGAAGCAGATCGGAGAAAACAGAAGCAGTCAAACTGGAGTTGTCAATGCTTAAAGGGCATTTTTTGGATATATGTGCTACTTTTAGGAGGCTCTTGGGCCAGATCAAATCATTAATTAATCAAACTACTGTATTTGAATCTGCTGATTTTAATAAAGACATTCCAGTTCCTCAGAGCGGTTCTGACCCTGGAGGCTAGAATTAGGATCACTTTCTCAGCTTCAGAATTAATCATCAGTCATAACAAGAAGTAGTTATTAATATTTTCAAGCATTAATTATAATGTTTGAAAAGCACAAAAGGTGCACAGAGTATTCTGGTCAGACCTAATTACATCTCAAACCCTAAAGCATGACTTTCTTTAATGAAAAAAAGAAAAAAAAATTATGGTCTTTTACTAAGTGATAACACTGTAGGAATCCTTATCATGGTTTGGCCTGGAATTAGCTTGTATAGATCACTTTTTTTTCTCAGGTTTGAAGAAAACCTCATCATATTTATGAGGTTTCTTCTTTCCATTACCACAGTGAAATCCATCCATCACTGAAATTGTTATTTTAATTGTGTTAGTAGCTTTCTTGCTCTTTTTGTCAGGCAAAACTGTGCTACAAGCGAACAGTTAGCAACTGTGATTAAAATCAGAAACACTATTTGGAAAACTCATATAACTGTAAGCTAGTTTTGTGTAGACTGAAGGTGGCAAAGTGACAAAAAGAATTTTAGAGTATTGCAGCAAATGGAAATAGAACATAGGATTTTATAATTATTTCCTTTAATTTAACCAGTTTAAATTTAATTTCAAGTTAATTTTATACTTACACACAGGACAAAATATTTCAGTGGAATGATATGGTCATAATATATCCTGAACAGCACTAGCTCTCAACATAGGAGCATTAAGTTTAAGAGATGCAAAGCTTTATTCTGACAAAACAAACAAAATCATATCTTATAAGAAACGCCAGAATAAAATCCTTGCCCTGTTGGGTGTGATTCTTACCAGATGGCTGTGATTGCCACCCATCAGCTGAGTGTTTGAGGACGTCAGCATTATGTTTCTGCTCCCTCGGCAGCTGTTCACTTAATCTTGGTTCTGCTTTTCCCTTTTTTCATCCTGGCAGGCACAAGATGGAGAGACCACTTTTGGACAGCTGGGTGCAACAGGGCGTGGTCCCAGGCCTGTGGAGCACAAATCCCAGTCCAGCTGCCAGTCTGAGAAGAGCTGGGCCCTGTGTGCGCATGATGACTGGGTGAGCGATTAACACTGGGGTGAAAGTGGGGCCATCTGCAGGGCACCCATGGGCCTCAGCTGGATCAGCAGCTGCATCACTCTGGCTCAGCGTTAGGGCTGAGATAACACTTCAGGTCGAGGAAGCCTGGAGAGATCTCCTGTGGGAAACGAAGAAAGAAAGAAAGGGAAAAAATGAAGGCAAAAGAAAGAGGGAGAAGTTTGCAGTGGTGCAGAATGAGAAGGGAAAGTAAGTCTGGGAAAGAAGGATTAAATAAATGAAGGTTAATCCTAGAAAAACATAAGAACTATTTCTTTTCAGAATGTTGATATTGCCACTTTTGGAGTTCCTAAAAGAAAGGCACCAGAAAGAAAGTTATGAGAAAAAGAAAAGAAGTAGCTAGGAATCACATACACTCACTATTTACATTTTAGGAAGTAGGATTACAAGATGCTCAGCAAAAATTTTATAATAATTGACTAGATATCTTTGTACATACACTATTAATTTCTCTTGTTCTTGCCTCTTGCATCTCAGTCCATTTCTATACTACATTTATTTGATGACTTCTCGGCAAAGAGCCTAAGTCTGTAAGAACAATAAGCTTTTCTGAGGAAAACTGTGCTAAAAAATGCTTGGCCTCTAACATCCTTCTTCAAACTGGATGACAAACTTCTTACAGCAGACCTTTAGGAAATATATATATATATATGTATATATAAAAATATAAACTCTCACCCATGAGGAACAGAGAGGGAAAATTAAAGGTTTACTTGTTCCTCACCCCACACTTATGGCAGGTTTCTGAGGATATGCTTCATTGACTCCATTATACAAGATTTTACTCTTGAGGATTTTAGCACAATTATTTCCCTCTTTCAATTCTAGGGTACCAAATGTCCATCAGGATGCAGAATGCAAGGACTGATTAATAAAAAGGACCAGGATTTTAGTAAAAGAATAGAAAAGATCAAGAAGCTGCTCTCAGATAATCAAAACAACTACAAGAAGTCCAATCAGATAGTTGTGGAAACTGTGAATGTACTAAAACCAAACCTGGACAGTGCTCAGCGTGAGTATCTTGCACCCAGTTGTATTATCCATTAATGAATTATTACTTTTTTGTGAATAAGCCATATGTAGTGAAAATATGGGCTGCACTGGATATTATCATCAAGAAACAGAACAATCATAATAATAGGCTCTTAACCAGTTAGTAAAAATTAATGTAATTTTAATCTGCTCAGTTCTATGAGAAATATGTTCTCAATTATGTATTTAATTGCATATTTTAAAATATGATACATATGTAGGAAAGAAAAGCACATGTGCGTAGCTGACTGTGAGGCATTTCTGTTTCAGAGCTTGATGAGACATATGGTCGCCTGTCGGGAGAACTGAGACGGAGAATTGAGACATTAAAGCAGAGAGTTGTCACTCAAGTAAACAGAATTAAAGCTCTGCAGAGCAGCATCCAGGAACAGGTGGTGGAGATGAAGCGCTTAGAGGTAGGTCTCTGCCATGCACTTCCCATTCTTTCCAGGGCTTAGCTACAGAAAGGGGGTGAATCTGTTACGGTGAGCAGTGCTCCAGCTGGGAGAAAACATGGTACAACTCTCTCGGGATCTGACTTGCTGAGACAAATCCCCAAACGAGTTGCTTTCTGTCCATCCTGGTTTTCTACTTCTGCTTTCTAGAAACCAGCATGAGTTCTGTGAGTTCCTAGTCCCATCTGCTACTTTTGCTCTCAGACAGGCAGCAAGGGTGCTCCATCTGCTGATAACTGCTTCTGTATGAGGCATTTCCACTCCTGTAAGGAGTTGCTGAGCAGTTGAAAGGGGGATGCACTCTGCCATCCCCAGTGGTGCCACTTCTGCCAGGGTTGGCATTAGAACCCATGTTCCCAGGTTGCAGCCAGTTCTTCTGATAGTAATGCAAGGAAAAGTCCTGGCACAGTGGTTTTGCTCAAAGGCTCATTCAGATTCCTAGATCAGAAATCCACCATCTGGATCATTTGAGAAAGCAATGGTAACCCCAAGACATCAGACCTCGCAGCAGGGCCATGACAGACTCTGGGAAAGGTCCAATGTCTTTCCCTCTCTTTGGAAGGCCCATTTCTGCCCCAATCCCCACGGAGCATGTCCAACTCTGCAGCACTCCTTCCAAAACCAGGAAGACACCTCCAAACCCCAAAAATAAAGGGAGGAGAGATTGGGAACCTTCTACAATGTTATTTTCCATGGAACTCACATGCACTGTGCTATTGCATGTATTGTATTTGGAATGGAAATAAACCTGTGATGATATCAAAACCGAACTTTGGAAAAGCTCAGCTAGGAAATACTAGCGCAGCTCTCATCTTTCCCCTGTCCAGTATTAGATGCCCTGGTTTGAGAAAGTCCGGAAAGTTCCCTAACCAAAGTACTTCTCTCTGGTTATGTAGGTGGACATTGATATTAAGATACGAGCTTGCAAAGGAACCTGTGCTAGAAGTTTTGATTACAAGGTGGACAAAGAAAGCTACGACAACATCCAGAAGCAGCTTGCCCAAGCCAACTCCATCAACTTGCATCCAGAGCTTCAAACAACCACTTTGAGTACACTGAAAATGAGGCCACTTAAGGACTCTAATGTTCCTGATCATTTTAAGCATAAGCCTCTGCCAGAAATGCAAGCTCTGAACATAATTAATAACATCAAGCAGATGGAAGTGATATTAGAGAGACCAGAAACAAATATAAAACCCTCCCGAGGCGACAGCTCATATCACGCAGCAGAATCAAGGGGGGATGGACCTTCATACACCAGCAAATTAGTTATTCCTACTCATGGGAGAGAAACCCTTGGTCTGGGAGACAAAACCTCCTCCACTGTTCGTAGATGCACCAAAACTACCACCAAAAAAATTGTCTCTGGGCCTGATGGCCCTAGAGAAGAAGTAGTTGAGAAAACAGTTTCTTCTGATGGCTCAGACTGCTCCTATTTAGCTGGAAATGTTGGAGGGGAAGGGAGCACATACCATTTTAGTGGTCCAGATGCCGCACACAAGCTAGAGACCGTACTCCCTGATCTAGGGGCATTTTTTACCCCTGACTCCCCATCCACTGCTACTAAGCACGTTAGTGGATCTAGCAGCTTCTCAAGCAGCAGACACACAACTGGCACAGGCAGTAGCTACACAGGTCCAGCAGCATCCAGCCATTCAGGGACTTATGGGGGAAAAGACAAATTTGTAGACTTAGGAGAGGAGGAGGAAGATGACTTTGGAGGACTTCGCCTTCAGCCATCTGGATTCCCATCTGGCAGTGCAAGTCACTCCAAGGCTGTAGTGACCAGCTCTTCTAGTTTCAGCAAGGGAGGCTCTACTTTTGAAACCAAATCACTAAAGACCCGTGAAATAAATGAGCAGCTAGGTGGGTTGGAACATGATCAGAGTGCAGAGGATACCCCAGACTTTCAGGCACGCAGCTTCATGCCGTCAGGAGGGAAGCGAAGGACACCCAGCACTGGGAAAGGTAGTTATTGAGGTAATGGAGCCAAACTCCATCCATAACCAAACTGATGCATTGATTTTAGATACTGTAGTACAACAGTGTGATGATAAAATGCAAGCACTGTGTCTGTTTTTACCACCTCAGAAACAAAAGGGAAAATATTTCATTAATACTTGGGTATTAGGGTATTACATAGACAATTCATGATTTAAGAAGTCTGTAAAGTTTTCTTTCCTGAATTCTTTTTAATGTTGCCTGTCACTATACCTAGCATAGTCCAAGACATGTTTAACGATTTTCCTCTGAGCTATTGGTATGTGGATTCCTCTGAACCTTTTATTAAATTTTGCTGGTAACTTCTGTCAAACCAGATCAACTTTTTTTTTTAGACTGTGATGATATCCTCCAGAAACACACTTCTGGTGCTAAAAGTGGCATTTACAAAATCAAGCCAGCGGGATCCAATAAGGTTTTGTCAGTTTATTGCGACCAAGAGACCACTTTGGGAGGATGGCTATTGATCCAACAGAGAATGGATGGATCAGTGAATTTTAACCGGACCTGGCAAGACTACAAGAAAGGTTTCGGCAGCGTGGATGGCAGAGGGCGAGGAGAGTTTTGGCTGGGCAATGAAAACATACACTTGCTCACTCAGAATGATACTCTCCTTCGGGTAGAGTTAGAGGACTGGGATGGAAATGCTGTGTTTGCAGAGTATCTCGCACAGGTAGGGCCTGAAGCTGAAGGGTACACCCTTGCCGTGTCTTCCTACGAGGGCACCGCCGGGGATGCCCTGATCGCTGGCTGGCTGGAAGAGGGCACCGAGTACACGTCCCATGCCCAGATGAAGTTCAGCACCTTCGACAGGGACCAGGACCATTGGGAGGAGAACTGTGCAGAGATGTATGGCGGGGGCTGGTGGTACAACAGCTGCCAGGCCGCCAACCTCAATGGCATTTACTACCTGGGGGGCCACTACGACCCCAGGTACAATGTTCCCTATGAGATCGAAAATGGCATAGTCTGGCTGCCATTTAAAGCCTCTGACTACTCCCTCAAAACTGTTAGAATGAAAATCAGGCCCATAGAAACCCTGTAGAAAGACAGGCCTTTAATGTGTGTTATGACTACAAGTTGAAAAGATTTTTTATGTATGTATGTATGATGTACCTTTACCCTGTGAATTTGAAGGCAACTAGGCACATTTGCAGATGAAAAAAATAAACAATGATTAATTATCAACCAGACTTTCTGGATCTTATTTTTAACTGATAAGGAAATATTGGTTTAAAAACCCTTTTGGTATGAACTTTGTCTATGTCTATGTCTTTGGCAGCTCACCCCTTGACTTGAGATAAAAATTTTTAATTTGAATTATTTACTTTGTTTAGGAGTGTTAAAGAAGTAAAAATATTTAGAGGTATGCTCACAATGAAATCCTGCCTCCACTGACATGGGCTGCGAAAGTCTAATCAAGTTCAACATTCACACTCTCATTTCCATTTCAAGGGGAGCACAACAGCAGTGGGAGTCAGTTCTCAGACAGAACCAGGGATGATGTGCGTTCTCACTTTTGCCACACACCTCACGTGGACTACACTTTGATAGAGTGCGTGCATTTTAGGACTGACTTCTAAGGTTCTCCTAAGCTTTGATTTTATAAATATGGACATAGACCTTCCATCCCATTGATTAAGTCCTAGATAGCTCACCATGCATACTTGTAGCTTCAAAATAAGACAATTCCACGATAACTCATCAAAATGCAACTCCCAAAACAGGCTATATTTTTCTAGCAACTACTAAAAGGTTATGACTCTAACAAGAACAAGCAAGATTAGGAGCCACCTGAATGTTTCTCAGCACATATGCCAAACACAGATTCTTCTAAGGATAAGGGGATTAAATCAGCTTGCTGACAGTATGTAGTGAGCATCTTTTAGAAAAAAGCTGGCTGCATGGAATACCAGTTATATTGGTCAGACAATTACAAAAGACCACAGTGTATTTACCTTTATACCTTTTGGCATAAAATTACACAAGAATTTTACACTGTTTAATATTCCTGTGCTTCTAGAAACAAGCATGAGCAAACTTCCTTACCTCTAATCTCACTGACATGTTGCATACCATTCAACAAGATCATCAAATACTGGCAAAGCAGCTCACTTTTAGCATTTTTTTCAGTGCTTCTCAAATACAGCCACTGTCTAACCTTTTCAGAAAGATTGCTGAAGAGCAAAGACATCTTTACAGTCATGTGTGAGGAAGCGTCTGTGCTTTTGGAAAACGGGTTTCCATTTGCACATTATGCATTTATTCCTTAGCCTCAGTGGAAGCCTGCCTGTATGGATGCTGAGCATTTGTGCTCCTTTATTGAGAAGCTGCCATTACGTCTCCTTCTTGTCCTCCTGGGCTTCACAGATTAAATAAACACTAAAGGTTTCAGGTGGGATCCATTCACCCCTAGTGATCTGGGTCCCTTCCTTTGTGGAGGAAGGCAGACTCCTTTGAGAGATGTTCTTCCTGTATGCCAGGGTTGGGAAGTCTTGTCTTTGTCTGCTCAAGGGAGCATAGACCATTAGGTTTGATGAAATATTCAACCTCCACCTACTCTATGGCTGGAGACATTAATTACTCTAGTCCCATGGTAGGGACTGTGTGAAAGACACATATGTGTGAAAGCACATTTGTGAACCAGGTCCCAGAAAAGGGCATATTTTACCCAGCAACAGGATTTGAGCTAAGGGACGAGTGACCTACTCATTTGTTCAATACTCGTCTAACTTTTATTCCTGCTCAACTTGTTACACAGGTAGTTACTGTTACTTTTATAATATAAAAGAAAGTAACTGTCTCTTATTTGGTGGAATGCATTTGCTTCTCCCCAGATTATGAATAAATATTTTAGTTTTAAGACTTTATTAATTTTTAGAAAATATTTAAAAATAATCCTCTCCCTCTAAAAGAGATGCAAAAGACCTTTGTAAAAGAGTGAAACAAGCTGTTTTTATTTTATCAATGCTATTCTATACTAGTTAATTCTGTCTTGCGCACAAATGAAAAATGAAAAAAAATACACTCGTGAGTTATTTTCATGGGACAGATTTTGATTTACATTTGACACAGCTTTTCACTTGAGGTCACAATATGATTGTACATACATATTTGGTTCTCCTATGTAAAGATAAGCCTGAATACCATGCTAAATAGATAACCATGTACAAATACCAAAAGAAAATCCCTGAATCTGTACATTTTGATAATGGTTATTGTGGAAAGTATGGCCGGATTTTCATGCTCATCTTCTTCAGTGAATACCACGACCCTTTCCAGTTCATCCATACAACACCATCATCTGTCCCATGTTTTGCCATGTCCCAGCTGTAGGTCCCTCCCCAGTAGTATCTGCCATTGGGGTTGGCTGAGTGGCAGCGGTTGTACCACCATCCACCACCATCTTCTTTGGAGCACTGTTTTCTTGGATCTGAAGTTAACCTGACGAGGGGAAAAAAAAAAGGTGTTGAGAGTGACATCTGTAATATAGGCAAATGGATCAACAGAGTACATATACCTGCCATGTACTGAAATTTCCAATCCATAATAAACATTTTAAGTCCTCTCTGAACTTTCTATAAAAGATTGACCATCACAGGTGTGTGCTACACAGTGCACTCAGAAGGTAAAACAGCTAAGAAAAACAAATCAAACTTCAGTTGCACCTCTTTGGGAATGTCATTTTAGTTTACTGATTAATAACTACAATGACTTGCATTTCATAATGATAATTACAATATCAATGAAATTTAAAGATAAAAAGCAATGAGACAGGTATGTCTTCCCTAACCTAAACAACCCCTATATTCATGAATATGTAATCAGGTATTAAGCACAGTTTAGAGATACAGTGCTCTATTATGTATTTCACCACTGAGCTCCTGTCTTCTCTGTAGGCAGAACATTTTTTTTTTAAATGGACAGGCTAAATGCCTCTTTCTTCAGGACCATTATACGTTACTGGAGTGAGTACCCATATTCCTCCTTGGTGTCCTCAGCACTGCTGCTGCCAGTCTGACTATGAATATATTGCATCCAGATTTGCTGCTTTGTCTGTGGTAAGTCATTCACGGAATCAGTGAAGTTCAGCATGCTTGCTTTTTACTTGGTTGCAGAGTGTCACTAACCTAATATATAGTTTTACCTATCCTTGGCTGTGCCAAGAGAACTGCATAGACATTTAGCTGGTAATTTGCAGAGATATAACATGTTTTGACTATACTACAAAATGCCGTGAAAACTAATGGCAAATTACAGAAATATTCTATATTCAGCTCTATTTTTATTTCAAATGTCTAGTGCAAGTACATACCATCCATCATTGTCTCTGTCATAAGTACTGAAGTACATCCCATTGTGAATTGTCATTGTCCTGTTTTCTCCATGCAGTTGGGAAGCTCCTTCCATCAGTGCGTTGCCTGCAGTGCCTTTGTAGTTACTAACTGAAAGTTGATACTTGTTTCCTTCATTCTGTATGGTGAAACCTCCATAATGAGCTGATACTTTATCACCGTTCCAGTCCTCCATTTCAATTAAAACTTCAGTGGGCCCTATTTTGGTAAGCTGGCTGATTTTGTCATTTCCAAGCCAATATTCACCTGAGAAGCAACAAGTGAGAGCTCTGTGAAACAGACTTTGCAATATACTTCAAGGCAACTTTATTATTTGCCTATAGGTCTGCTGGAGTGGGTTAGTTAATTTTAAAAAAATCAAAGAGTTTAAAAAATAGGAGAAAACAGTTTCAGTAAAAACAGCTCTTTGCATTTTATGGTCCGTATTTTACCTGGTGTATCACAGTAGTTCTTCCCTCCACTCTTTGCAACATTTCCAAATCCTTTTCTATATTGATCCCATCGTCTTCCAAAATTAACACTGCCATCCTGGCGGTTCTGAATCAAAGTCCAGCCTGCAAGAGCAAGAGTATTAAGATTAAATTACCAGTACAAAAGGAGCACCAAACATTAAGACACAGGCTTTTAACTTCACCTCAGGACCAGAGGAGCATATGGCTTCCTTGCAGCAGGACTTTCACTGCTTCTGAGCTCAGCTCTGCCACTTTTGCTCACACTTAAGGAGTACCTTGGTCATAAGGAAAGGTGGAAAAAGCAGAACTTGAAGGACGGCCCTGGTCTTTTGTCTAGTACATTGTTGCAGCGTAAGAAATGAGCCAGGCTGTCCTTGTCTGCCCACCTATACATCATCCATGCTGGTCATAGTAAGATATCTACACAATTTATTTCCAGTTTCAGTACAGAAGTATCCTATTCTGCATCAGCAGATGACCTCAACAAGACTTTCCTGAACGAGTCAATCAGATTTAATTATCAAGTAATTACAAAAGGTATAATTTCATAATTCTCTGTATAAAACACAGATTACTAATATTGTTTTTGGTAGGATCGATCATATTAAAACAATATAGTTATTTCACACTAACCTCCATTATCTGTTTCCATGTCACAGTACACTCTGTATGGCTTGACAAAAGGATCCGGCTGGATGAGGTACATTTCAGATGTCTCTCCTCCCTTTCTGATGATATCCTCACATTCTGCAAGAATAAAAAAGAGACTATTACTGAAAGATCTGTGAACTTCTTCAACAGTCTTCTTATCCTTTGGTTTGCTGTTACATGGAAACAGTTTTAAATATACGTAGGTATTTTACTTTCATTTTGATTTCTGTAATACATCAAGTGAAAGAATCAGGGAAGAATACTGCACTGTTCAGCTTTTCCAAAGAAGAATTTCTGAAATTTCAAACTAAGTGAGGCAAGACTGTATATCCTACAATGACTTCTTGAACTAGAGAAGCTTGTGAAAGAAGAGCCTTTCTTGACTGAAAAATATCAAGAGCATAACTATGATAGTCACAAATGCGTCACCTCCACCTTACCAAGACCCTGAAGCACATGTTTCTTTAAAATGATACTGGCCAATTACAAGGCTGATATTGGATAAGAGGATCTTTGGTCTGACCAGGGCAGTCATCTAGAAATGATTTTTTTCCATCTCGGATCACTTTCCATCTTTCCTGATACCATAATCAATTGCACATGCCTCAGAGTCACATTCATACCAACTGAATGATGCATCCATCAGTTTGCACAGGGATATAAATGGAGAAAAGATTGAATGAGTACCTTTGCCTGAAACCACAGGAATATTACAGGAAACAGTACATGGGGAACGGCAGTAGTCCACCTGGGTTGCAATGGCATTTTCCAGTTTTTGTATCTTTTTATGTAAAGAATCCACAACTGCACGAAGGACCCTGAGGCTGGATGGGATGTTATTGTCCAGATTATCCTTTATATAATTATACTGCAATTCCACTTCTGTGTTGTACTGAGAAAGTAAATCATCATTGTCTAGAAAAGCAAAGAGATGAGAAGTAGATTGGTTTTCAACATGTTTTCTACTCAGGAAATGATGGAGATCAATTTGTAAGTACAATCTGAGATGAAAGGAGGAAGGGAGGGAGGGAGGGAGGGAGGGAGGAAGGAAGGAAGGAAGGAAGGGAGGAAAGAGGGGCATTCCTTTTGCTTACTTTTCTACAGTGAGCAGAAACTATGCAGATACTCTCAGGGAAGTGGTACATGTGTACTGCTGTTTCTTTCCTAGCCAATAGATTTATAAGTGGTGCCATACTCTGCCAAAGAGCAGTAATTCCCTTCTTTCTGGGGAGCCATGGTGCCAATCCAGAGGCTAGTCATAAATGGATTGGATGGACATAGAAAAACAGGTAAGGGGAACACGTGAGTGATATATATTTAGAGGCCTCATATGAATCTTGCCTTAGTATGAGATCCATTACTTTGCCTCTCTCAAAGGATTTTTTTTTTAAGAGTTAAGAGGACAGGGTCATGGAATCCTGATTTGCTAGATATTCCGCAGTATTTTTAATTTTTTTACGAAGTCCCACTAAAAAGTAACTGCAAGAATGCCAATAAAACTTCAGTACCATTTACACTAGTAACTTGTAGAAATAGCATACCTTTTCTTTGTTTTTGCCTCTTTACCAATTTATCTTCTAGAACGGTCACATATTCCGTGAAAGTTAAGGAGCTCTCTGACAGTGTGTTCACTTTATCTTTTAGATCGTGAATATTTGCTTTCACAGTTTTTTCCTGCTTTAACAGTGCAGTTCGCAGCTCACATCCAGTTGGACACAGCACTCCCTTAAAAGAAGGAAAAAGGGCTGTGAATAAAAGTAAAGAAGTTCTAGTCCCATCAGTGAACAACCATACCCTTGAACACAGGGAAGGGTTTGTATTGTGAGAACAGATATTTAAGCATCTAGATAAGCAATCAAGACATTTCAGTTCTACAAAGAAGTTGTACTCTGAAGGTTGGGAAGGAACCTGAGTCCCTCAGGAAGACTTCTTTCAATGAAACTTTTGATAAAAGCCATTTTTCTTCACACTTTTTTGGTCCCCTATTTGATTTTCATTTTTCTGCACTGTTAAATATTCACTGTGTTAAGCCACCTGAACTATGATTAAAGCCTGTCAGGAACTACCTGGTGCCTGTGCATGTTTATACCTACCCTCTTTCCTCAATGTGAAGAGAATCATCCACATTCTCTTCACATTGTTGTATGCATCTCTCATGAAATCACCATATGATTCATTAAAAAATTATCACCTCAAGAAGTTGAGGACCATTGCTTCATCAAGTGGTGCACCATCAGGGACAGTTTTAAAAAGAGATGGGAAATTCTGACATCCTGTGAGAGCCCAAATCCTCAGGCAGCATGGGGCTCTCCAATAACCCCATATTCATTAAGTTTTAACAGACTTCATTTGTTGGCAACTTCCACGTCAAACTTGTGCTCAGGCACTAAGATGCCTCTCAGCATTGTTACAGCTTGCATTTTCCAGCAGGGATCATGGCAGGGACAGTGTGATAGACTACTGCAAGGCAGCAAGGGGTGTGCTGGATGTCAGCATGCTTGTATGCTCTCCCATAACAGCTGCAGCAGTGATGAGGGTAGACTAGAATTACATTTTGAAACTAATTTTAAGAAAGACATNTTTTTTTTTTTTTTTTTTTTTGTCCCTAGGGTTCCTTAATATTATCTGAAACTGAATCCAGCACCTCTGCAGAGGTTCTTCGTGTCCTTAATAGTGACCTGTGCAAAGCCAGGCAGAAGGCACAGGCTAACCCACAGATACTTCCTTTCCTGGTTTATGGTTCAACTCTCACCTCCCCATCTTTGCTGCAGGCTGACTCTGCCACTAATCCCGTGGACCCTGACATGTTACCCTTCTGAATGCAGTCCTAGCAAACCCAAGCAAAGCGAAGAAAAGCTGGACTGCTCTAAATGAACGACTGTCCTTTATTTGGCCAAGGGAAACTCGTGTTGGGTGCAGTAGAAGAAAAGGACAGTATGCCACCAGCTGTCTCAACAGCCAGACACCTACCAGCTCCTCCTCCGCATGCTGGCAGCCTCCAGCATCAGGATGGCTGATCCGTTCTTTCTTGTCCCCCGTCTTGCCCCGCTTCGCGGGGCGGGCCTGGTACCCAGCCCCGCTGATGGGAGGTGCCACAGGCCGGAGCGTGGGTGCCATTTCGTTCCGTTTGTCCACAGGTCGGTTGCTCCGAATGTCCATGACAGGGCTCTCATCCTGCACAGCCAAGGGGAGAAACTCTCTAAATCTGGGATTGCTATTTAAAATTGGGGTGCTCAGGATGGAGGCATCCATGCAGCACTCTTTAGTATTTTAAACAGCAAGGAAAACCATGGAATGGAATGAAAAAAGCCATACTGGAAATATTATACTGATATTATGTAAAAGTCCTTGCTATCCCCTACCTTGTAAGACTAATCACACTCTCCACACCTAGATATAGATAAACTAACAAGTCTTCAAACCAAAGTAAAACAGTATTTCAATAGCCAATTTTGACCAAGGAATAAATCTGATATAGTTGAGAGCTACTAAGCACCATGAAACTTGAAGTGGTAGGCTACAAAAAAAACGTAATTAGACATCCTTGGGGCTAAGAAGCATATTCAGCAGCAGATTTTCAGTGTCCCAGTTTTTTATTGAGCTACAGGAATATTTGTAAGGTCTCAGAAAATCAGGCCACAGGCAAATACATCACCAGGTCTCAGGCCACATACCAGCTGTTAACTGGTGAAATTAGGAAAAGCATTTAATAATATCTTTCAGAGCAGCTTTTTAGATGCATACATTCCCCATATCTGCCAGAAATGGCAAAGTCTAAGAGGCTGAGCAAGGAAAACAGGCCTAGTCCCTACGCATTTTTTCAAACAAAACCATTTGAATTAATAGTTGTTTGAACTACTGAATCAAAACCTAGGGCCGTTTCCAATCCCACTCAACTACAAATAACAAACATTTGTAAGGATCTAGCATCAGAGGCTTCAAGTAGTTTCAAAAATAAGCAACGTACAAAACACAGAATTGCTGAAAATTATTTAATACATTAGTGTTATCAGTGTTATTAGTGCAGACACAAGTGTTAGACTGTTTAACAGAAAGTCTGATTATTCAGACCTATTTAATTTTTACAGATTTTCAAACTATAAAAAAATGTACCAAGATTCTAAATTGTGTTTCCCACTAAAATATTTTACTTATACAAAAGTAAATATAGATTAAACCATTATTTTATAATGATTTTCATTGCTTTTCCTTTTGTTTAGCAATTGTTATCTCTTAATTTCCAATGTTAAGCTGTATAAACTGGCAGTTTGCTTGGTTTTGGTTTTTTCAATGTCTACTGACTCTGTAGAAAAGTTTTTACTGTCTTTGAGACAGGTCATGATTAATTACCTATTTCTACTTCTTTATACATAATAATAATTGTCTGTAACATCATATGTCAACATTGCTAAATTAGTATACTTAAATAAATTCACCTAAGTAACTAATCTTACCATCAAACATTCTTCATTCCCTACAGAAAAAGAAATAGGAAGAAAATATCTCCAAACTCAGAAAATAACTATTGTGGAGTTACATATGAAAAGTTAATGTTTTGAACAATTCAAGCAGAAAAAGAACATGCACTGGATTATCTTTGCCCACACCTTCTAATTTAGCTAACTCACATAAGCCGAGTAAATAATGTATGCAATTAAATTAAATTAATGATTAATGACTAATTATTAATCAATATCAGTATTACAACCTCGTTGTCGTTGTCATAGTCAAGAGAGCCCTGGGACTGAACGGAGGAAACACAGAGCAGGAAGAGCAGGAGCAGTTTCATGGTGCTGGTTTGCTTGAGCAGCTCCGTGATCTTCTCTCACCATCAGCTCTGACAGGGAGAGGTCTCCTCTGTTCCTTTATATATAGGCAGCAGCACTAATTTCCACCTTCACAGTGATAGGATCAACCCTTCTGAGCAATCAGAGCTTCTCTGTTAATATTTAACCTTTCTCTTCACTCTGTGCCTGAATACATCTGTTGTTGAGCAATTCCTCTGGACTACTCTTATCTATATGTCCCAGAGACCTCTGTTGATGCTGGCATCAAATACATGTTCAGATCCTTAAAAGTACCTCCTGCTGAGATTACACAAGGTTACCATTTTCTCAAAAATCACAAGTGTTTTAAAACAGCTGGAAAGGTGAATAGCCAAAGGAAAAAAAAAATTAGATGTCATGTTGTGATGGCTTCTTTTTTTTCTCTCTGCTGAAAATGTGAATGTTTCAGAAATACTGTATTAAATGTGAAATGTGAAGACAACTCACATCATACAGATTGCTGCATTTCTCTAAATAGTTCAATGGTGCCTGATAGGTGTGCAAATCTTTGGGTCTTTTTACATAAAAGGAAAAAAAAAGTATATTATATTCATTACATTAATAATTTTGAATAAAAGCAACATTTTGATTTATTAAAGATCAGATGAATACTGTAAGCATAAGCCAACATTATTCCATTAATATAGACTTGTGGTATTGTAAATGAACTAAAATAATTCAATTTTACATATTGATTTGCTGGTTTCCTTTTTTATTACACAAATTACATCTTTCAAATATTATTTAAATATTTTTAATAATTTTTTAAGAGAATACAACATGAAGTTACTTGAAATCCTAGTGGAATACTCAAACATGCTTTCTAATGATTTATAAGAGGTTGCATATCACTGCTTTCATATTAGCAGAGTTTTAACATTTCGGTGTGTTTATATCCTGTGATTTTCTTGGGCATTATAAATGACCATAATGTACTGAATTAAATTAAATGTGCCAAGTGGGAACCAGCATACTTTTCTGAAGTCATTCATATTGACATCTGAACCCATGAAGGCATGCAAACTGTGGTCTGAGCTTCCATTTCAAAGACTAACTTGATGGAGGGGGGGAATTTTATGGGAAGTAAAGATAAGAACAGCTAAAATTGCTTGGTTTAGGCCTTTTCCTGTATTTGTGCGGTTGTCAGAATTCTAGTAAACTATGGAGATTCACAAAGTATGAAAACTGTTTAACCTGAGTGGTTTAATTATTAAACGGTTTGGACTAAAATCAGCCATGGCTCAAGGAGATAAAACTCCACTGAATTTGATCTCCTGCATAAGGACATCACCAACACTATCAGATTTGAAAGAACATAAACTTCTCCCTACAGACATTAAAGAAATCTGTCTAAGGCCAAAACTGACATCGTTACCAAGTTATTTCCACTTACGGATGCTAGCCAAGCCGTTATCATTGATTTTGGGAATCTCCTAACTTTTAATACAGTTTTCCCTCCATGTACTTCTGAGGGAAGTTCAGCCACCCTCATCTTACATATATGGAAGGGGCATGGTCATCTTGAACCTTTGCCCAGGGCTTACAACTAGCTTGTGGTACAGTTGAACTAAAGCTAGGTCTCTCTAGGCCCGAGCTAGAAACTCAACGTATCCTGGCTCAATTCACACAAACCTTAACTAAATATAAGATATTTGTGCTAAATGCGTTTTGAAACCACCAGCATGTTCTGCAGTAATTTATGGTGTCCTCCTTCAGGCATTAACCCCTCTTTAGCTCTTGATGAAGAGCCCTGGTTGTGTCTATGCAGAGGCTGTTGGAGACTGGATGACAAGGGTTGGTGCAGGAGCCCCCAAGCCAGCTGCAGAGTCCCAGTATGGGAAAACCCCAGGCTTATTCTGCCTTCAGATGGGATTTCCTCTTTGAAACTCCACCTTTGACCCTCCCAGCTCCAGTACTTTTCACTGGCTCCCCCAGGAGAGTTGGGTGGTTGTGTCTCCCTAAGGATTCTCCATGAGCAACACGTGTATGTCACACCACAGCAGGTTGGCGGCTACCCGCCAAATGACCAGATGGCCCAGGGCGGGGATCGTGTGACTGTCCATCGGGTAAGCAAGGGCCTTGTCTGCACTGCAGAGGCTGTGCCTGGAGACTTTTCTCAGCAAAAACAGTCCAAATTTGAAATGGCATACAGAGGGTTCTATGCTGGCAAACATACACACAAACAGGAAAGCATTTTGGCAACAGAAGTTAACCTCCATTAGCATCTTGGTTATGAGATGTGATTTTACTCTCACGCTTGCAACCATTACAGTCAGGCTGACACTTTATAAGGATTGAATAAAGCCTTATGAAGAACCAGAACTATGGCTTAAATTCCTTCTAAAAATACTATCAAAGAAGCTTTCTATTCAAAACAGAACAACTTATCTTTTTTCCTTCATACTCCCTCCTCCAACTCATGTGGTTAATGGGAAGGTGTTCCCAGAGTAAATGTGGTAGTGATACCACAACCTACCTGCTAGAAACTGCAATAATACACCATGGACCTGTAGGTGTTCCAGGACACCTCTCTGTACAGTATTTTTGTACTAAAGGGGCACTTACTGGCAGAGGCGTATGTGTGTTTTGAGGAATGACTGTTTGCTCGCTGCCCTGGTGTTTGTTGTGCTGCCCAGTGATGCAACCCTCTTTACACAAACCCCCTGTCCCCAGGCGAGTCGCAGTCACCGGATCATGGCTTTTCAGAGCTGGATGTATCCCCCAAAGAGGCCCTGGGGAACAGAACCTTCTTGGCTTACATCGAGCTATAGTGTTTAAATTTAAAAATAGCTGTTAATTTAGAAATGTCCTTTTAAACAACTAGTGTTGTAATAGTGTCATCCTATGAAAAGATTATTGTAAACTTAAACGTTCATCTCTGCTGAGATGAACATCCTTTTTTCTTATCTGCTTTACTGGTAGCAAATATTACTTAAAAGGTCTCTTGTAAATGATAATTAATGCTATCTCCATGTTCTGGCAGCAAGCAAGTTCTAAAACATTAATGACTGCACCTATTCACCTTGACTTCAATACAACACTAAAAGTCCATCCAACTAACTGGTCACCCTCTATGAAACAGTGCCTATAAAAAAATACATAGTTTGCTATTTCCAGAATTGCAGCTGTAGCTGACATGAAAGAACACATCAAGAAGCCACATATAACAAAGAAAATTCATGAAGTGCACATTGCTATTAAAATTACTGACATGATTTATTGATGTTCCAGGACTAAATTTCACCTCAGACTAAACCTTCTAGAAAAAAAAATAAATTTGTCCTCTAACTGGATTCTGAAATCTCCAAAAGATTAATTTATCCTCTGAGTTTCCAAACCATGACAAGGATACCAGAAAACAAGTTCAGATTATAAATTTCTGACAGGAAAAGGTACACATGTTTACATGTTAAAAAATTAGAACAACTACAGCAAATCCAGGGCCATGTGAATACTACTAATAATAGTAATAACAAGCACAGACAAGTTTTCTTGCTAAATACAGGCTTCTTTCTCTCTCTCTTTTTTTTTTTTTTTTGCTACTGGAGTGCATATTTCAAATTTGTTTTCCCTTTAAAAGGCAGTGGAAATAAGTCTGATTTCTTTCAACAGACAGTAAGAAGGAAACAACTCTGTACACTGCCAGAGACTAGCCTTTAAACCACTTCCACACATCAAATCCATCAGTCAACTGAGCCATCAAGCAGGCACATGCTACTCTGTGTGTAACCTTAAAAAAGAAAAGCAAACCTGTTTGAAATCCCTAGCTCCNNNNCCCCCCCCCCCCCCCCCCCCAAGTTTTCTTTCAAATATTGTGTATCTTCAATCCAACTTCAATAGCCCAAGAAGACTTGAGAGACTTGCCCCATTTTGACACACTGCCCTGTAGAGTTTGCACTCTAGGTTGCACTTTAAGCAAGGACAGACAATGCTCCCCCTCCTCGAGGTGCTGTGCCGGCCTTTACAGGAAGCTCTGAAATCCCACAGGGATTGCCAGCCTCACCAGAGGGACTACCAAAATAGGTTGACATGTTAAATATGAAACCTGGCTGCCTTGGCTTGAAAATGAGCTGGCAATAGTTCTCCACTGTTAGTGACACAAGGTAATTGGCATCTCTTCCTCACCTCTACCTAGACCGGGAGCTGGGGGTCAAAGCCACTTCGAGCACGTTTCCACCACTGTATCATAAATTACTAAATAGAAACCACCGGTGCAGCCTCCAGAAATGACCCACCAACTGCAGAAAAGACACGATCTTTATGTCAGGCAAGTCGCATACCAGAAATAATCCCAGGCTAACACCATCCTGTAGCTAATAAAGATGACAGGTTTGAACCAACTATGTTGCACTGAATTACTTCTAGCCCAGATCGGTTTGTAAAATGTTCACAGCTCAGGCATGCAGGCAGACACAGTAAGTGGCTGGTTCATTTGTAAAGAAGAACATCATGGTGGAGTGGCTGCAAAAGATGAGCTTGCCAAATCCCAGCTAGTGCTCAGGAGGACAAGACTTCGTGGAATTAAGAGCAGATGAGTGTATCTGGAGAAATTAGATGCCTATTTGAAATTTGCAGAGATGCATTTGGCTATTCTGTTTATGAAGGGAAGTGAAATATCAGGTGGAGTACCAGGGTACATTTGGAAGAGAATTACAACCTCTGCCCTTTCACAACCAACACCTTGCCATGAGGTGCAGGGGTTACCAACTCGTTCAGATGCTTCACTCTCCATCCAAATGAGGTCCTGTGAGCCCAAACTAAAGACACTCTTCCCAAAAGATCAGCTATAATGGCTAACATCCAGTATCACCAACATCCAAACTGCGTGGCTTTATCCTTGAGAATTCACGAGGAAAGCAGTACTTGAAACCTGAAGCTGCACGACCCAAAGCAGTTCCAAAGGCCGAGAATATCAGAAGCAAAACGGGACCGACCAGAGCACGCCCACACCCTCAGCGTGAGGGGGCAGCGCAGCCGCCCCGCTGCGCGGGCCGGGAGCGGGGCGGCGCC
>WEIT01006142.1:2054-12459 GCA_013389985.1 Dryoscopus gambensis | reverse complement strand
CCCGCCCCGCAGCGCGCCCGCCGCCGCCGGCATGGCTCAGGCTGGGAGGGACCGCAGCGGGGTCACCGGGTCTCACCTCCCGGATCAAGCAGGGCCACCCCAAAACACATAGCACAGCGTTGTGTGCAGAGGGTTCTTGAGTGTCTCCAGTGAGGGAGGCTGCGCAACCTCTCTGGGCAACTTGTGCCGGTGCACGATCATCTGCACAGTAAAGAAGTTCTTCCTCATGTTCAGGTGGAACTTCCTGGGCATCAGTTTCTGCCTCTTGTCCTATTGTTTGGCACCACTGAGCAGAGCCTGGCTCCACTCTCTTGTCACGCCCCTCCTTTAGATATTTATACACAGGGATGAAGTGACTCGCAGCGCCTGCTCCGGCAGCGCCAGAGGGACTCGAACTCGCGACCCCCAGTACACCTACGGGAGGGGTCGCCGTAAGTCCTGCCCCTCCGTTTTATTATCTCCTCGGTTCCCGAGTATGCGTCAGTTCCTGTGCGGCACAGGAAGGCGCCGGAAGTGGCTCCATAGCGGCCGCGGCGGGGGGAGTTCGGTGGCGCCATGGCGGAGGTGAGGGACGGGGGGAGCGGCCCCTCATGTCCACTCTGTCGTGCCCTTGAGGCGCCCCGGGCGAGACCAGGGAGCGGGGTCGGGTCAGCGGGGCGGGTTGGGGCCGGGCGGGAGAAGCGCCGCCCCGCACCCGCAGCCCTCAGTGTCCCCTGGGTGGGAAAGGCCGCTGTGGGGATGGACCGTGGCGGCCCTTCGGTCTGCGCAGCCCCCGTCCGGTCCGGCCCGGGGACAGCGAGGTGCGCGCAGGACGCAGAGGGTGCGGGAGTGAGCAGCGGGCAGCGGGTTTGCTTTGGCAGGCTTGTGCCGTCTGCGGGATTGGTGCTGGGGGGCATCAGGCACAGCATCGCCAGCTCGGCAAGGGAGGGGATTGTCCCGCTCTGCTCTGCACTGGGGCGGCCTCACCTCGAGTGCTGGGTGCTGTTTTCGGTAGCACAATATAAAATAAAGGTCTAAATGAGATGAGTATGGATGGTCAAGAGGGGAAGCTTTATGAAGAGTGGCTGAGGTCACTTTTTCAGCCTGGAGAAGAGAGTGAAGGGAAACCTCATTTCAGTTCCCTCATGAGGGGGAAGCAGAGGAGCAGGCACTGATCTGATCTGATTTCTGTGGTGACCAGTGACAGGATCCAAGGGAATGGCCTGAAGCTGTGTCGGGCGAGGTTTAGGTTGGATATTAGGAAAAGCCTCTCTTAACCCAGAGGGTGGTTGGGCCCTGGAACAGGGTCCCCAGGGGAGTGGTCGCAGCACCGAGCCTGACAGAGTTCAAGAAGTTTTTGCACAGTACTCTTGGACACCTAGTGTGACTCTTGGGGCTGTCCTGTGCTGGGCCAGGAGTTGGACTTAATGTTTCTTGTGGGTCCGTTCCAACTGAGCAGATTCTGTGATTGTGGGGAAGAGATGCTGTGATGCTCAACCACAGGAAAGCTACTGACTCTGTTAGCCCTTAAGGGGAACCTCAGTTTTTTTTTTGTGAGGGCTTGGGAGTACAGCTGTGGAGAAGGCCACTGGTTTTATAGGCTACAGAATTGTTGCTGTGGGGTGAATATCATGCCCTTCTAAAAGCATGTGGGGTTGTCAGGATTATGGAAGAAGGTGGAGCTACTGCTGCCCCATGCAGCACTATGGGGTGTTTTCTTACAGAAAAGCATCTGTCAAAAATTACTCGTAAAAGCTTCTTCCCTGCTGGGGAGATGGTGTTACCCACTCCTCCGTTTGTGATGCCAACAGCTGCTGCTGTTGAGTGGTAATTAGCCATGTTAACAGGAAGTAGTACAGAAATTCATGATTGCCTGTGTTCTTTTTATGGTTGTAGTGAAGGAAAATTTACAGGTTTTTTTTTTTTAGAATTGATTACTTTATTGCCTACATATAAAAGCAGAACTGGAAAGGATGTGAGATAAAAGCTCTTATATTCGTGGATTTGTCATGTAGATACCAATGCAGAAAGTTTGATCAAAGTTTTTGACTTGCTTTTCAAAGTCTTGTAAGTTTGCAAGGAATAGAATATAGTTTTGAATAAACACTGAAGTAAAACAGTTAACAGATTAACTTAATTTTTTAGTCTCCAAAAAGATTAGTGTCTTCTGTGAACTGAACGGTTGCACATCATAGAAGAGAACTGAGATTTGAAATTGCTACTCCGTTTGATTTATGTTTCAGTTTTCAGTTTTTCATTTAAATCTGTTCAAATGCTTGTTATTTTAGGAAGTCCAGAAGCATTCTGTGCACACACTTGTGTTCAGGTCTTTGAAGAGAACCCATGACATGTTTGTAGCTGATAATGCCAAGCCTATCCCACTGGATGAAGAAAGGTAAGTGCTGCTGCACTCAGCGAAGTTTTAAACTCTGTTAATGATTGCTCCACCCAAGTCAGAAATTCAGATGTTTCCATACTGTTAACAGTGTAATTTTGAGGGGACAGAAATATTAGCGTTGTAAAGTAAGTTTTATGACATCCTGTCTAAAATATTTCAAAACTTCATTACAGTTCAGAAACTGGGGTTTAATGAGGATTCTGCTTTACTCTTCCCACAGTCACAAGGTGAAAATGGCAGTCAAGCTGCGCACGGAGTACGGCTCAGTGCTCCACATGCCCACTCTCAAAGAGAACCTGAGGGAGAAAGGGGCCCCCAACACCGGGGATCCCTATGGACACAAGCAGTATTCTGGAAATCAAGGTTGGTTTGCTTTTAGTAGTATATTTGTCCTTTCTTTTGTAACAGTCTCACTGATGTAAAATCTAAAGAATGCAGTCCAGTGTTAGTCTACAGGAGATGAATTCAGAATTCAAAAAAACCTTTTTTGATTGGTATTTTTCTTGCTGGGGTCCACAGTGATTCAGAACAAGGGGAAAGCTTGTTTTAATAAGGGAGTTATTGGGTGCCGTGGATTTTTTTATAGTGATTAATTGGTAAAAAGACTAATTTTTGGTAACATTAGTGTGTGGTGTATTTAGGTGTTAGAGATGAGCATGTATTTCTCCTTTTTGCAAGTTCATGATGATCAAGGACATATTCTTTTGTTGAATTTGGTTTGGAATTTTTGCGTGTTGGTTTTTGTTTGTTTGGGGTGGTTTTTTTGCTCTTTTAATTTTGTTTCGTGGTATATTTACAGTCTTTTTAGTTGTGCAGTTTTTAAACCAGAAAACACTTTATTTCAAATCTGTAGTTTTTTTCAATCTATGTTTTGGGATGTATAAAACGTGTATGTATTAGGTAGATCCCGTATGGAAATTTCTCTTCTAAAAATGCTGCCTCATTTTAGTTCACATTGAGATTTTGCCCAAGGTACTTTATTTGGAAGTATTGCAAAAGTGAAATGCGTTGAGAGAGAATGAAAAATCTTTTAAGAAGAAAAGAACCTTTTTCAATTCTGATAACACTGACACCCAGTTGACTAGCATACGTTTCAGACATCCATGCTCTTTGTATACTTGAATCCTTTTCCATGATACCTGCTTCAAAGGTGGTATGAAGATTTTTCTCTTGAATCCTCTTGATAACAGGTAGCTTCACCATTCAAATTAATTATTTTTCACAATTGAGTTTTCTAAAAGGGAGAGAACCAGAACAAATTAAATGAATGAAAATGAGAAGTGTCTAAGTACATTGGAAGTGGTTACTGGTTTCTGCTATGTATGACCTGCTCTGTTTTCCTGTATTTGCTGTTTGAGTGCATTGTTTGCAGTGCAGTATGAAATGTAATTATTAACATAATATTTTTTGCTCTTTAGGACAAGAACTTGAGTATGTGGTAACTGGTACACACCCATACCCATCTGGGCCTGGTAAGTAAAATTTTGCAAGTGTTTGCATGAATTTTTTGGTTTCCTGTATGAACAAGACATTCTCCATCCTAGCAGGAGCAGGCTTCCTCTTGTTGTGAATCCATACTTGATAGCAGTGGAATGTAGCCTGCTGTTCATCACCAGAGCAGAAAGATGCAGGTTTCACCACCTTGCTCTGGGGAAGAGGCTTGAGAGTTTAATAATTTTAGTGTCATTTGATTTTGTCTGTGCTTGTAAGGGTTATGTTTCTGTGTTGTTACATTGGCCATTGCTAATTGCCACTCTTACTGATCAATCCTGCTCTCTTCTTGTAAGAGCTTCGTTTTAGCTGTTGAGCTTTCGTTGTACTTAAGTTTATTATGAGTGTAGTGGAAAATCTGTTGTCTTGGTTTATAAGTTAACAAATGGGAGTGTTCAGTGGACCGTCAATCATTAAAAAGCCAGGTATAGTTGCTTGTAACTGTGGGGTTGGGAATTGCTCACAGTGGTTTTGTCAAGTTTAGTGTTCTTTTAATAGAATCACATATATCATGGTTAAAAATCAGATTTATTTCTTCGCTATTTCTTGTTTTAACCAGAATATTTTGCCCAAATACTGAGTTTGCTGTCAACTGACAGAAGTTTGTTTAGGAAGAGAAGTAAAGCAATGAGTTAAATTCACCAGTCTGCACCAAACCTATACTTTTAAAGAGCTTTTAATTTTTTTTTTTTTTAGAAAAGATCTGCCGTTCTTGAGATTAGGTTAAAAATCTGAGGATGTAGCCTGAAATTGTCACTTCAGTAGGACTAAGCCTTTTGTAGTTCTGGTACCACTGTGTGATGCCAATCACCACATAGGGTTGGATTATAAATTGTACTAAAGGGCCTACAAAACCACTACACCTATGTTAGCAAATGCTTAGCAAGATCGTGTTTATTTCTGTAATGTTTGGATTTCCATAGCAGTTGAAGCTGGATAAAGATGGATGCTGCCCCTAATTAGACTTTTTTTTGTTGTTTCCACTGATATAAACATACTGCCTTATGCTCTAGAAATTTTGTACTCACATATGCAGTAGATCAAGATGGAAAGGATTTTAGCCAAAATAAAGATTTCAGTAGATTTGAATTGGATGTGAAAATGTTATTGAAGGATGAGACTCAATATTACAGGTGTGTCAGGCCCTTGTTTGCAGGTGTATGTGTATATATATGTTCGTATCATACACTTTTGAGTTCCTGTTTGAAAGAGTTGTCTTTGTTTCTGACATGTTATTTTTTTCTTTCCAAGGTGTGGCTTTAACAGCAGATACTAAGGTCCAGAGGATGCCAAGTGAATCTGCAGCACAGTCCTTAGCTGTGGCACTTCCTGCTTCCCAGTCCAGGTACTGCTGTTTTACCTCATTGACACTGTTGTTATCTATGGGAATTTCAAGGCAAATCACAGAAGCTGGGATAAGAGCTGCTTGGAGTAACTCAAATATCCTTAAAGAAACTGCTTTTAGTGTGGACAGGCATTGTTTTTCTGTACGATTTTTTTTGGTATTGTCATGAGAGGCAGTGGGTGGAAGTTGGGACAAGGGAAATTTTGTTTAGGTAGAAGAGAAAAAGGTGAAGCTTTGTGGGTATCTGTACCTTGGGACGGTCAAGCCCTGGACAGGGTGCCAAGAGAGGTTGTGGATTCTCCATCCTGAGAGGTGTACAACACTCAGCTGGATGCAGCCCTGTGATGCATTATCACTTAGCAGGAGAAAGTTGATTGCAATTATTAACCATTTTCATTCACCCTAGGCTGGATGCAAATCGGACAGCTGCTGGTGTGGGTGACATTTACAGGCATGCTGGGGCATCGGAGCGTTCACAACCTCCTGGGATGTCTGTGGTGAGTCCGTTGCACATCTGATGTGAAAAGTACATGGTGTTGACCAGATTGCTTCTGGGTCCGTGTGTGTGTTGTGTCCTGACTGACTAAATTTAATCAGTGTTGAGAAGGCAGAATAAGAAGGTTTTAGGCTTTGGGCAAAGAGGTAAGCTACGAACCAGAAGAGTAACCCTTCTTTTAACTTACAGGCTATGGTGGAAGCTGGTGGAAACAAAAATTCTGCGTTAGTGCCAAAGAAGGCTCCAACCATGCCCAAACCTCAGTGGCATCCACCTTGGAAACTGTACAGAGTAAGTTAGAAATTATATGAGATGAACATGCATATAAAAGTAAACATATTTTATGTAAGACCTCAAATCATAATTTTTGTTCTCACTCACAAAAATGTAACCAAATATGATTCAAAAATGTGATCAAAAAGTGATCACAACTAAGTTGTATACACACACTCTCTTTGAACCTTTTATTTACTGTTGTAGCTGTGTTATGATGAATTTGTTAGAAGATTCGCTGTATTAGTCAGAAATCTGAAGGCTAACCTTTAAAGCAATTTTTTGAAAAACAGTTGAGTGCCAATGAGTTTATAGGTTTTCTAAATACAGCAGTATTTGGATGTGTTTTCTGTAAAAATTAAGATAAATGCCATTTGAAAGAAATGGCACCAGAATAAATCCATGAGAGACTTACAGTAAACAGATGAAAAATTGAAAAATCCATTCTTGTTAGGAGCACTTCTTTCTAAAGAAATACTGTGAATAACAATTTAAGTCACTAGGCTATTTCTACATATAAACGGTTTTAGTGAAGGTTTGTTGTCAAAATCTTTGCTCAACAAGGCAAAAGCTTGTTCAGACAGCTTGGAAATAGAAGCATAGCTGGAACACCAAATATGGGTTTCATCTATCTGTTGCTTTAGATCTACATTTTAACTGGTTTTCCTAAGCTTAGTTTGAAGTTTTTTGTGAAAGACGTGAACTCAAAATAGGTCAAATGAATTATTTCTTAGATTTCTCACCAGAAATGCCCATTTCTATTCCTATATTAGTGTTGCAATTTTGACAGTTATCTTAAAATCTTGTGTCTGCGTCTCATGTGATCAGAAGAGTCCACTCTAGCTTTCCAAAGTATTTCTGCCTAAGAAGCTCTGTTGTGTTTTAAATCTTTTGAAATAAGCTGCATGACGTGCATGACGTGAAACATGACATCCAGTGAAACCAGTTATGGGTCTTGATTTTACCTGTCTGACTTTAGAGAATTTAGAGAAACAGAAGGGCTGCTGAAAGCAAAGCATGTATTGGCAGAGTATTTCTTGTGGGATCAGTCTCCATTATTTTATTGCTGGAAAGTGTCCAGCTCTCCTATTACCCCTATTTTGGGGAAAAGAAGGTGATGGTGTGCTTTAAGAGGTTATTATATAGAAATGTGAATTAGCCAAGAATATTTTTTATAATTTTTTATTTATAATTGTTCTTAGTATAAGCACTATACAGCAGCATAAGGAATCTGTGCTCAAATACAGTCTTTCTCTGCAAAGCTTCCAGTGCTGAGCCACAGCGCTAGGGACTCTCAGAGGATGTGAAAAAGTTGCCCATAGGAATAGGATCTTTACATATTGCAAGTTCCCCAAGTCTGGTGTATGTGTATTTCTAGTTGTCTCTTTGTTTAACTAAAATAAAAATCAACCTGTCTCCAGATCTGATTTCACATTCGACTTTTCTTGGTAAATACTAGCAAATTTCAGTGTTGGAGAAGGAAAATTACATCAAAAGATGTACATGTATTATTTCTGATGTAGAAATTGTTTTGTTTTTTTCTGAAGGTTATCAGTGGTCACCTGGGCTGGGTGAGATGCATTGCAGTAGAACCAGGAAATCAGTGGTTTGTTACTGGCTCTGCTGACAGAACCATAAAGGTAAGAGGTTGGAAGAAATGACTGACAAAAGTTTGCAGGGGGTGGGGTTTTTTTGTTCTCTTGTTATTTAAAAATGTCTCCAGCCCTTGGAAACAATTTCTTGTTTACTGTTTGCAGAATAATGAACTGCAGAACATTTTTTCTTTTATTACCTTGTCATAACACTAGTTCTTTTCTTGAGATTTCATTTATTACATGGTTGTATTTGGAGAGCGAATGTTTATGTGATGGTATTGTTAACTTACAGTGCAACAGGATCAGATAAATCTGGGCTGTTTAGTCAGACTCACTGTGTAGCTTTTTCCTGTCTATCTTAAAATACCTGTTTTGGTGCAGATTTGGGACCTTGCTAGTGGCAAATTGAAATTGTCTTTGACGGGACACATCAGTACTGTACGAGGGGTGATAGTAAGTGCAAGAAGTCCATACCTCTTTTCTTGTGGAGAAGACAAACAAGTGAAATGCTGGGATCTTGAATACAATAAGGTAAACTGTGGTTTCTTTAGTTGAAGGAATTGGTGGTAGCACATACAGAAATCAAAGCAATTAGAATATTCTTTCAATTATTAGTTTGCGTGGTTTTTATTCATCTAGGTTATCAGACATTACCATGGTCATCTAAGTGCTGTCTATGGCTTAGACTTGCATCCAACAATAGATGTGCTGGTGACATGTAGCAGAGATTCAACTGCACGAGTGAGTATAGCATTGTTGTGTTTTAACATCCTGATAGGTGTATTTCAATATCTTCCATTTGTAAAAAAGAGCACTTAGCAAAAGTTAACATCAATCTAGATGAGATACTAAGATGATTTGTGTTAGCTTTGTCTTACATTGCTGATAAAATTGAAGCGCAAATACAAACATGTCATGTCACTTCAGGATGCTTTATTTCTTAAATTGGTAGGTAGATTGCATAATATATGTAGGATTGCTTAGTATTTAAAAGGTGGTATGGAACTATGGTGATTTAAATTATTCATATGCGTAAAAGTTCATTGGCAGGTTCCTGCTCCCCTTGATATTTGCCAGCTGAGGCAGTTCTGTGATGAATGGTTGGTTGAAAAATACCACCTAAATAACATTTTTTAATCTGTAGGACTATGGCAGGCAAATTACGTAATCAATGACAGTGCCTAAAATACATTGAATATGCACCTGTTACTGACCTCTCACATATTTGCTGTGAATTCATAGATTTGGGATGTAAGGACAAAAGCCAGTGTGCACACACTGTCAGGACACACAAATGCAGTAGCAACTGTGAAGTGCCAAGCTGCAGAACCACAAATTATTACAGGTATAGTAGACGTGATTTCATGAGTAACAGGATTGAAAAACCTAATGATGAATGTGTTTATTCAGTAATTGTGTGATGTTTGTAATGTTATCTTGGAGAGTTTGCTCAATATCTCGTACTAGTTTCTGTTGAAAATGGGCCATGCAGTGGTTATTACATGCTATTAATGGTATATTTAAGCAAATATGGCTGTGCATTGTTTGAATGCTTTTCTGCGCTTCCTTGTTTTCTGGTGTTTACATTTGTGTTGTAATATGTATTGAGACTTGCATTTTCTGTGATATTTCAGTTCTCCCTAATTCAGTTAAGGAGCATCCAGTACTGTGGTTAAGTGTTCATCTTCTTTTCCATTGTGTCAAAATCTAGCTTTGCAGTCTAACTTCGTAGTTCTTGAATTTCAAACTGAGTGAAAAGACTCTTGCAATCCAGCATCTTCTTCATCTGAGGTGGCATTAGCACAATATTTTTGTCTCACATCATTTTGGCTGCCTTAGCAAAGTAATGATTATGATAAAGTCAAGGTGATGGCTTCTACTATTTTTTTTTTTTAATTTTCTCTTCATTGTAGGCAGTCATGATACTACCATACGGCTCTGGGACTTGGTGGCAGGAAAAACTCGTGTTACTTTAACAAATCACAAGAAATCTGTAAGAGCAGTAGTGCTACATCCAAGACAGTAAGTGTTCCTCATTCTGTTACACTTTCACAGTTCTTTTGAGAGGTGAAGAGAGCCAGTGAGAGTGATGATCTAGAATGGCAGAGTATAATGATGTGAGAAACTAATGCACTTAGGATGATGCAAAAACGTACATATCAATTATCAGATACATTTTACTGCACTGATTGTGCTTCCCTCGTATTGGGATTGATGTCCTTTAGCAATCGTGAGAATGTCTTATATCCCACAGAGTTACTTATGTGTGTGCCTTTCATTCCGTCCTTAAAAATCAGTGATAGAGGGCTTGTAAGACTAATAATAAATATGTAACTGAATGGTTATGAGCAGAAAGTGCAGTAGTTTTGTAATGTGCCACTGCACACGTGTGATGAATGCTAAAGGAGACAGTGATTAATAGAACAGCCTCTTTTTTTTGAATATGTGGTTCACTGCACAGGACATTTCAATCTAACTGGCCTTAAAAGAAAACTTACTGTGAGAATTAAAGCTTTGAAGCAGGTGGTCTTGGAAGTGCTCTGAATTGAGATGCTGTATTTTGATGCACAACAGTTGCCTGTTTGGATCCCCCTTAAAACAGTGGAAAAAAGGAATTCATGTAGAACTTTAGTACTTCTGTACCTTTAATATTTTAAAATTACATTCTATCATTTCTATCAGAAATTCAGAATCTTTGATATGAATAAACTCTGTTTCAATGTGTGCCTGAAAACTTGGATAGCCTGTTACCTGTTGCTATAGAAAAAAACCTGAAGTTTTACTTAACATTCTCAAAAAAAAAAGTAATTCTAGTTAGAGCTTCATCA
>WEIT01006141.1:57186-73153 GCA_013389985.1 Dryoscopus gambensis | reverse complement strand
CAATTACTTGTATGTCAGATATTTTTCTCTTTATTTGGTTAGCAAAGTAATTTTATTTCTGTTTTCTTTATTTACTGTAGCAAAGTAAGGACTCATTTCAGTAAATCCATTTTAACAAACCTTCAGAGATGATGAAATTTAAAGATGTTGTGCACCTGGAAAAAGAACAGATTATTTTTCATAATCAGCCCCTGAATAAATTGCAGAGAGACGCAAGGCAACAGTAAAATCAATTTTCTAGACCAGAAATTACTGTCCAAATAAACACTTCCAGATAAATACTGTCCAAATAAAAACTTCCTGTTTACATTCAGTGAAAACTGGAGCATTTTTTAGGAGATGAGTTTTCTTACTTCTGTTAAACTTTAAGTCCNAATCAAATAAGCATCTGTGCTATGTGTTTGACAGTGAAAAGTGTGTAAGTATGCGGGACGCTCTGCAGGGCTTGAGGTCACTTCTGCTGATGGGTCTGCCTTGAAATGAGCTGGGTATGGTTAATTAGAGACACACAGCCTGCCTTTTCACTGGGACACAATTTTTCATGCCAACATGGTGTCTTGTAACTTAGATGCATTAAATTAAGGAAGAGTCTCTTTCTTCAGTGATCCGAGGTGGTGTTCTGGGATAATTTCTCTTACTGCCCAGCTTGATACCCTGGGGGAAGCATCTGCAATACTCTCGGAGAACAGGCTCCATCCCACCAGGCTTGAGATATTTGCACAGCTGTTTGCAGAGATTACTGCAACTCTGGGGTCGAGATACCCTCGCAGGCTCTTCTGCTGATGTGTCTGTCTCTGGTTTTTAGTGTTGGGGGGTTTTGTGTGTTGTTTGTTTTTTGGGGTTTTTATAATTTTATCACAGCAAGGTTCTCCCTTCTTGTCCACCCCCTTCCCTCAAGGGGAATCTCTCAAGTTTTAACACCACAAAGCGCTCCCAGACAACTCATTGCACCAAGCACTGACATCCTCTGGTGTCTGAGACAGAACAGTTATTCCTTACTGTATTTACTTTCTCTACTAAAGTTCTAAGCAAGTGGTGTAGCCATATGTTCACCTTTTATTGGCCCTGCTTTGGCATCACTTTTTTATGAAACCTTGGTGTCCTCCATAAGGTTCCTGCAGGCTTATTCAACCCCCATCATTTTTGAAATAGATATTCTGCATTGACTGTATAAACACATCATAACATAGGATATGAATAGCATAGAACTAGTAAATTATTATATTTTGCACATACAGATGTAATTTCTGGTTTGGGTGTTGTTTTGGGGTTTTTTTTCTGGATTTATGTAGTTGGAAATAACTGTGCAGATAAATACTTATCTGCAGTATCCTGAGTGAGACTTTATAGCACTTGCAAAAAAATAAGTGTTGAAATCCAGATTTAAAATCAATAGGGGTCAAAATATCCATTAGCATGAAAGCATGATTTCCTTACATCTAAAAGAATTTATTTAATGATTGGACAGGCTGTATTTGCTTCAGAAATCACCAGGGAAAGCCATTGTGCAGCATGGTATCTGTGTCCATGGAAACTGAAGACATAATTCATACTGCCCAGTCTCCTTCCTTTATCCCAAGTATTTTTAGGTTCCTTCATAGTGTTTTGCCAAGGTATTTTGCTGAAGGGTGCTTGTCATGCTCTGTTCTAGTGCTGGCTTCATGATGGATGGGGCAAAGCCTTTGGATGTGATAGATGGTGTAACGTATTTTGTGATCCTCTGAAATGAGAGAAGCTCTAGCAAATATTCCTAATGTACTAATTTCAGTCTTATGTTTTATGTAAAGGCAGAAGAGATAACTTTAACAATTGGTCAAGCATTTGACTTAGCTTACAGGAAATTTCTGGAATCCGGAGGAAAAGATGTTGAAACAAGGAAACAAATTGCAGGTTTACAGAAAAGAGTAAGTTCTGAATTATGTTGTTCATTTTAAGAGACAAAAGTACATGCTGCTGTATTTGTATTATCTGCTTTTTATGAAAGTGTACTTTCCAGCATTATCCTCAGATTACTAAGGTTAAAAAAAAAAAAAGGACAAAGAAAAGTGTTAAAAAATATTTTATGTTTTGCTGTCCTGCAAGGGCACTAAAAAGCAAGGTTGAAATATGGAGGATGCTGAAATTTAATTATTTTTTGTAGTCAGATAACAAGTTCAACCTTGATTCTAAATCACCAGATCTCTGATAAAACATATGCTCAGTGGATGCTGTTGTTGAAATCCATGACTATCCCAATAGCTGTTGAATAACCACTTGCTTTGTAGATTCAAGAACTAGAAACTGAAAATGCAGAACTGAAAAATAAAGTTCAAGATTTGGAAAACCAATTGAGAATAACACAAGTACACGGATCTCCAGTAAGTACATAACATAACTCTTGTGTCTGAAGTCACTCTGTATTTATGATCACTTCCTGATCGTTAGGAGCATCCCTGCTGTTCCCAGAGATTGCCATTAACGTGCAGTGATCACGTAACATGTCTGTTGAAGAGCAGTGTTGAACTAACAGTGACATTGTGACAAGCCAGCAGAAGTGCAAATTGAACTCTCTCCAACTGTGGTTCTTTCATCCCCTATCATACCTATTTGTTGCTGCCTAGGGACAGTCAATGCTCACTCGAGGAGAGATCCAAACGTGCCAGCTGAGGGTGAAAAACCATTCTGCGCTGAAAGGATCTGGTTCCCAAACGCTGCTTGGGAGGTCCTCACAAGCACATGGTCACCTGTGACTGACCATGACAAGGGGTCATGAGGTCTTGGGAACTAAAGCTGGGTGGCAGGGAAATAGGAGCAAGTGTGGGTTCCTTGCTGGAAATTCTGACTGCTCTGCAGTTCCTGTAGATGATGAGCACGCAAGCCTGTTTAAATTGCTGGCTGGCAGTTCCTTGCACCTAGGCAGGACTTCCAGAAATGCAGGTTGCACTGCGCACCAGTCCCAGTGACTCCCCTCTTCCTACAAGTGTGTTCCACCTGTAGCACTTGCAGCAGCTGTGAAATCAATTTTCTTAATGTGTGTGTGGCAAAATCTTAGAAGAAGAGGAACTGCTTTTCAGCTGTGCATTTTGGACCACTTTGTTCCTGCCCTGAATGCTCACCATTTCCCCTTAGATGGATGTTTAGAAGTTTGGGCAATGCAAAAGCATGTTTGCAGTGGTGCTGACAGTTTCTCAGTAGTGTCTGTGCACTCTCTCGATGTTGATTAGATGGTTGTTCCTATGAGGAACTTCCATTTCATTTTATGAAATCTACTTAGAGGAGAGAGCACCATGAATTATAAATACTGTGTAACTACCACAGTGAACATTTAAATTATGAATGTCTTCTCACTTATGAAGCATTCAGTGATAGGTAATAAATTTTAATGCTAGATTTAATATTCTTTAATCTTCTATTTTCCTCAGTTGGGATGGCAGTTTGTTTTTATTTATGAATATAATAACTAAATGTATATTTGAATGTAAATAAACAGGCTTGTAAATCCATTGCAATCAATGCTTTTCTTTCATTTAAAAAACTTTGTAATTTCATTAAGCAAAAAAAAAATTTAAAAAATTATAAATAATGGCCCAAAAATATCCCATAGTTTGTGATTTATTGTGTCTTTTAAGACAATGATGTCGCATTTCTTATTAAAGAGTTAAGATCTAAATTTGTTAATTTGCCAGCCACTTGTGAACTCTCTCCCTAGATGGTGTTTTATTGTTAATTACTATTGGTACAACGAATAAGCATATTGCTTAAATAGCACTTGTGCTGCAACAAAACTGTAGAATATTGATAATTATTGATATTCATTAGCTCATTTCACTAATCACTGTCAGCTATTAATTTGCACTTTAATTTTATTACTTTATTTACTCCTTAATCTTTAAAATGAAACCCTCAATCATTTACTGTCACGAATGAGTAGAATTGCGGTAGGAGCCACTTAAGAGCCTGTTCAACATCTGCATCCATTCTGACATGAAAGTGATTTTTATAAATGGATGAGTACTGGAATAGAGTGCCCAGAGGTTGGAGATGCTGAACCTTCCCTGAGCATGGTCCTCAGCAGCTTCAGCTAACTGGATCCTGCTTCAAGCAGGAGTTTGGATTAAGCTCCTTTCCTTTTACAGGAATCTTCCATCAGTTGTGCAGCCAAAAATTAAAGCAAAAACCAACAAACCAGCCAACCAAAACCAAGCACTTTTTTAGGAAAATGTCTTTCTCAACTGCAGGCCTATGGCAGTAGCCACCAAGCAGTATCAGCTTTGGCACGTTACCGAGAGACAGCTTTCAGGCAGGTCCTTTCCAAACCAGATCTTGTGGAGATGGTAAATCAGAGCTCTCAGGTGTGCTGGTGTAAGAATAACTCCATGTAAATGCCACTGTTAGGTTGAGAATGAATGAAAGAATGGATTGGTGAGGTTGTCAAGTGACTTCAGTGCTGAGAAAAAGAAGCATAAATATTTTTAGGGCAGTTTGAGTCCATTAAAATGATTGTCAATGCGCCTGGAATAGCAGTGAATGTGATGACACCTATCTCCTTCTTTACTATGTGAGCAACAAATATGTATGAAGGGACCAAATTACAAACAATTCATAAGACATTGATTGCCTGTTATAGTTTGCAATTAATTTTTTACACTTATCATTCAAATCAACTCTAATTCCAAGTATGATTCTGCAAAGTCTCAATTCCTATTAGAAAAAAGTGATGCAAAAATTTCTTTCCCCCTATTTCCACATAATTTCTGTAATGAAAAAGGTTTCTTTAGTTTTAAATGAAATAATTAGAGATTTTTTCTGAATTTAAACGAAAAATATCTGTACTGCTGCTGCTCTGTCTTCAAAGTTAAAGTAACAGATCTGTATTGTGATTTTGTGAGAGTAAAATTTTCAAATCTGCTGCTAGTATTTTCTGAAATAAAATAGCTTACATGAAGCTGAATATCCAACATGGGGAATAACACCTTGTCTGAGCCCCTTTCTAAGCCCTTTTGGGTGGATGGGGGAAAGCTTCCTTCCCTGCAGATAGTCTTGGTATTACATGCTATGAACACAAGATAATCATTCTCTTGTGATTTAAAACAGAATTGTTAAACTATAAGTTTTAGGTTTTCTTGCTGTTTTCATGTCACACTGTTGAATTATACAGAGATGCCAGTGCCGTACATCAGCTTTCTGAAGCTTTTCTTAGACATAATAAACATTTTGATTTATTTGTATTTTGTTAATCTTCTGTGGCTGGAGCTCCTTATCTGGCAATCCAGTTATTCTGTGTGCCGAGTTCAAGGGAAGGGATTGTTCAGTGGTCAGTGGAAAGTCTAAGCCCTGATCTTTGACACCTAATATGATAAAAGAACACGTGCCTTTAACTGGCATCACAGCGGTTTGTAAAGAAATGTTCAGTTTCAGGAGCCAACTACAGATGGTTAAAAGTTGCTTCTGTTTGTGCTTAAACAGTACCTTGGATTTTCATATCTTGTGCTTCCCTTTTTGTATTTGGTTGTTTTTGCATGCTGTTTGTGCTCTCCCAGCGTTTGCAGATGTGCTGAAGTGGCTTCCCTGCCATACAGATTGCTGCCTGAGCTCTCGCTGTAGGGATCAGTGCATGGCCACAGCAGCCCCTGGCAGTCAGCAGGTGATGGAGCCCTGCAGCCACCACCAGCAGCGTGATCGAACAAGGATCTCCTCACCAGAGCAGGGGACGCTGCAGGGGCTGTGCCGGCAGTGCACAACCACGGCAGCAGAAACACTGACATCCCACTGTGCTGTGTCCTCTTCTCCCTCAGCACCCATCTCCGTGGAAGGGGATGGGAGGCCGTGGGGTCTAAGCAGGCATCGTGTCAGGCTGACAATGGGAGGGTGTTTTCCCTCCCCAGGAGAGGAGACTTAGGAGCTTTTAGCATTTATTGCACCTGTAGAGTGCCGCAGTGCTGTGACAGACAGCACCTGATGTCATTGGCACGTTTGCTTTGTTAAGATACTGATCCAGGACAGAACGCCCTTCCCACCTTTCAGTGACATCATTTGTCTATCATTTCTTTATTCCTGCTTCTTCCTTCTAAGGTGCATTGATTTCTGTGTCCTTAATCATTCTGGGCACATTAGTCTTCCCATTAGTTTTTCATGAAATGAAGAAGGGAGAAAATACTTTGGGAAATTTGAAGTGCAGCAGGTTTTTTTTCGTTGTATCACTGACCCTTGACATTGTGGTTTGTTTGTGTGGTTTGGGGTTGTGGGGTTTTTTTTAAAAAGCAAGCCAATTCTGCTTTTTTTGACAGCTCACTCTTCTGATTCCCACATCATTTTCCCACAAGCAGGACCAGATTGCATTTCCTGTTCTCACTTCAGTTTCAAAAGAAAATAGAATGTGAGAGCATCTATAAACTGTGGATGGATAACCTAATATGTGTATGGTTTTAAACATCTGGTTCACTGCACATTTAAAAAAAAAACCAAACTAGTCCCAATATGTTTCAGTTCTAAGTAGATACATCCAGGCTGTCATTTAAAATAAACTTTTCTAACTTCCTGTTGTCATTGAAAATAGGCTTGTAGCTAAATATGAAATAAAGCCATTTGCTCAGGATCAAACTCAACACTATCAAGACTTAAAATTCAGATCCTCTTTTACTTCCAAAGGGCTTTAAAAACATTTTGTCTGTAGTTTCTCAAAGATGGTACTTTAGATTTGTGCTGCTCGAGAAGAAATGAGATGTGCCAGGCTGGACTGCAATATGTGGCTTTGCTTGGCAGATTTACTGCTCTAAAAGGAGTTGGCCCCCTGCTCACGTATTGAATTCTTGCATAGTAGTGCTGAACACCTTCTTTGCAAAACATAATGCTAAAACACCTTCTGATCCTTCACATCAAAATGTGTGACAAATTGGTGACTTATCCAAAAATCTACCCATAGTCTAAGAGAAGAAACTGCAAGCAGTGAATGGTAAACTTGAAGCTCCATTTTAAGCACAGAATCAAAAATATTTTAAGTTGATAATTTCATAAGAGAATATTTTCCAGCTGAAATATCTGTTATTAATTGTTTTAATTAAATTCTTTTTAAAATAATAATAATTAATTGGAGTATTAGGGTGTTTATTGTGAGTCCTCAGTTGCTCCATTTAAAAAAAACCAAACAAACAACACCCCCCCCCAAAACACTTGCATGTGAAAATTGAAAGTAGTAATAATTAAAAAATGTAGGGATTACTTTTCTCTCTCTAGTTTATAAGAAGTGAAAGCTAAAGGCTTGTTTGGGAAATGCAAAGGGAAATCTAGTCTAAAACTGCTTTTCTGATGTGCTTATATTGCATTTTTTTGCAGGCAAACTAAGGGTTTATTTGAGGACATATTTTAAAATAATACTGACAGACTGAAATGGGTGCAAAATACATGTGTGAATAATGCAATTACCTACCCTTTGCATTTTTGCAATGTGTAAATGGGTAAAAAGCACTGACAGCAATCAAATTCTGCTTTTGAGGGATACAATTGCATCAGAATTCTCTCCTTGCTTTGTTAGTAGTATCACTATGAAAATTTTTCTGTAGCTGTTCTAAATCTAGCCATATGGCCAAATCAACATCAATCTAATTTAGGTGCTTTTTCTGTCAGTTCATATACTCTATGGGAAAAATAAAATTTCTTTCTGAACCTATAAAAGAAGCCATTAAGGCAATGAGATCATAGTTGGAAATGAAAGAGAGAAAACTGGATTGTATAATGAAATACTTTTGCATAAAATATATTGTGAAAGTTGAACATCAAATTATCAATCTTCACGCTTTTTCTCTCAGGATATTGTAACTAATTAGATTTACGTTTGCTCAGCACATTCAGTAAATAATAAACTGCTTAGTGATCATTTTTTCTGCATCCGGGTCGATGGTTTTGAGTAGTCTTCCTAGAACGTTGAAAAGTTAATCCCTCAAATGACTGTGCTTGCCAATGCAGAAGTGTTATGCAACAGAAAGTATCACTTTTTTTTGTGTCCTGAGTGGCTCTGTTGAGGACAAGCAATCCCAAACTAAGAGTTTCCTTAGTTTACCTTTTGAGCTGTGCTTCCATGTGCCGTGGGAAGTGCTGGCATGGGATGTTGCCTTTGTCTCACCCCTTTGCATGCACCGCTAACGTTTCTGTGCCTTGTGTATCAGTTGTTTACTTTCCGTCTGTTTTAGTGGCTTGGCAATGCTTTAGTCGCTGGTCTTTTTTGCATTTGGTCTTGATTATGTGAGGACCATTGGATTTTCATCTCACTGTTTGCCTGTGGGGACGCTGCTCCGGTTTGCATCACAGGAAGGCTTGGGCTGCTGCTGCTGTGTGTAGATGTGGCCTCCAGAGCTCGGTGCAGCCCTGGCAGAGTGGGTTCACATCATGTCGTATTTGCTGCTCTTTCAGAGCTGCCCAAAGCTGCCAGGGTTCCCTGACAGCACTGAAGTGTGGGAGAAGCAGAACTGAAAGGCAGCAGGAAGAGGTGCTGGGAGAAGCAGCCCCAGAAGGAGCAGTGTTCTTCCTGCACCATAGCAATTACCAAAGAAGCAGTATGGAATACATACTCCTACATGGAGGTCCTGCAAAACCCCTCCATTTTTAAGCAGAGCATTAAAGATACTGACTGATTAGACCTTTCCTCCAAGGTTTTGTGGTGACCTAGAAGCATAGGCCACCTGCACCAGCTACCCTCATTAGAAAGCTTTACCACACTCATGGGAAAACCCCAAGATAGACATTGGAACTGTATGCAGATTTCAAAAACCATTATGGAATGTGTTTATGCATATCACTTGATTCCTGTTTCCACCAAGATTGCCAAGTGGGAAAATGCACATGGTTTTTTTTTCCTATCTTCAGCTTTTTCAGACTTATAATGTTCTGTGTTCAGTTGTTTGAGCAGTTTCTTCATGAGGGTATAAAATTCTGTTACATTTGTAATGTTAAAAAAAATTAATGTGAAATTGGCTATGGCATATTTCATGTCACTGAAAAAGTACTAAATGAACTGAAGATGTAGAAGTTCATTAATGAAACTGCTAATGCTTATACAGTATTTTATGAATTAGTAAGTTATGGATTAGTGTGTTCTTAGTAGACCCAAATCTCAGGAAATGAGCAGGTTCTTAACTAAATACATAATTTTCAATTCAAGATCACTCTCCATTCCCTGGAACATCATTGCACTTACCCACTGTGGTGGTTCTGCATATTAGCAATTTGAATGTTCTAAGGAACAGAAACATTTTCTAATTTATTCTAATTCATGCTTTAGGTGATTCCTATATGGGTATGACACAGAGATTGCAATCAGTGTCTAGAGACACCTTATAAAAAGAAACAATTTTGAAGTGATTTCCTGATTAACCAAATCTCAGTCACATTACATTTTCCAGTACGATGCAGCCCAACAGTGCATCTTCAGCACCATCCTCAGTAGAATGAATCAAAAATAAACCTTTTGCTGGCACATAGTTGCATCTAATCATAAAAGAGACCAAGTCCACTGAATTAGTGTGATGATTTCATGAAGTACCATTTCTTGTTGTTTTCTTGTGTTAATGAAATGAGGCTCAAATTGGAACATAGTGTATCAGTGACACTATTACTACAAGTGTTACACTTGGGAACCTCAGACGAAACACAGTTGCCGTATAAAATGACTATTTCATTATTTTTACTATATTTTCTTCCTTTATAATTTGGTGTAAGAGAATTCATTTTCAGAAGCTACACCCTTTTTTGGTTGTATTCTTTGGAGTAAGGGTTTCTTCCTTTCTCCCCCTGCACTTTGTGCATCTGGTGATATTCCCTGTTTTCCATTGTTGGTTATACTTCCCTGCTGCCCTTGTGGTGTCTGTGGCCTGCTTGGATCGAGAAGGCTGTGAGCAGAAAGCCTTGCAGGTCTTTCTGGGCCATGGGATGGGATGCAGAGCAGCACTCCTAGCACATGATGGGTTATATGCTGCTCTGCAAATGAAGAATTCCTAGGGAAAATTCATTTCCTGAGCAGATGCATTCCCAAAACTGCTATAGGAAGCTGGACGCCCCATATGGTGTGTGGTGTCCTAGGAGTGTCACTGGTGAACCCTGTGGCTGCTCCATGTTCAGGGCTCAGATGACAGCAGGGGTGGATATTCTGGTTTGGTAGTGAATTTTTCCATTGCCTGGATTTGATATATGTCCATCATCCTCATAGCTTTGCTGCTTGGTGTCCTATGTGCATTTTGCTGGTTTCTGTGTGATTTTTCATGTGACATCCATCCCTTCTTATGAAAACTACTTATCCTTTGCTGTTTTGCATTTCAGGGGAGTACTTGGCTTTCCTAATCAGACTGTATTTAATCTCTTTGAAAGTTTGTTATTACGAGGGCTGTTTTTCCCCTGGTTATGTATAGCAGCAAGGATTCCGTGGCAGTAATGCACAGGAGCACTGCAACTCTTCTACCTGTAGTCTGGTGATACTCTTGAAATCATAATCAAAATTCTGTCCTGTAGGTTTTTTGATTTCTTTTTTATTGATTGTGCTTCCAAACCCTCCATTTCATAATTCCAGTGTGGAAACTTTTGAAGTTGGGATGAAAACCTTTTTTTTCTTTAATGCTGAATTGCAAGTTTTGAGAAGGGAATTTTGTGGGTTTTTTTGGTATTCTCAAGTACGGCACTGTTACTACATTTGGTCACCTGTACACTTAGCCTGGTTAATCTGTAAAGAAAGGGAAGAAAGAAGCTGAGACTCATTTTAGAGGGATTTGAAATATTTTGTTTTCTACATAACCCTGAAAAAAATGATTTAAAATAATTGACTGAATCCTGATCCACTGAGTTTGTAAACTTCTAATGAAATAATCATGACATATCTGTTATGTAACACTACAAAGGGAGTAAAAGCAGACTTCAGAATTTTTGCTGCACTCATCTGCCACTGCCTCAGCCTGGGCCAGTGACAGAGGGTTTAGGTAGGCAAGACACCTCCAGCCCAGGTGCCATTCCTGCCTTCTCCGTGTGGAAATCTTGGCTGTGGCCAAGAAGAACTTTCTGCACAAGTGCTAATTCCTTCTGTTAAGGTCCAAAGATTAATCTGTCCTCTAAAGATTTTAGTTCAATAATGAGCTGTTCTTTCAACATTGGTGGGATATAAATGGTAGGTTTTTCCTCAATTAGTTAGAGAAAATTCTGACCTGTGCATTAGCCAGCACGGTAACTCTTCTCCCCAGACTTGTGCCTACCTGCTAATTTACAAGTGCAGATGTGAGAGATTGCTGATCGCTTGTTGGATTTAGACATTTCTTAGCAGCTCTCACACACACACACTATTGGAAGGATGCCTGACTTAATTTTATTTGCTGATTACACCAAAGGATCAAGGAGCAAGTTGTCTTTGTTCCAGTTGGTAGTGACCTACCTCTTAATGTGGCATATTCCTATATTTTGTTTTGAAGTATTTTCAAGTTCTGTATTGTAACTATAGCACTGAAAAGCAAGTTGCTGACAAGCTTTTTCGAAATATGAAATGTGGTGTTTTTTTCTTCTTTCCCTGACGTTACCACGTTCTGTTCCTCAGAATGTTTTCTCTTTCTGTGATTCCTTTTCAGCTGCTGCACATAAAGTGTGATAATGATGAACATATGTTTCAAAGACCCTCTACTTTTTTCTGGTGTAACAATGAGGATTCACCTCCTTGTTTAGATATCTCTTCCATTACGCTTACTCCTAGGAGTTCTCCTGACTCTAGACTACCACCTGGATTGTTAATACCACCACCTTCAAAAAGTGGTCTTCCAAAGCCTGCCAGTGAATTCAGCTGCCCAAGACCTCGTGTAATCTTGCTGTGCAAAAGCTTTTTCAGTTTTGTTTTTTTTTATTATTTTTATTTTTGGCTTTCTTTTGTTCTCTGTTGTGTATTAACTTGTATTAAAAATGTACATTTTGTACAGTGGTTAAAGGACAGGGTAGATGAACCTTAGGTTCTCTAGGGCTACTCTTAAAATATGGAATTTGTGAAGATTTACTTTTATTTCTACAGAGCTTTTTCTCTCCCATCCCCAAAACTAAATTCTTATTTTTCCAACATGTTTAAATTAGTCCATTAATTAATGATCTCCTTCATGGGCTTCTCCCCCACCATGAATTAATAGAAAAGCAATCAGCTGTTAGATAACTTTTAGCATACTTTATAAAAACTGTGCAAAATGAAGGTTGAAAATTATTCTTAAGTTTGAAATGGGCACATTGCCTGCTTTTTTCATATTAATGTGCTTATACCCTCAACTTTTCTTCCATTTGCAAGTAATATTTGGCTTTATTTGGTCACCATCCTGGCTTTCTGCATGTGTTCACTAAATAAAAATGCTTCTTGTGCTCAAATGTATTCAAAATACACATTTCTTAATTCACTCATAGTTTTAACTAAACTGTATCAGTAGTATCAAAATGGCCAGTAAGTGACTTCAACAAATGGAATATAATTGGGAAATGAGTCAAAAGTTTGGTTTTGCTTTTTTTGCCTAAAAGGCACATTTCTAACTGAATGTAAGTGCTGTTTATCTGTCTTCTAGGTAGCCATAAATATTTAACAAATAATAAGAATCTCCATTAGTACATATCTCCAAGATCTCCAAGACATTCTAGGATTATCCATGGGTGTTGATGGAGATGTAGGTTGATACCAGCATTTATTTATGCCCTAAACCTGATCCCAGCTGCCTGATGCCGACAAAAGCCTGTCTACAACCAGAGGGAGGTTTGGATGAAGGAAGGGATGTGCTTCTTTATTATGTTTATTTTGGGCCCAGCCCATCCATTGCCCTGCTTTGAGTGGGAGCAGGTGATATCCAGCAATCTGCCAGACTCAGATTATCCTGGTTCTCTGCAGGGTTAATGCAAGGTCCACGGACCCACCATGGACAGGAGCCTGTGGTGTCTAAACTCTGCCCTGAAATCTTTCCTCAACACATCATCTTTGAAATTCCAATGGTAACTCATGTTGAGGACAGTAAGACTTCTGGATGTGTTGAAATCTTGAAAACTGGTTCTTTTATGAAGTTAATTCACCTATGGTCATGCTTGGAAATAGCAATGACCGAGAGAACTTTTTTTTAAAAAGGCAAGAAAAATAAAACCAGCATGTTAAATGTAAGTTTGGTTTGGTTTTTTTTCCATGCTATGCTTCTGTATATCTGGGAAGAAACAGCCCAGATTCTTTTAGATATTGAACAGTTATAGATCTGTCTTNTTAATTCACCTATGGTCATGCTTGGAAATAGCAATGACCGAGAGAACTTTTTTTCAAAAAGGCAAAAAAAATAAAACCAGCATGTTAAATGTAAGTTTGGTTTGGTTTTTTTTCCTTGCTATGCTTCTGTATATCTAGGAAGAAATACCCCAGATTCTTTTAGATATTGAACAGTTCTCTCTCAATCCAATTTTAAAATATGAATCAAAACTTAAAATATGAATTTAAAACTCCTAAGAATCATGGAATCACAGAACCTCCAAGAAATAGGGAATGTAGGATTTAAGAGCTCAGTGTTTTTTCCTCTTTAAGCAGTGCATTAGAGAAAGGCTGTGGGTGAATATTGCTACTCAGCAGCCACAGCAGAGAACCTCCAGAGAGAAATAGGAGTGGTTCAGGGCTACCTGTAGAGTTGGCTTAGAAATCTGTGCTGTGAGCTGTCCTAGGGCAGCTGCAGCGCTGCAGCACAGGCACTGAAGAAAGCAGCATTCCAAAATAAGGGTTTATCCGTGGAAATCTCATGGATAAGCAGTGCTAAAGACTACCTGCTTGCCAGGTTGTCATATTTGTGTATTCTGAATAAAAGGATCCGTGTGACTAATTTAACTTGTGCTTCAAAATTTCCATGTGGATACTTTGGGCAAACTGAATCTTATTTAAAAGCTGCAGACGCTCCCTGTGCCTGGCTGGCCTTTCTAATACACAGGGTGTGGGGTTTCTGTATCGTCTCAGCAATAACATGAACATGCAAACTAGTTTTTCCTTTGGCTTGTCCGTCTCAGTTTTAATCTATTTCATCCTCTGTCTTCAGTGTTCAGTGTATTTTGACTTGACTGTGCCTCGCTTGTGCCCTGAAGTAGTGGGCTGGTGGCAGGGGGAATGAACCATTCAAAAACAAATATGGCTGTAGAACTACAGTCGTTGATGGGTTTGGGGTTCCTTGCTTGCCCAGTATTTTTTTTGAACCCTTCCAAATTCCTCGGCCTTTTGAATGAAATCTCTTCAGTTTCACCTTCGAGGACAACAGGTTTATTTTGGATATTAATGATCAATGTCTAATCACATGTCTAGGCTATTACTTCTGGAAAAACACATTTAAAGCTTTGATCTTACTAGTTTCTCTAGGCTGCCAAATAAGAGATCATGTAAGGAAGAATTAGTAAACAAAAAATACTGGGATTGTATCTTTTAACTTGGTTCTGTGCTCTCCAGAGCAGAGTACATTGTTGTTGCCATATTACATTGACTGGGTCTCGTGAAGGTGTCTGTGCTCGTATGTCTGCAAGAGAGAACTGCTTGTCACAGCTTTGTCAGGTGTAACTGTGATACATTTTCGACTGAAAATGGAAAAATTACAATGCTGCTTTTGTACTGGGGAGTGTTAGCATGTGTCAGTCTGTACTGCAAATGCCATTTGCTTGGTGTCAGGAGCTGGGGTTTGCATGCCAATGGTTGTTTTTAACTCTTCTTGAAAATGTGACTCTTATCTGCATGCTGAAGAATTCAGTATTGTGATCTTTTTCATGTGAAACATTGCCCTAATATTTATTGTCCTTATTGTAGGCAGGCAGTGTGACACCTAAATCACCCTCCACTGACATCTTTGATATGGTTCCCTTTTCTCCCATATCCCCTCAGTCATCAACACCTACTCGCAATGGTACTCAGCCTCCTCCAGTACCCAGTAGATCTACAGAGATCAGTAAGTTCTGTAACAACTGACCTACTTTTTGCTTACATTACTTTTTTTAATAAAGCATCTTTAAAGTTTTACGTACGTTTTGCATGCAAAGCCAAATACAGTTTCTGTAAATCACATTCAGTTATGCCGTTTCATCTTTATACCCTCTTCCCAAAGTCCTTGATGTTGGTGCCAAGTTGCATTATAAACAAACTAGCTGTGAAACTATGACATATACCCTTGGAAGGAGTTGGGTCGGGGTTTTTAACTTGGCTTTTCTTTTACAGTCTCTTTTCTGTACTTCAAGGAATACTTTTACTTCATGTTAGTTCTTTCCTTGTCAAGCCACAGTTGTAGCACCTAGAGCCTGCATTTCTGGGGAAGGCAGCAGGTGGAGTAAGTATGGTGATGGTGATGGTGATACGCAAGGGAGAGCTGAAGAAACCCCTCAAGAAGGAGGCTGTCTCGTGATGCTGTTTTCAATTCTACTTTTCGTATCATGCACAGCTTTGGGTTCTTTAGTTATAGTTGATGAACCTCTCCAGATCTGTCAGCCACTCCTAAAAGGTCTTCAAAAGGTTATTAACAACAGCAATTTTATTTTGCAAAGGCCTGAAAACATCTAGGGTAAGGTTCTTGACTTCACTGGAAATCTTTTAGGAGTCCAGAAAGTCTTTTTAAAAGCTTTGGAAATCCCTTGAGGGAGAGGAGAATGGAGCATGCACAAGTGACGTTAGAGGTTGTAGAAATACCGGTCTGTGTTTGTATCTTCTGTCCCTGATGCCTATTTTAGAGTGGATAAGGATCACTGAGGTTACTGCCTGCCACCATATGAACACATTTGAGGCCATTGTGCCCTGTTTTGGGGCACGCCTCTAGGATGCAGAATTTTCAGCTGTGAATGGGAGCTGTGCACAAAAACAAAAAGGCATTTTATAACTTTGGTCAGTGAATGTCTTCCCTCCCAAGCCCATATCTGATGCGCTGTTTGGTTCCATTGCTCAGAATGTCTGTCGCCTTCTAAGAGAAAGCAGATGTTGAGGCTCTTAATTCAGTAAAGAACCCTGTTCTTT
>WEIT01006141.1:0-53867 GCA_013389985.1 Dryoscopus gambensis | reverse complement strand
GAAAGGATCCTTTTCAAAGGCTTCTTGGTTGCTGTTTATTGGAGAAAGAAATGCCTGCCTATGCTACAGTAATTTTGGGGAGTGTGCCAGGCAAGATATTCTTGTGATAGCTAATTTTCATGCAAATACCCTGGCCTGAAATAAAAAGTTACCAATTTATCCCATCTCTATTAAAAAGGAGCCCCCCTTCCATCATGAGTGGAGTGAGCACTGGCAGATATGGATATCCCATGCAATAGTGCAGCTCTGCAGGGATGAAATCTTCATATTTCTCCATTTTATACATGTTCTTCAGCTTTTGTTCCCAAGGCAAATGCCGACAATGCTTTTGAAAATGTTCCACCTTGTCCCTCCCTGACTCGCAGCAGTGCAGTCTCTCTTATAACACTCAAACTTTAAATGCAGAAAAGCAGTTGTTCTGTGGTCTTGTTCAGCTGAAATGGATAGCAAGTTATGATAGAAATAGTTCCCCAAGTAATAGCTGTCCACAGAAACCCAGCTAGGTAATACTTCTTTATTTTGAATTTGATTCTGTGCAGGGTTCATGAGGCTCTGTCACTTGGAATAAGTCACACTCTGGTTGATTTTAAATGCTGCCTTATATACAGCATAAATTCAGAAATCTTTCACATGAAAGGAAGGAATGACATTAAAGGAGCTAAAACTTCTGCTGTTCTCCTGCTAATGAGCTCAAAAGTGTTTTCATTAATAAAAGCCCAATAATGAGGCATGAATGAGATAATATCCATAATTGTGTACAAAATACTTGCTTTTTAAAATAGTCATAAATCATAATTCAGTATAGATAAATGCAGGGGTCTTGTCCTTCACTGGTTTTTCCTAAATACATTCATGGAATGTTAGCCAAGCCTTGGTGTTGGAACTGGCTGCTTTCAATTGTCTGACCACAGAGAAAAGTGTCAGCTCCTTTTAAAGGTAAGGAGAAAGAAAAGGGACCTACGTAATGAACAAACAGTCTGTTGAGGGTTATAAAGTAGAATCACTTTTTTGCCCAGTAGAGGTTAGATTGCAAGTCAAAGCTGCTGCACATCTGAAGGTTATTTGCTGGGAGCATCAGAGCATTTCAGGACACTGGTTATACTGGAGCAGACCCATTTTGGCTGTGAAAGAGGCAAAGGATGAGGGAGAACCTAATTTTTATATTGGATTATCCGGGTTAAAGTCTCTTTTGCACGCAGGTGGTCTGCCTTTGCCAGGAAAGACTGGATTTCTTCTTGGCTCCAGCAGACTCTTGGAATGAGGCTCTCTGATCTGGGCCATCTCCTGGTCCCATGTGACAGTTTGTAGCTGTTTAGCCACGGTTTTTGAAATATGTAATCAATCAAGTTCCTGCTCAAGTTTCTGTACTTTATGATGAGAATTTCTGTACTTTATTGTGGGAGCAAATGATGATAGTTGCCAATTATCTAAAATGCCTGGTGTGCAGCCTGATAACACCTCTGATAAGGGCAAAGCCCTGACAGACTGATATGCACAATAAATGTGGAAGAGCCTAGAGAGCACAGATCTAAAATTCTGCCCCTAAGGATGCCAAAATAAAGCCATCTGTGCAGCTGTAGGCACATGCTGCACCACTGCTAACGGGACTGGGAGCACTGCAACGGGGGGTTGAGTCGAGCAGTTAATTGTCACCCAGACCTCGGGTGTTAAGGGTGAATTTTGTGCTTGACTGCCCAATCACTTCAGAGTTACTATTGCCTCCCTTACTGTCATGCTCTAAACTAAAATTGTTTTGAGGCAGGTAGAATGCTTGTCAGGTTTCTTGCTAGGCAGCCATGAAAGTTAGGAGAGAGGTGGTTCCACTTTTCTCTCCGCCAATGACAAGGCTGTAGCCACTTGATTCTGTAAATTCTGCAATCAGTGGGGTTGGGTTGGATTAGCAAAATATTTTTGTAACTGCTTCAGTTTAATCCAACGTGAGATAGGAAAAAGTGTACAGAGATGGACCCTTTACATGTAGGAAAGAAAAATCTATTACTAAGAAGGACAAAAAACCACCCAAAACCTGACAAACCAAAAAAATTTTGAGCAGTCAGATATGAAGAACTATGCTGGTCTGACAAGAAAAAAGAACCCAGTTGTACTGGAGGTGTTTCTTCTTGCCCAGATGAAAAAAAGAAACACCCCTCTCCCTTTGACCACTAGAATGCAAACTGCAGTTAAGAAAAAGTGACAAACTTTTGGTATTGAGAGAGAGAAATTTGCAATTGTTCTATTTATGCACCCAAATTTAGTGGAATTTTAGCATAAGTGACAATTCATGGTCCAGTTGTGGTTTGGGGTTTTTTAAAATTTTTTCTTTCTTGATGTGATCTTATCCAAGATTTTAAAGTTCTGACAATTTTTAGTTTTAGTTACTGCCAGCTGTAATTGAAGAACTGTGTCAAACGAAGGCCTTGCCTTGCCTGAGTAAGTGTAGTTGCTTGTCTCAATAAAACATCCTTAACCTGAGGAGTGGCAGACAGGGGACACGAAGGTTTGTTGGGCGGTAATTTGCTGTTGACATAATGTAGAGATGAAATTTGGCAGCTCATGTCCAGTTGTTTCCTCTTCATTTGTGAAATTCCTTACACACGCAGACTCCAGAAGATATGTCCGTAGATGATGCCCTCTTCAAATGGCAACAGCTTCCCATGGGATCTCTAGAAGGCACAAGCATTAAAGGAAGCTAAAGAGAAGCTTTAACAGAAGTTTGGTGGTGTTCTTGGAAAAATATTTGCGTATTAAAGTTTGGAAAACTGCCCAAGACCTGGTTTTCAAATTGGGATGTTAAGAGTTGTGGTTAATGACTGGCATATCTGGTGGTGCTGTTACTCAGCTCAGAAGGAAATGTGAGGGGGCTTTATCAGAGCACTGCAGTCGTAGCCCATACCTGTTCTCCCAGTGACTCACTTTTCTGTTGTTCCAGAGAGAGACCTTTTTGGAGCAGAACCTTTTGACCCTTTTAGCTGTGGAGCAGGAGATTTCCCTCCAGACATTCAGTCCAAACTAGATGAGATGCAGGTAACTACTGACTTAGGTGGTTTTTGATGGCTGTGTGCCTGCTCTTGAAATACATGCTTAACATATTCTGTAAATGTGTTCCACAATGCATGCACTAATGCATACAAAAACCCCTATTTCTGACCATTCCTTTTGTAAGTTTATCTCCTGGTCTTTGAGCTGGAGTTTGGGTTTGTCTCCAGAGCCCTACCTGGTACCAATACAGTCGGCTACACTAATGTAGGGTTTCTCAGGGGTGGAACCAGCATGGTTTGGGAACCATTCCCTGCAAAGGGACTGAGAGAGCTGAAGAAGAGAGCTGAGCCCAGAGCCCTCCAGATCCCCTGATCCTGTTACTGTTCAGTTCCAGCAATCTCCACCATCCCAGTGTACCCTCCTCTTTCCTCAGTGCCATCACTTCGGTTTCTCACAACACTGGGCAGACTTAGGTGCTTACAGGGCCATGGCAATTTTCTGCTGCCTTTAAAAACAGCTGTATGGCGCTCTGGGCCAATTAAACTTTTGAGAATTGATTCAAGAATTCTGAACTGGTGTGTTTTTATCAGAAAATGTTTGTTGATTCTGAAACACTCAACAGTATCTGTTCAGTTATTGACCCAATTGTGAAACAATTCTAGGAGAAAGTCAAGTTTTGGAACAAATAAAACATTGCAGTCAGACTTTCAAAACTCCTAGTTCCTTGCCAGCTTGCTTATCTCTATTCTATTTTAAGCAGCTTGCCAAGAAAAGAAAAGGCTGAAAATAATGGTACTTGAATTTCTAGGATCCTGGCTCTTCAGTAGAAAGCGTTCCCAGGGTTTCCAGCCCTCTTGTCTCTTCAAAACTCCTAAAGTCCAAGGGCATTTGCTCTCAGGCTCCTTCTGTTCCTCTCTCCTGCCTAGAGAGCAGATGAGGTTTTTTAAAATGGCTTAAACAAGATTTAAATACCATTTAATTTTCCTGTATATTTTCTTTCCCATGTCAGTTTAGGATGGTTCCACTGACAAGCTCTACTCCATGTGAAGTAAGAAATTTAGCTTCTTGGTCCCCCATATAATTTCAAAGAGCAGCTAAAAGCCAAAACTGTCTTCTTTGCAATTCCAACAACATGCCTGTGTTTTGTGAATGCTATAATGTTACCAAGCTCTTGAACACAAACCCCGAATCTTATAGCACCTCACGTTGATGCATTACCAACATTTCCATTGCTTTAGGGAAAAATAAATTGTAGCAACTGTGGTTACCACTAATAATGGTATGTCAATATTTAAATGTCACATATTAAATGTTCCTATTACAGGTAATATTTTGACAATATTTGGAATTGTTAGCCTGTAACACTACAGAGTGCTGCCACCTCATAAAACATCAGGAAATGGAGTAGTAAACATCTTTATCAAAGATGTGTGAAGTCATGAAATGAAAATCTCCCATCATTGTTTGTACTATCTTGATCTAAGAAAAGGAGGCAACCAACCAAAAACAAAACTTCCAAGCATTAGGGAGTTGCTGTGTCCTGTTGCAAAGAAAGGCACTGCCCCAAGCATATCAACTATTCACTAAAAATTAATTAGTGGGCCTTTATGTAGGTACAAAACTTGCCATGTATGGCCCAACTGAGAACAAGTGTAAAGCTGAAAGGGTATGAAAACCCCCCATATTCTAACTTGAGCCAAAGCAAAGACTGTGTGCAGTAATTTTACTGTGTGGTTGGTGCAAAATACAGATTGAAACATGTTTTTCCTAATGTCTCTTTCATCTTCTTGTGCTTTCCCGGGTACACAGCGTCAACGATGGTTGGTATATCATATTTTAATAATGGTATTTAAAGGATTTACAATTGAAATGTGCATGTGTTTGTCTTGTGTTTCTATTTTTATGTATATGTGTTTGTATATAAATACTTTTTTGTTTTACATCTACAACTCTGAGTCAGGGCCATTTTCATTTTTAGAGGCCTACAATCTCTAAATTAGGGACAGCTGGAGGTAGTTTTCTTTAGTCTGCCTTGCCAGGTGCTAATACTAAGCCTTTGTTTTCACTGCTGTTTGTTTTCCACATGCACTTGTGAAATCTGCAGTCACTACCAGGTTGTCACTAGTGAAATGGTTAAAGCAAAACCTTTGGTACATAGATTGTGTTAGTACAATCACATTTGTGAGCAAGTCTTTATTTGGACATAATGATTTAAAACTTTTCAATGAGCAGAAGCAGCTGTGCTAGACTCAACAGTTGTTAGACGCAGGCTATGAGGAAGGTGAGAGCACAGAATGTGCTCTGGAAATCCAACTTTAAGAAACGTGGAAGAGAAATGTGGGCACCTCTCCTTCTCTGAAGTGAAGGAATCCGTCGTCTTTGCATTATGGAAGTACAGCCTGAGTTTCAGTAATTATGTGTTCCGTTAAATCTATAAGGTAAGTTTTTTACAGACACCTATAAAACAGTTCCAAGGATAAACTTCCTCCAGGAGGGTATTGAGTACAGCTCACCCTGCAGTGAGGATGGCAAGCAAAGCTGTGACAGCCTGATTGGAGCGGCCCAGTCCAGATGCTGTTCCCCTGTTTCTGGTGTGGAATGTGAGGTGCCTCAGCCTGTGTGCAGAAAAGCTGTCCTGATCCAGCCACGTGCTGGAGGTGATTTCTGAACAAGGTGGGAGAGGAGAGCACAGCACAGAAGAGGCACTGGAGAATAAACTCTTGAGCAGTGGGTGCTTTGCCTTTGCATCCTGTATTCTGAACTTAATGAGATCAGATAAAGTTCCCTGACCTCTAGGGGAACACTCTTATTTTTAAACTTCAGTGAGGATCCAAATTTCACACTTAAGCTTTCTATTCCATTTCTCAGTCCAATCTCTGTTGATCTTTTTGGAGAGCTTAAAACTCAAACATGTGCTGAGATGTGACTTTTACAGCTCAGGCCTCTCTCTGATGACTGTCCAACCTCCTGTTTCCCTGCACCATTATGCTGAAACGTATTTTCATCTTTATTTTGACTGTATCCAGACATTAATAAAATGAATGTCTATTTTCCCAGAAATCTTGCAGTGAGGAGAAGTTTCCCTGGATCATGAATCATACCAGCAGCAGCTGCTATAATTTATTAAAATCTCAAGGTAGTTAATATCAGAAAGCTTCCAGGAGCTGCAAGCCATTCTCCCTGCATGCCCTGAAGCAGTCAGTAGGCTTGACATCTTTCCATCTGAAATAAGTTATGCTCAGCCTTCTAAATAATCTTCTCAGAGATATGTAAATTTGTCATTGCTTCGTGGGGTTTGTGCTGACTTAAGCTCATTGAGTGAAGTCACTGTGAAGTGATAAGTGAGTTAACTTCTGAGCCATAAGGTTGACTTTGGCAGATTTATCTCCTGATAAAGTGGAAGTTTTTGTCTTGTACTGCTTACTGGTTTAAATCGGAATAGCTCACATCTTTTCATCCTTGACACCAAGAAAAGGCTGGTTTTGGAAGAGGGATTGCTTTTGAGCTGTTTCTAGTGAAACCAAGCTCTGCTCCTCTCTTTAAGGTATCAATCACATCCCTTAGTACAATACCATCACTTAGCAGGGTAACTAAACTGCTCAGTCCTTGTTTTAAAATGCCTCTAAAGTAAAAAAAGCTACTTGAGGAGGACATGAACCCATAAAAAATAAGTCGCAATATAGATGCACCCTTCATAGCCCTTCTTGTTCCTTCTCCTGGCCAGTACCACGGGGTGGCCTTTTTCTGTATTCTCTGAAGAAAAACAAGTCAGAGAGATTTTTTTGACTGGATGAGGAGTTTCTGTTTCCTGAAACTTTATTTTATATATACACATACATATATATATGTGTGTATATATATATATATAGCACGTAATGTTTGCCAAGAACCTGACACTCTATGTCATTAAAATAACCTGCCTAACACATTAGTCAAGTTTATTAGAAAAAATAATAATACTAATTTGTAATCTGGGTCACTCCACCTGATTTCATTACTATTACAGCTGTGGATGCTGAGAGTCAGAAGCTGGTATGTGCTGTTCTGCAATGATCAGAGAGCAGCTTCCCCTGGGAGCAGAGCACTGGGGAGCCCTGTGCAGCTCAGGTGGAGATATGAAGTCCTAAAAGCAGGTGTGGCCCTCAGTGTCCTGCACTGCTGGGAGAACTGCAGCATGGAGCTACTGCTCTGTTACCTGCATCAGCAACAGCTCTACTCTGTGTGTAAAGGAGAATCTACCCCTAAAGCCTTCCCATGGCTCGCTGGACTGCAGCTGATTGGGTTTTATTTTTTAATTATATGTTTGCCGAAGTATAGTTTTGGAGATTCCAAAAATTAGCTAAGAATTTGGAGTTATGTTGCAGAACCTGAGGGATTAGAAATAGTGATGGCTGTGGGAGATCTGAAGTCTGTGCTTTCCTCATCTTTGGAAATTTGATTGCAGTGACTTTGCTGGGGAGTCTGCTGGATGGAGATATTCTGATTATTTTTTTTTCCTGTTTGAGGGTTGCTGTTAATTTTTTAGGAATGTTGGTTAAGACAATGTAGCTTTCCTTCATTTATACTTGTCCTGGGGTGACTGTATGATATTGTATTCCCAAGACAATACTCCTACACACTTCTTGTCCGGGACTTAGATATTCAAGAGGGAAAAATCGGATCGGGATTTTGCCTTTCTTTAATGAAAGGAATGCCCAGCTAGCCATCTGGATTGCTTTGGTGGCCTCTCTATGTTGTTGGGCCTTTTGGCCATGCAGTTGTCATGCAAGTTTGAGCCTGCTAATACCTGCAGAATCTGACATTGATGGTCGTGGGTTTGGTGTGGCTTAGAAGTGACCATGGAAATGCCGTGTCCCTGTTGCAGACAGGAATGTGCAGGAGCCATCGTTCTCAGGAATGCAACTGGTAACAGCACCTGGCAACCACACCACTGATTTCTTTTAGGACAGACAGTAGTTCATGTTGGAAATAAAGTTAAAAAGCTTTTTCAATAATTATGATCCAAAAAGAGCGGCAATCTCTTAATGGATTAGCATTGATCATGTTCCAAATATGTGGAAATGTATTTGTTTTAAATGCAAAAGATCACAGCTTGAGAAGGGCTAAACGAGGGTGGGGGGAAGTGGCTGGAGTGAAGCTGCAGAAGGAAGGGTCAAGGAGGCCATGGTTCTTCAAGAAATTGGAAATAATTCTAAATCATAGAAAACACAAGCAGAGTGCTAAGTGACTAAGTAGCAGTTTGTGTGGAAAAAACTCGACATGCTCAATGTAAGAGCGGTGAGATGAGTGTGCTTCCAAAATGCATCATCTGATTTGCTCTTTGCTTGCTGGAAAAAGGGCATTGGAAGTGAAGTCACTTAAGACACCAGTAAACTGTGCTTAAATTTATAGGATAAAAATAAGAGCATGCAGGACAAGAATGGGATGGATGTTCAGTGAAGGCTCTGGCTGGCTGAGGACAAAGGTCAGTGTCCTTGTCAAACCAGTTGCTGCTGTTGTTCTGCTATTGGAGCCTCATCCTCAGGTTGATGCACCAACAACAATCCCTTGTTGTATCCCTTTACAAGCTCAAAACTGGAAGCAGCCTTCAGATACTTAAAAATTTTTGCATCCTAGGCACACTGCAGCTGCAGGGTTTAAAATGTAATAGATCAGACTGTAGGGCTAATTCTCTGAATTTGCCCTCTGGGTAAGCAGTCCTCCGCTGACTGCAGTTACAGCAATTAATAGTAGCCTTTGGGTAAATGAACACTGTCTGTTTATAACAGGATGTGTTTCTCTTGGAATTTCAGCTGCTGTTCACTTGAAACATCTTCTGCATTGAATGTTCTTCCTTTTAATCTTTTGGAAAATACAGAGGAAAAAAAAAAAAGGAAAAATCTTAAATACATTAGTGAGCCTTGGCAGCACTGTGTCACCCAGGCAGAGCAAACTGGGTAGCACACCTGGGGAGTGTTTATACCACAGGGCTGCTACTGGCTCAGCATCTCATGGTATGGATCTGCCTTTAGGAAAATGCAGTTTTACTTGGAAATTCTCCGACCATTTAGTAACTATTGCCAGGAGATTTGTTCTGTTTCTCCACATTACTCTCCTGATAGCAGTAGCTGGCAGGGTTATTAGATATTCATATACTTTTCAAATGTTAGCCTGTGATTTGAATTTGTTTGAAATTAAACTGGTTTGACATGGGATTTATCTTCTAAACCCAAAAGGTATGGTCTTGAGGTACTGCTGCGCTTATGAGGGAAAGACTTGAGTTTGTGACTAATCCCCATACAGATTGTTTTATAAAAAAGATTTATTTTGTTTACAAGATATTTGCTTGATGAAAGGACCTGTTATTGATTTCATAGCACACAATCAGCATTCTCTCACTGAACTGAGCACTGCAACAGCTGCCACTGGAGTTGATGTTCTCAAGGCATTAGAGCCCTGTTGCCAGTTGCTTAAACCTTCAAAATAGTTTCACCCAACAGGCTGAAATTTTCTTGACTCCAAGGTGACTTTTGAGGGTCAAGACACAATTACTCAGTGCAAAAAGGGAAATGAAAATAAGAGTGTTTTTCCTGTATTAAAAGTGCAGTTGTCACTTTAGAACTGGTGCAAGCTAAGTGCCTTTGGCAAGCCAAGTGTGTATAAAAGTGTACAAAAAAAAGTACTTGTAGAATGAATTTCTTTTCCATGGAGGAGGTGGTAGCATCTAGTTTATAACCTTTTTTGTGTTTCTACTAATAAAATGAATGTGAGTAAACCCAGGAATTTTGGTCTGAACTTTTAAAGCAACTCATAGCACTTGCTGAATACCACTGTATTTTATTTTACTGAGTTACATGCCTTTAAAATGCACAGGTTTTACATTTGCAGTAGAGCAAGTATGATTTTAATTGCTGTTTTTGTGAAGTTCAGATGGCAGTGGGCAGTAAAGCCCTGTCTATTTAATGGCACTGGGAGCAATTCAGAACAGCCCCCCAAGGTGGGGTATTCCTGCACATTTTGTTGGGCTGCTCTTAAGGCACCACGGAATGTAGGAGACACCTGGTATCAGAATAATGTCCATGTCTTAACCTGTATTTTCCAATAGAAGTAAAGTGAACTCTTTTCTCCTGTAGCCCTAATCTTTCCTGCTTATAAATCCTCTTGAATTTTACTCAGGAGTAACGTGGTGCATGCCAAACTTGTTTGGATTTCTGTTGACTATGTGCACGAATATTCAGTGTTGTTATTCTATAGTATTTTCTTCACTTTACGTACATATTGTAGCTATGCTGTTGTATGGCGTACGCCTTTTATAAGTTAGCCACCAAGAATTATTAATAAGTGGCTGACCAAACAATGTAAATGTTTGTGAATTCAGGCTGGAGTACCATTGCACTTTGTCTGCCTAAAGATATGCTTGAATTTAAATGTTTTTAAAAGGAGAGCGTAATCCTCCAGAACTCACTTGGCTTTTTCCTAATGACGTCTTGTTTCATTGCAGGAGGGGTTCAAAATGGGATTAACTCTTGAAGGCACAGTGTTTTGTCTTGACCCACTAGACAGCAGGTGCTGATGCCAAGAAAGTCAATGTGAATTTCCTCCGCAGTGGGTTTTTTATTTCTGAACACGTACTCACAGATGCTCTCCATGTGCCAAAAATTGCTTTTCTCAACATGTAAAATCTTGTGAGGCTTGCTTCTGTAAAAATCCAACTTAGTTCCAGTCTTTCCCTGTACAAATGTAAAAAGTTGTATTTGTTTATGAATTAAATTACGCTGTTGTGTTTCTTTCTGTCACATTTTGGCCCGAGTTTACTATGCTTTGTGACTATTAGCTTGGAGAAGTTCTTCAGAAAGGTCACACATACCTCTCTCTCTCTCTCTCTCTCTCTCTCTCTCTGCAAATGTGCAGGCATGATTTTTGCATAATGCTTTACCTGGCAGCATTTTGAAATTATGCTTTTCAGGCATTATTTAATATTCAAGCAGTAAAATTATTCATATCTACTACAAAAATTTTCAATTTGCAGTGAAAAAACCATAAAATACTAACCATTACTATATGCTTCAAAAGTAAATCTGGATGCAGAGTGATTGATTTCCATCACTGTGTGTGGTTACTATGCTGTACATATGTTGTCGTTGGTTTATACAATTCAGATTTTAGGTCCCTCATTCATGTTTTAGAAACTAACAAGTTGTTAGTCTGCTAATAAGCGCTTAATGAGCCCAGAAGAACTGCTAAATTGCAGAATGGACAAATTAACTGTACTTTATTTTGCTATTTTATAGCCGAGTTGTAAAATATGTACCTTGGAATCCATTACATACTAGCCATAACTTAAAAGGAAGATTATGGTCTTGCATTTACTTTGGAACTTATGAAATTTTGTGTATAAGCAGGCACTGGGCTCAGTTCTGGAATTATTTTCAACACCTGAGTGTTTAAAGCCAGGCTCTGTTGAGTATTATTCTTTTACTCTCTGCTTTAGTGTTCCATGTCTTTAATTCTGAGGCTTTCTGCAAAGAATGCACTCTAAGTCCTTTATACCCACTGGTTGTTCTTGTTACAGAAATACCTGCACACCAAAACTCTCAGCTGCTGGTGAGATGAATGCTGACATGTCTATGCATACTCTTCATTAATCTTTCTCATAAGCAATAAAACACCATCTTAAACCTATCTCAGAAAATTATCATTAGATCAATTCAAAAGCTGTCAAACCTCTAGTATTTTCCCCTCAAAACATACAAATGTGGAAAACTCCCCAAAATTTTCAGATTGGTTTTTAATTTTTTTTTTCATGAGAGGTTTCTTGGCAACACTTACAGTTTTGTCCTAAAAAGTCAGTTTACACCAAAACCACATTTTTAAAATTTTTTATCACGTGTATTTTTATGCCTTGTTCAACAAAGTACTTGTGCATGTACCTTTGGAGTCCACTAAAAGAATGGGATTATTCCTTTGCTGGATTTGACACATCCTCAGGTACCTTGCTGGATCAGGGCCTTAAAGTCCTACATTGCATTAGTCTTCCTCCCTCTCGTATTTTGGTCATCATTCATATAGAGTATTATAGAGAAATATATATATAAAAAATATATGAAATCACTAACAAATAGAATAGTATATGTTTCATAAAGAAAAGTCTTTATAATTTTGTTTGTCATATAGTATTTTCGAATTTGTATAATGAGGATGTTTAGTAGCCATAGCAATGGCCTTTTTTAACAAATAGAATTTGTATTTTTATTGTACTTTAAAAAGCTTTACATAATAAGCATCTATTTAGTGGTCATTTATTATCAATGGTAACACTAAGATAATATTTGCACATTTTAAGGAGCCTTTTTCGTTACTGATTTTTATGATAGTTGACTGCAAATGGCATGGTTAAATCTTACATACCTGGTCAATACATACAAAAATACTTAATTCAACACAACAGTACATTTTTAATTTTTATGTGATCCAATTGGAAACTGTATTTCTATGTAACCTCAAATGTCTGTTTAATTTTGCCTAAAATAAATGTTTTTAAATAAATTGCATCCTAGAACACAGTGTTCATTCACTGAACTGCCCAGTTGGAGGGGAGGGTGGGGAGGTGCGTAAACGTTGGGCTGCAAAGGAGGGTTTAGTGCTGGAATGGGTCAAAAGACACTTTTGGAAGGGATCTGATCTCAGACAGGGTAGAATGACTCCAGTCACTTTTATTACTGAGTTTGGACTAATCTGCAATCAGCAGAGAAAAACCCTGTTCTGTATGCAGCTGTACAGTACTGATAATGAGGCAGTAACTCTCTCCGCAGTGCCTCCTGGATTTAACTGACTTTTCTTTTTGCCTCTTTTTTCCCCCCATACTTCTCTGCTCAATATACTTGGCTGCTGACTGACTATTTAAGGAGGGAAGGATATAACTGAAGTTTTCCTGAGCCTTAGAAAACAATCCCTGTACCCAGGTGTGTTAATGGGACAGGCTGCTGCAGATGGTGTCGCTGCTTTTGAGAAGAGAAAACTGATCTTAAACCATCTGGTCATTTCTTCCCTTGTAAAACTTCCCTCCAAGCTAATGCTCAAAACCCATCTAAGCACTTGCATTTATGGGAACGGGGCTTGGACATGGGAATGGGTGCTGGCAGGTGAGGAGCACATGTCAGCATCTCCTGCGAGCTGTAACCACAATCTGTTCCTCCCTGCTGCTGCCAGCGCTCTCACAGGCAGCGCAATAACACCTTGTGCTACATCTTCACACTGTTGCTTTGAAAATACCCAGCTGGGAGCAGTGAGAGGGGCCCAGGGGATTGCTCTTGCCCTGGTCAGAGTGAGTGGGTGCTGCTGCTGCTCACAGCACAGTGTTGGTTGTGGAAGTGGTCTTGTTTTCAGAGGGAGAGTAACACCACCTGCTAGGTTAGAGATATGGTGCTGAGTCATGAACAAGACTTCTTTTGACTCGTAATTTGCCCTCCAACAAAACTAAATACCAGTGCAGCTCCACACTGCCCATTCTGTCAACACTTTGTCTTGGATGCCTTTTCTTTCCCTTTCTATTTTTTTCTTCTTTAACTTGTGATCACCATGCTGACCATGCTAACTGGCTGTGTCACTTCTGGACATGTAATAGTAGATGCTGTTTCCACTGGACTGCCCAGGCACTGTCCTGGCCTGTCATACCAAGCTACATTAACACCTAGAAACAGGATTCCTTGCTTAATGTTCCTTTTTTTCCTATGATATGAACTATTTTTTCTTCCTACCTGCCTATTATACCTGAGTATACCTGAGTAAATGAGCTGCTGAGGTTAGAATTCTGAAGTCAAACAGCTGAAATATGGTGAGTTTGTGTTTTCTTTTTTTGACCTTTGATAAATGAGCATCATTGCAGGATGTTCTTGGCCTAACTCATCTTTACTTCCAATGGGTCTGCAAGTGGCTCTTGCCCTTCCATGTGACAGAAGGGATTTGTGCTAAACATATAATTGATCAAATTGCTCAGATTGGCAAAGATCAAGTCCTTCATGTGGTGAAAGGAATTAAATTCCATTCTGGCTTCACAGATGGAAAGGAAGAAAAGAAGGAGAAATTCTCACACTTGCAGAAGCGTGGCTGTGTAATCCCAGAGGTGATTGAATGTGCCAAGGAACGGGGCTGGCTCTGAGACTTCATTATGATGATTAATTTTCAACTTGTGGAACTAAGCACGGTCTCATTCTCACCGAGCAACACTGCTTCACAAAAAGAGTCCCTTCTGCAAAGGGGCAGAGTGTCACTGCCTAAGAAATCTCTGTTTAAGCACCCAGAGCCCCTATTTGCACTGTATCTCATTTGTCACTAGAGATGTCACCCTCTGGACACCCTCTTAAGACAGGAGAAGTGTTAAGAATTGCAGGCAAGCTCTCAGCTTTCTTATTTTCACACTTGGGGGTTTTGTTGTTGCTTTTCAAAATTAGAGGATGAAGAAGTCACACTTTAAAAACCCCTCAGAATAACTGGCCATATGTTTTAAAATGCAACCGAAAATGCCTACGGGTAGGTGTTTGGTGAGCTTCAGCTAAAAGGCAGCAAGTGAGCTTTGGTACTTAATTAGCCTGCTTTTCCCCTCTTTCTTTTTAAGATAAATTACTAATGAGAGCTTGAAACATGAGTTGCATTGTCAGCTGGTGAAAAGCTGACAATGAGGAGTTCTCATTGATGAGGTAGAGACCAGGATTTCAAATATCTGGTTTGGTCCAGTTATTTCAGAAAGGTAAGGCAGCGTTTTGTCAAAGAGAAAGCCTGACATTTGTAATACGTGCTGCCTTCCTGGGATGCTTTGGCATTCAGACAGTGGTGGTGCATGGATTAAAGAAACTGTACATTTATTTATTTATCTGACCAAAACACTTTTTGGAAGTACAAGACATAGTGTGAATCGTGGAGTGAATATGTAAGTCTTGTGTATGATGGGGTAAAGGTTTCCAAATGTATGAATATGCAATTTAACTTCCGTGTTTAAGAAATTTCTCAAGAATCTAATTTCTGTATAATTAGGGATAACAAACCCTGCAGGTTAAGTCTTCTAAAGTGGATTCTGGAATGGACTGAACTTATTTTAAGTCTCATATGAATGACAGCAACTGAAGTCAGCAGATTTCGGCCTTTATACTCTTCTTATCGTTTTTCTTTCCACTCACGTTTTCCACTGTTTATTTCAGCAAAGCTTATGCCTTGCAATAAAGATTAAAATGGAGTAGAAACAGATTAGGAAGGAAGTATAGAAGAAAATTAAAAGGGAACAAAACATTGTCTTGTGCCAACAATAGGCAGTTTAGTCACACCGCATTTTTTTGTGAAACTTAACTGATGCGAGAACTTCTCTTGTTCTACCCCATCACTTTTTATACTTATCTCAGAATTGCATGAGGGCTGCCAAGAAGCAGATTTGCCTTGTCTGCAGTCCACAAGAACTGCTCTTGGAGCTGTTGGAGTGTGCCAGAAGCAAGGAATGTTGCCTCCCACAGAGTAGGTAACTCACAGTGAGCCTTGTCCAAGATGCTGCTTGCTGCGAGCTCCAGTTTCATTTATCCTAATTTCTAGTAGTTTGTACCATATTAAAAACCTGGGTAAGTTGCACATCTGACAAAGGCTTCCAGAAGGAAGCTGTACTAAGCCATTACAAAAATGCTTACACTAATTGCCTTTATTCTAATACTGATTAGAAAGCATGACAGTCATCCATATTTTCTAAATGCCTTTTAATAAAACCTTTATATAAATTAATCTCCTTATAAGAGCTTTCCCAAAAGAGGAGTCTTAGAATAGACCCTTTAGAATTTTCATCAAATTTCAGAATTTCAGTTTCCTTTGCAGCTTCATGCTACACACAAGCTTCTCTGACCAAAAAGAAACTCAGAAATTCTGTTCACCTTGAGTACTTCCAAGGTGAACAGAATGGTTTACCACGTGTGACATTTAAGTTGTGGCAGGTTTTATTTCTTTTATGATTGTATTCTGTAAGCATTTTATTCAGTAAAAACAAGATGCTTTTTGAAGATTCTGCACCATATTAGAACTGGAATATTTTGAGCATGTTTCACTGAGAATAACTGAATGAGTTCTCTAGGGATATAAACTGGTTTCCTTTGGAAAACAATTGTGCATTTTAAATATTTTGGCGTTCTTTTATTTTGGGGGTTTTTTTTAAGGAACTTCACTGTTTTCAAATAAAGCAATCCTTGACACTGTGAAAAGACAGAAAATCCTTAGCCTGTGCACTGCAATAGGATAAGGTTCTAAAGAAAATACAGTCCTTGGGGGAAAAAAACCAAAACCTATTTGAAGGGCCCTGATAGACTAAAAATCTGTAGTTTTTTTCCTCTTCATCATTAATATTTTGAGTATGTTATATATTCGAGAACAATATTATCACTTTGCTATTGTTTTTGTGGTGGAAGAGAGCCACCATAATGGCAGATTAAAGGCCCCTACAGTGTAAAAATGGCAGGAGTGGGTTTCCCCCATTTTTGCAACCTTATATACCTTTAAATACTATGAAAAGGCCAGAATAAATCTGAGGGTTTGAAACACTTCACTCCTGTAAAATAGTGACATGATCACATATAATTTGTGGTAGATAAACCTGGGATGCAAGATAAGCAACTACCCTTAGGCAATAAAGGTAAGAGTTTTCAAGGTAAGTGAGAGCGAGTGAGAAATTGTACAGGAGCATGGAAGTGCTCTGTGGGATTGCTTGTGGGACTGGGCTTAGCTGTGCTGCATTCATGAGTCAGGCTGTATCTTTGTAGTTTAGCTGATGATCTGCCATACTGCTGCTGAAAAGCAAACAAAAATTAACAAAACAAAATTAAAATGCTTGATGCTGTTTCCAGATTTTGAGTCAAACTGTCTCCTGATGAAAAGTTTTAATGTGGACTTTACAAGTTGCATGTCTGTTTTCACATCTTTTAAGGTTTTAGTGGGGCTACACTAAAATCTGTCCCTCAGGCTGTTAAGGATTTTTAGCACTTACTGTGTATTTTGATAGAACCTGTAGATTGCCATAATATTTGATGTAAAGAGACTGAACAGGGCTGCGACCTGTGTGTTCACAACTGCGTGCTGTGGTAACATGGCAAGGGCTTGATGTATGAAATTTGGAGTAATATGCTCTCATAGAAGATTCCAGTATTTAATAGCTCTTTTAAAAGTAGGTATTTTAAAAGAATTGAATCTTATTTAAAAGTCTGAAATATGTGACTAGAGAGCTAAGTAAACAAGATAAATTGCCTCTTGGCACTCTAATAAATAAACCAGTAAGGCCATTAAAGCCACATGAGTCATAGAGCCATAATGAATTTACTTGAAACTTGGGAAAACAGGGATTTGTTTTCTCAGGACCACTGATTCAGTGTCTCACAGACCTCCCTGGCTAAAAGGTTGAATGCCAAAGGGAAAAAAATCCCACACAATATTTTAAGCAATATTTGACTCTGATGCAGGGATCATCCTGAATCTTGGTGTGTGCTCATAAGGAAACTGTTATGGTTGTAAAAGGTATGGGGAAGCAGAGAGAGAGATGATATAAAATAAAAAAGTTAGGGTGATTACCAGCAGGAAAAACCTGAATTTGCATGACCACACAACCCACAGAAAGCAGTCACCTGATGCTTAACTGTCCTGAAAACACATTTTGAACATCTGTGAATGTATAGCTGATGCAGAAAATGTTACTGAGCAATATCTATCAAGGGTCTAAAACTACTGTGTTGCAGATGGCTTTCATTTTTCAGAAAAATGTGTGGACAAACTGTTTACAATATTGCAAGTGGTATTTGCCCACTGATCTGTTCACACTGGAATGGGAATGCTGCACACATGCCCAGGGTGCGCTGCTGTGCAAACGAGGGCACTGAGAGCTTTTCCTCCAGGGACTGATGCCTCCAGAGGTGCCTCTGGAGTCAGGAGGGGGAGTTTGGGGTGGCTGAATGGGGAGGGGCTTCCGACCCCGCAGCTGCTGAACAAGAATACAGATCAACAGAGCTGACGGAGTTTGTGGAAATGTCAAGTCAATCTCCATCAGGATTTCAAGCACAAGGCAAATAGGTGCAGACAGATGCTGAATGCATTCCAGACATTGGCCCCTCTCTCAATTGTTACAAAACAGAGAACATTTAAAACCTGCTTTTTCTCAGCCTGAGAGGAAACCCATGGGAAAAAGTACCTTCAGATACATTCTGGCAGAATTTAGATTAAATAGGGACACATTCTGACTCCCCAAATGTAATTAAAAAGCAACAAGACAATAAGCAAGAGAGATTTTAATGAAATGTATAAAAAATGCATTATCCCTATGTTTTATAAATGCGAGCCTTTATTTGCAAGCCCGCAGAGTATTCTAGCTTCAATTTGTTTGAATACTACTTTTCTTAAAACTGCTTAGATTTTATGAATTCATTTTTATTTTTTCACAATTTCAGGCTTCCTAGAGAACTTTCTGGAAAGCTGTGAAATATGAAGTGGGTGTATATTTCAACATTCTGACACTTCTGCCACATGAAATAGAGGCAAGACTGTTTTTTCTTAAAACCTAACATCCAGCCTTCTTCTTGGGAATCACAAATTGCATGTTGCTGTTTCAAAGGGCAAATAAGCCTCCAAGAAAAGTGGAAAAAAAATCCTGTGGTTGGCCCCAAGAAGCCTGCTGTTTTCCAGGAATGCTGAATTAGTTTGTGATCTACAGCTCCCTGTTTCCTTACAGTTGTGCTTCCTTCCCCCCACGCCTTATGCAACAGCATCACACAACTTGAGCTCTGACTGGAGCTGACCCAGGGTTACACTCCTGGAAAGCAGCACTGGAGGACACTTTCAGGAGAACACTGCTGTGAGCAGGAGTTTGCGGGGAGTTTGTTCCTGTGGGTACCCCAGGGAAGCAGTTCTGTGCATACTGAGACCTGACCAAAGGCAGGGAATATTCAAGATGTAGTAATGCCTCAAACTCTTTTTTTTTAGGGTAACGTTGGTACAACCTTGTAGTCTAGCTTTTTTTATCCAACCAGCTATTGACTGTTATTTTTACTCTGGTGTTACAGCTTTTGTTCCACCAGTGAATAAGGATATGCTAGAAAAACCTTGCCAAATTTAGAAAGCAGCTAAACAGTGCCACACCTTTATTTTTAAAAAATAATTTCTTACCAAAATTCTTGTGTAGTACTCTGGGATTGTCTTCCACAAACTGCCTTTTAAAGGCTGATTTGTTAGGGGAAAGTGTTTACCTTTCAGTTGCAGTGCTATATTGGATGTTTCACAGTTTTTTTACCAGTGTAGATATCATAAGATAAAAACAGAAAAATGCTTCCATATCTTTTTCAGTCTGTGTCATTGGATGTCAGGCCATTCCTTTACCTGCATATTGAGATTTAGACATACAATTTATACATAAAATCTCATTTATCTTTTTTATTTTGTTCCACTGCAGTGATCCTTATTCCTTTGAACTGTCAGAAGTACAGGATTAGGGCATTCAAGGCCCTCTGCTCTGGAGCCAGATTCCAGCAGGCCCCGGTGTGAAGGAGCTTCACTCTGGGCTTTGGAACCCCAGTGTGCACCTTGAGGGCAGCTGTGGGCTATGACCTCAGGATGTCTCTGTTCAGGTGACCCTCTGGTGCTCAGCACATGGGTGTCCAGCTCTGGGAAAGAGGACGAGGAGGCCCAGAAATGCCAGCCTTGCTTGTGGACTCTGACACCCTTATGTGCTACGGTGCCTTGCATAAACTGGTGGGGTGTCTGTACCCCACTCTGAACTGAAATAAGCCTTCGGTGTTTCAGCTCTGGATTCCTCTTGTCTCTTCCAGTTCTCCTCTTCCTCACTCCAGCAGTCCCTGTGCCCACACCAGAATCGTGTTTACATAGTCACAGCCACATTCATTAATCTGAGCTCTTGAACAGTTTGCACAGGACTTGCTTGTCTGCTCTAGAAAAGAAATCCTGTACTGGATCTCACTTGATAGGCCTTAGTTGGGTTTTTTTCCCCTCAAGCTTAAATTGGCTCCTGTGAAGTGTCTGCTGAGAGAGACACCAGGCTTCCAAGCAGCACTGCTGTAGGACTTGTTTGAAGCATGAGCATTTAAACCTCATGAAAGGCAGACTAGATACGTCTGATGAATCAGTCCCAGCTTCCCATTAAAATCTGTCTGGAAGGACTTTCTTTGTGTGGCTGCCATCATGGTCCTCAGCAGTTCATTTGATGAGGAGATGCTGGTGGAGGCCAAACCAAATGTACTCCTGCTTTCCACAGGGCTGTCTCAGGACCAGTCTGTGGCTATGGCAGATTGAATGCACATGGAAAAGTTAATTGCAGCCCCACAGACTTGGCTGCCTCCACTATCCCAACTCTGCCACCCACACAATTCACCGTGACCAATGTTCCTGCTAATACTTTCATCCTCCTGTGTATTGCTGAAGGCCCATATGCCATTTCCTAGGAATTCCAGAAAAGTGGTCGACAGTGGTGCATTTTCCAAATTTATGTATTAAGTCAGGGTAAGACCACCCATCCAAGCAGACTGTAAAGCTTTCAGCTTCATCTCCAGCACTGATTGATGAATTAATTCCCAAATGAGCCACTGCCTCGGTCATAGTGGTCTCAGTTCCTGGTAACTCCAGGACACTCAGGATCCAGTGTGAGTAGTTCTTAGAAGTTTTTTGTGGTGCAGGTCTTTGTGCAATCTTCTTTCCTCTTCAGCTGCATTAGGTGTAAGTAGCTTTTCTTCTGAGTCTCTGCCAGTGTGGCCAAGGGCTTTCCTGACCTCTGCTGTGGGTAAAACACTTTTTAGTCCGAGGTGTCTCCGTGGAGAAAAGGGCCGTGTGTGCCGCAGGGATGCCGTCTGTCCGTGTACAGGCTGCCAAGCCTTGGGCTGAGCCAGGCCAGGTTCCGACAGCTTTGTCAGCTCCCTTTGGAAGCTGTGGCTGGAGCTGGTGTCGGGACAGTCTGGCTGGGCAAACAAGTGTAAGCACAGAGGTTGGCTGGAGAGAAGGTTGGGTTGGGGACAAACATGACAAGCTCTCATATTAGCAGCCTGTTAGTGTAATTAAAAGGGAGAGGCACAGGAAAGACTTGCAGCTGGGGACAGTGCAGGGAAAAGCAGGAGGGAAAGCTGTGCAGTTCCGTTGTTCCATCACTTTCCATCTTGTGCCAGCATTTTCAGCAGCTGCCAGGGAAGCAATGAACTGCATTCTGTGTGAGGTTGTACGTGCACAGCACAGGTGTGTTGGACTTCTGTGACACTGGGGCATCCATCCTCTCTGGGTTCCCAGTTCTTGCTGCCTGACTTCGTATCCAGTGATTGATGTGTGTAGAGCCCATGGCAATGCATGGGGAAAGCATTTCTTCTCCAGTCAGTCTGTGTGTCCAAATCATGGAAATCATTAACTGCAAGGAACCCCTTGCTCAGAGGGATACAGATTTGTGGTGGTGAATGGGAGTATGTTTTTATGTGACCCTTTCGTGGATTGTTATGCATTTCATTTAATTGGTATTGTTTCACAATAGCCTTTTTTGACAGAGTACAATAAATTTCAGTGTGGCAGTTCTCCCTGTGACTGTCCCATAGGTACCCTTAGATACTTGACAGATAATGCAGACACTTAGCTCCCCCAGGGTTGGCAGACAGCTCCTCCCTGGAATAATTAGCAAAACATGTTTCTAATCCCATCTCCAGGAAATTTAGTTAGTTCTTGTTTTCCCCCTCTGAAAGAAAGAAAAAATAAGTATACATTTCATAATTATATAATTATCTCTTCCTATGTGAAATCAACCTGCAGCTTGGAAAAGAAAACATTTTCCCTTTCTAAGAATAAGCAAGACTGGCTTATCAACACAGTAAAGATCCAGCTCTTGCCTTTAATCATGCAAATATTTACATATGTGTGTGTTTAAATGGAGATGCTTATATATAGGTCTATGTATGTACCTTCAAACAAAAAAACCCAGAAAAATCTTTTGGAAGAGCCCACAATAGCACAGCAAGTAGTCTTCCTTGCTGCCACATAAGTGATGCTGCAATCTACCATCTTATAAACCCTAATGACTTGATTTATAGACATATACACTTATGTACATTTCTTATATACATTTGATGCATGGTTTATGCCAACTTTGCTTTGTGGATACAGAAGGAGTAGGAAAAAATAGAAATATTTTTATTTACCCTAGCATTTTCAGTGAAGAACAAAGGGGAGTTTCAACCCGTTCTTGCTACGGGTTGACATGTGTTGTGATAGATGTGTGACATATGTTGTTATTCCAAAATGGCTAAAGCAGCCTTACAGAGAAACAAAAAACATATTACACATCAGGGACTTACAGTGAAAGGGCAGTTTTGTCAGAATTAACACCACATTTTGAAAAGGTTTTGTTGGAAGGCAAGTCAGTGCATGACACGACTTAGGCAAAGCTAGCTCTAATTATGTGCAGCAAGTGTTCTCTCTTCCCTGTGTCTGTGTTTTCAGACATCCTAGTACTTGAGTTTTATTAGACAAATTGTTGCATTAGAATGAGTTACTTGCTAATTTTCTCCCTCAAATCATCCTGAGAGTCTCGTGTTCCAAACAGCCTTTGTTGTGGTAAAGCAGGGGTGTGCCACAGAAGTGAATGCACTCCTCAGTGTGACTGACTTGTACATTTGCCAGAACCAGCTTCTAAATGTACCGTGTTGTAAGCCCTAGACCTCCTTAACTGAGGCTGTTCTTTCCCATTCATACGGGGCTGCCACTGAAAGGACAGAGTAACAGAGCAAACAAAAGGGAGGAAGGGGTGGTTTAGGAAAATAGGAAAATAACATGATTATTATGTTACTCTTTCTTCAAATATACCCAGAACAACATCATCCAAAGCCCCCATACAAAGAGTTAAAAGTTGCTCAGAAGGTTTTTTTTTTATAATCTAAGGAGATAAACATAATTTTAATTTTATCCTTTACCGGTAAATTTTATCTAGCCACAAGGTATGTAGATCATTTGCAGCCAGCATTTTCAAGGCAAAAAAGCCCAAACCATCAAAAGCAATGCAAGAGTTCCTTGGTGTTTTTTCTGTTGAGCTGAATTACTTTGCTCCAAGTTGATGTTTTAGCTGTCTTTAGATATCTATTTAGCAAATTTTAACCTAAGCTAATTTCATTAATACTTCTAGGCTGCAATGTTTTTTGGTCAGATATTGGAGAGCTTTTTTACTTCTCATGATATCTGAACTCAGCTATGAGTAAAGCTTTCAGTGCGGTCACTGGTAATCTGACCTCCTTTCACATGACATGACCACAAACTGAACTCTGCAATGAAGACTTTACTTCTTTGTTTCATCTCTGATCTGAAGTGATATCAAGTTTCCATTGTTTCTGGAAAAGCTCAAATCCAAGCTAAACTCCAACATGTTCTGTGGTTTTGATCTAAGTCAGAACATGCAGTTTGCAAATCTCAGGCTGCTCTGCTAGGAAAACCCTGACAAGCGTCTGCTTCATTTTACTTACCAAAATCCTAGATTAATTTTAGTCAGTGCTCAAGCTTTTGGCACACCAGGGGAGTCAAATCAGGCCTGTCCCATTTCTGTACTCTTTTAGCAGCTTGGCAGAGAGAGAAGCTCGTACTGAATTGGTCATCATTCACTCTATGGCCATGCCACAACAGCAGTGATTTGTTATTTTTTGGGATGTCCCACCCTATCTATGCACACAGCAGGAGGCTGAAGAGGGCTGAGATACCTCCGTGGGAAAGCAGAGCACAGAAACCCTTCCAAACCACGCAGGTGCCACAGACTCTCTGCCCTCAAACAACCGCAGTCCCAGCCGAGCAAGAAGGGTTTCATCCCCCTCCCGGTGCCATTCCCAGGCGGAGACCGGGTCAGAGGCGCTGCAGGACCGGTCCGTGGCAGACACATAAACCCGGGCGGCTTTGGGTTAGTCCAGAGGGACGCAGCGGTGCTCAAAGGCACAGGGGAATTGAGGGAAAGTGAAGAGGGATGAGGAAAGGTGTCACCTTCTCCGGCTCCTGACCTTTGCAGGGTGGTACGGAGTGTGTCCCCGGGGAGTGACAGTGACATCCCGTGGCTCAGGAGGACTGTGCTGAGTGCCTCGGGGGCACACTGGGAAGCAGCAATGTCCTTTCTCATCCAGCTTTGCTAACGCTGCAGTGATGGGGGTTGTTGGTGGGTTGATTTGGCTTTTGGGGTAGGTTTTTTTTGTTTGTTTTAACAGATGAGGAAGGAACTTCTCCATGAGATTAGGAGTGAAGCAGTCTGAAGGGAGGGGAGTTGGGCAGGAATGTTTCCTTTACAGGAAGGGAGGACAGAAATGAAGAAAGATGAGAGCTGGAGAAGACAGCTAGGAAGAGCTCTGGGGAAACCAGCATTGCCTCTAATCTATAGATCTCACTAGAGCTGTAAACAAGATAATTCAAACCAGTTGCTATTAAACAAGGAAATTTAAATCCTTTTAAAGACTGCAGCTAATGAAGTTAGAAAAAAATAAAATTAAAGAAAAAGGTGTAATGATAAGATATCTTATGATTTTATGCTGTTTTAAAATACTTGTGCTTCCTGTCATTATTTTATTGCAGATTGAATAGGAATTACTAAGAAATACTCCTATCAGAAGAGTCCAGTGTGTAATTCTGGTTCTTTGAAGACACTGAAATATCTGTCGGCCACTTTGTCCTACTACTTTAAAGCGTGGGTGTAAAATCCCTGTAATGTGTGAGCAGAGTGCAGCTTATTTTCACACTGGAGCTCTCTTGCAGGCTCAGTAAGAGGCTGCCCAGCTGTGAATGACAGCACGGCAAGGAGTGGAAGGAGCAGTTATCAGTTCTGCTCACTAAATCCTAAACTGACCGAGGATCTTCAGTCCGGTTGTTTCTGTTTGTTACTCTGGACGGACTGGCCACTGAATCCCACTGCTGTACATCTCTGCAGTAAAGAACATCACACGGCTGCAGCCTTAAACAATTACAGGGGCCACACATTTACAGGCCCCAGCCCCAGCAGGAGCCTGCAGTGTTCCAGAGCAGCCTTCCTAAAGGATTGCCTGGTGAAATGCTAACCACGGGGCAGTTGATTTAATATCTATCGCATGCAGATGGCTCTTGTGTTGCTTCCTTTGCTGCAGCAGCATTCTGTGTCAAGGTGACACTGCACCAAACTACCACGTGAACTGGCAAAAAATGTAGTGATGATTAGCCTCTTCTATTTGGGTGTTGGTTGATTTTTATTTTACTGATGTCCTTGGGGAAAATCCAATGTGTTTTTTTCTCAGACTGCTTTGGATCTAAAACTAATATTGCCACAGATTATTAAATTATCTGGGCACATCTGCTGTTTCCATCTGTTAAGAGAAGGTGCAACTTCATGCTTTTATTATTTATAAGTGACATTATGTGGTTCACTCTGAAAATTTTCTGTCTGGAAGAGTCCTTGTGTTACAAACCTGAGACCTTTGAAAATTTACCCTCATCAAAACTGCATTAAAAGATACCCCTTTCAGGTGTGACCTCACTTAGATGTCCTTACTATGTAGATTGATTTTTTTTCCTATGTTTTTAAAGTGGTTTTCTCAGGACTCAGTGGGAATTTAGTATCCAAATTCCACATAAATTCAGTGGAAAACACCATATTGTGCAAATAAATTTAGGTGGGGCAGTGGAGAGACAGAGGTGCAACTCAGAGGTCTGCAGGAAGGACCTGAGTATTTCTGGGTACTTTGAGCCATTTGAACCCTTTCATTCCTTGCCTGATCTCTGGATTTAATCTGAATGCCTTACAGACTGGCTTGTGCAGCCTCCTGCTGTGCTCAGTCTTTTCCCTGGGTGCTCTGGGCTAGGGATTTAACTCCGTCCTCTTCTCCCACGCTGGCTACAGGCACACAGCCCATGCCAGGCCCTCCGAGGAAACGCTTGAATGAAGTGTTTGGACCATCTTCTTCCACACCTGGACAGAGGGAATTGAAGCCTGAACAGAATCCTTCCATTTGTACTAAAGCTTTGAGGGTCACTCTCAAAGACTCAGGATTTGTAGACTCCCTTAAACCTGCTGGAGGTGATGTCAACTTTTCTGTATCAGATCATGCTTTCCCACTGGGGGAACGAAAATTTAAAAAAAAAAGAGTTCCCATGTAAGGAATACAGCTGGAACGAGATAGAGCTGCACACCTTTAGATTTTTGATTTTGAGGGAAAGCTTCAGAAAACAAGGCATCTGCAATAAGGAGTCTTCTAAAACTTGGCCTTACTGGGTGTCATGGTGCCAAGTGTTGGGTTTTCCTGATAGTACCAAAGGAAGTATTAGTTATCTATTCATTTGCTTTAAATCCATGCTGAGAAAAGGGTCTTTTTCCATCTATTTTGGTAAATAGTTGATTTCCTCACTGCTGTGAGGCAGAGATGGAGTATTATGCCACAAATCAAATCACTGAAATGTAATTGAAAAACCAGCACTGCCACTCATCTATACCTCTCACTAGAACTGTAAACAAGATAATTAAGACCACCTTGCTATTAAACAAGAAAGTTAAAAACATAATGGAGTTAAAAATTAAAAAGAGGTGAAATGATAAAATAGTTATGCTTAGAGATGCTTTACCAGGGTTTTCTTGATTTGGAGATCTGTAGAAGAAAACTTCCCCATGATACATGATAATTTCCAATTTCATTTCTCAAGTAATCATTATCAGAGGCTTCAAGGAATTCTGTCTTCCCTACATATAGTGAATCTCACTGTGTAAACTATTGTCTTAATGAACCTGTCACACTCTTTTATATCAATATATCACCCACATCCGTGGTTCTACCAGTACCTGACATAGCCATTAAATAATAATTTTTCTCAGGTTCTCCCATTATTTTCCATCTCTCTCGTTTCCCACTTAGCTCAAATCAGAATACTTCACCTGAAGTGTCCCACTAATCCACTTTTAGGTTGCTGTCATTGCAATATTCCATGTGAGTGACTCTGTGAGCCAGAGAACACATACTGGGAGAAACCCGAGCAGAAAACATGTGCAGTGATGGGTAACATGCGGAGAGTACCAAAAAATAGATCATGTAGAATAAGGTAAGTAAGTGTAATGATTGTGGTCTTAAGTTGCATCTGCTTTCAACTGAAGTACTGTAAATAAATGCAGTAAGTACATAAAATCACAAGTGAGATAATAAATAGAGTCATTCCAAGGACAATTACATTTCCGTGCCTCTAGAAAACTAGTCTGTATTTGTTATGCTGTATCAATTTTATAAGGTATCTTATAACTAAAACAGGAACTCTGCATAATTTTGTATTCAAGTATGGCAGTAAAAATATGCAAGAATTAAATCCGCTAGGATTATCTAAATTAAATTTGGTAGTTTCTTATAACATTTCTGTTGAACCTTATTATTCTTTTTAATAAAACCACTAAAAGTTCCCATAGGGAGTCAGTTGTAGAAAAACTCCACATCATTGCAGAGATTACAACAGATAAAAACAGCCATCCTATACAATCTTCCATCTTCATCCAGATCTCCATTTAGAGATTGAATACTTGGAGGAGTTTTAGACAGCTATGAAGAAAATTTGCAGTTTCTGTGTTATGGTTTCTCTTTTTTTCGTCTCATGGTTCAATTTAAATAATTTATTTTCCAGTTTTCTCTTGCCTCTTAAAAATTTTGTTCATGAAAATCATCAAGCTAATTCTTTATGAAAGCAATGATCTTCTTCCAGAAGATTCCTTGCTGAACAAATGAACACAGCCCATTTTTCTTTTTTGAATAACAGTTTTCTGTGTGTTGTTCAAGAATTAAGTGATGTCAATCAGGGAAAGGAAAGAAGAAGAGGAAAGTCATAAAAGGCAGAGATCTCTAAATGCCATGTAAAAAGAGGGTGCTGAAATTCTAATAAAAGACAGGAACTGGGATCTAGGACAAAATTTTATTGGATACTACTGCAGGACCAGAACAAAACCCTGATAAAATAATTAGAGGTTGGCCAGTCAGTGCAATTCAAAATAAATGTGTAGAAAGCAGATTATCTTCTCACATCCAGGAGATGATAGAGGAACTAAAACAGTCCAATTGAAGAAATTTGAGAACACAACACAAAACATATCACGGGTCATGTTTGTCAGAGCATATACAAACCAGACCAGTGGTCACCCTCCGTGGGAAGCGTTTGGTGGTTTGGAAGTGCCAGAAGAGACATCAGTGCATTGGCACACGGGTGACAAGAGCTCTTTTAGTTTAGGAAGGGTGACAGGATCCCAAGTCAGCCAAGAATTTGAGATTTGTCTGCACCCTTGTTCAAAGCAAACAGACAAAAAAAAATCAGATTTGTTTTTATTATATCTGGAACAAGGTCATATATGAAACAGAGGAAATTCAAAAGAAAGCACATTAAAATAAAAGCATCTGAACACAGCCTTTGCCAGCCCTCTTTGACTTTGAAAGAGAGCATGTGCGCCCTTTCCCTGCTCTAAGCTAAGAAACTTTCTATTGCAAGAAATTTTACAGAGTTCCCTTGGGGAAAAAGCTTCTTTATATCCCCCCTGAGGCCTTGCCATGGCTCAGTGCGCTGCCTTTGCCCCGTGCCTGCTGCCTTGCCCCAGCCTCCTCTCTGTTCAGCCTGTGCTCCAATGCTTCCCTGTGGCACCAAGAAAGCTGCACACAACTCCACACCTCTGGAGGGACCAGGCCTGCTGGAACCAGGGCATCTGCAGGGGTCGATGGACATGAGCTCCAGAGCATGATGGAATTGTTATTCCAGTAGAAAATGGAAAGATTCTTAGTTTTAAACTGAACGGAGGTTTGCAACGCCAAGTGGTGTCATTGATGGTGGGAACAATGAAATTAAGAGGATGAAAAGAATCAGAAAGTCATCAGATACAGAGGGGGTTGGAGCACTGGAACAGAAGGACTGGGGGCTCTAAGTGAGCTTTGGGCATCTGGCAAAAAAACTCATAAAAACATTGCTTTTTAGCCCCAGTTGTGGAAATTTCAAGTTGAATACAAGGACATAAGATACCTGATAGCTGAAGAAACATTCTTCCTTGTGTGTGGCAAAAATGTACTGCTTTGAGGATCGAGAAACTACATGTCTCAAGTTCATGCAAAAAATATAAACCTGTCTAGACTCCAAACTGCAATTTCTGGAACCCCTGTGAAGGACAAGACACAGTAAAATGGATTGAATTTATTAGAGTAGTCATAGTCATTAGACTACAATATTAGTCCTTAGCAATCCTAGATGGATTTTTTGCCAACAACAGTATTGATTCTGAGAAAAATGTGATTAAATTGCCATTTAAGGGTCATTTAAGGATTGGGATATATAATACATGGCTTACACTGGTCCTAAATAAACAGAAAATGTCAAGGAAATTATTAAGGCTTTTGCTTTTGCCAAAGATTATAAAAGAATCTCTAAGGAGACCATGTCAGTACAGTTCCTTGGAATAAATACAGATAAGCTTAGGCTAGGGAGGAAAAAAAGAAAAGAGGTATTTGGCTTAATCTCAGACATTAAGAATATATTTTCAAGACCTTCTTTAATCAAATCCACTTTTGCTATATGCAGTGTATTTAAATGTGTCTGGCAGATGGCAGCAGTTTAGTGAACAACTTCACACTTTTCTGTGTGGCATGGGGTAAAATCTAAGTATTTTTGTCTTCAGTCTAGCAGGTTGGTAAGAAAAAGGTGTTCAAATAATTGCTTACCAAAATATAAAAAAGGAGACAAGGCAACGTGGATATTTTGGTTAGCACTGAGTCATGGTGTCAGCACTATTAAAGTGTTCTGCACAATCCCCGGGGAGTGCAGCGGCAAGAGACAGATCCAGCAGAGGAAAACACAAGAGGCTGAGGTCCAGGAGCCTCTATTTGATGAAAGTTGTATCTGTGCCAGCCTGGTGGGAAGCAGCTGTGCTTTGTCTCAGGGTGTGAGGGTGCCACCAAAGGGCCCCAGGAGCTGGGACACAAAGGTGCCCGGCAGGGGCTGTTTGGAGGGAAGCCAGGGGCACAGGGAGCTGCGGGGTGCTGGGGGCACAGCGTGTGGCTCCCCTGTGCCTGTCAGCACTGGTGTTTGGAGGTCTTGTGGCAGATGCATCCTGTAGCGCTTTGAGCTGTAGGGTATTCATAACTAACAGTCTGTGTAAGAGCATTTAGGTTGTTTGCTGTGGTAACCGTGACACACTGGTAACCCAAATATTAATGAGATGTTTGGCAAGAACCAGGTCATCTGGGTGGGATCTGGGCCTTTGGAACGGCCCTGGGAAGGAGCAGGTGGAGGCCTCTCCAGTAGGGGGGTGCAGGGTAAGCGAATATTTCACAGAGTGCTCCAGGCCGGCCTGTGCAGGTGGCTGCAGGAGCAGAGAGCTTGGTGGTGATGAACGGGGCAGGGAGTGGAAGGGCAATGAGGACAGAAAGGAAGGTTCTGGAAAACTTTTTGAATGCACACGTTTCTAAGGTCTAATTTTTGTTACCTACAAAGTGTGTTGCTCCTGCATCCAAATTTCTTCTCTTCCTTCATTTCTTTTAGAGCTTTTACACTCCTCTCCCCTTGCCTGGTCTCTCCTTGTCCCAAATGGTCACATCCCCTTCCTTCCTCACCTCCCAGATTTTCTCCACCTCTCCAAGCACTGGTCATTTCCTCAAAGCCTTCAGCTTTGCACCGTGGTAGTGACTTTTAGTTCAGGGGTGACTTTTTAATGCTACTCACCTCTTTAAATAGGGCAGACAAGAAGGATATAGCATTTAGACCAATTTTCTTATATTCTTCTTGAGAATAAAAATGGTATGATCACCCACAGTGCAAAATCAAACGCCTTAATGATTTCTCTGGCTGAATAACCTTGGATCATTTTTTAATATGACCGGTTGATGCATTGCACATCCCTCTGTCCAAATGGAAAACAACACAGAGGCCAGATTTGCAGCTGATTTAAATTGGCATGGTTTGATTTTATTCAATTGAGTTTTGAGCAGGGTCTAGCTATGCATCTAGAACTTAGTATCTCTCCATCCTACTTCCTGCTATCAAAATATTAATCTCAAAAAGATACAGATATATAATTCTATATTTTCCAATAAAGGAATAAAATTAGATTAAGGTGAGACCATGTCATTTTTAATTCTATCATTTTTATTGATATAATAAAAATTTCATTAAAATAGAATATTAAATTTTCATAATAGTCCAAATATTATTTCATGATCATATTTAAAGCATATACAATCAATTAATGCAAAACACGTCAGGAAATTCAGTTCTCAGAATTTTTTAACAAGATCTCTGCAACTGGGCAAACAAAGGAATATAATTTTATCATGTTGAAATAAATTCTACACTCATACTAATTTGCTTAGTGAAAATCTAGAGAAAGTGTTCTATGGGGCTTGTAGGAGACTGCTTGCTGGATCATCTGCATTCTAAATACCGTGCAGTTTCCTCCTCCTTCTCAGGGAGGTGCTGATGCCTCAAAGAAGCATCAGACAAAATTAGATCATTATATTTTGTCAGGAGGAAGTTTTATTCCTTTCAAATGTTCAGCAACCCTTACTTTTGTGTAAAAATAGGATCTGCTTCTTGTAACGCAGGTTTATGCCTTTCCAGTTCTTATTTTCTGTGTCACTCTTGAACTGTCCTTTTGTGACAGCAAACTCAGCAATCAGCCGCCTGTTAGGATGTCAGTGGCTGGGTAAGGAGTGGGACCACTAGGACTGGAAGATGGATTCCAAACTGCAGTGAAGGAAAACGAGAACCCTTGGAACAACCTCCCCCCTTGTTTTTGCAAACCATTACAGGCTATGTTTGGGTCTTCCATGAAATATGAGCCCTAGGATCCATGCATGCCGAAAGAGGAGGGGAATAAAAAACTGGTTTACTGACTGCAGCTTAATTTTTGTTGGGCTTGGGGTTTTTTTTCTTTCCCTGCAGAACAGCCCATGGAAAATAAAAGCAATGTTTATGTGTTCAGCTGTAAAAAAATTACCATTATTTGCCATGAGAAGGTCAGTGTGTCCTGGAGACAAACAGATTGTCTGCTGTCCTTCTTTCCCAGCACCATGGGAAAGCTCTCATTAACAGTCTGGCTTTGCTCCTTCCCAGGCACAGGACCAGAGTGGATACCCCCACATCCATCTCGGGTAACACCAACCTCTCAGAGAACATCACACAGTTAAAGTCCCCCTTTCAACCACGCCTGCTTAGGAAAAAAGGCATGGCAAAGACACGTGGATTTTCTTGTACATGTCAGTACTTTAAGGGTCATTACATAAGCTGGCACCAATGTCTTGGCTTTCTAGTCTCTGAGAATTGTGGTGACCATCTGTAAGATCTGAATTTTGCAGCTGTATTCAATAAGACAGTGTTGGACTAAATCTTGGAAAAAAGTGCCTAATGCCAAACTGTCTATCACTGTCAATTTGGCGTGCTTTGAGCTTACAAATATAAATTTCCCTGAACAGTTGGGAAAGAGTAATAAAGTCAAAATGTCTCATTAAGCAATACATGCTTTGGCCTAATGAATGTATCACTCAGGAGATAAAGGATGAAGCATAATTAATGACATGTGATAACACAGAGATTGTCTGGACCACACTGACCTGTCTTTCAACTTTAACTCTTAGAAGAAAGAGGTTGCTTTGAATAAAAAGGGCAAGTTCACCCAGGGCTTGTCCAGACCAGCACTGCCAAATAAACCACATTATGACAGTGGTATCATGCAGATAGCAGTTTTCTGTAAGCTGGCCTTCCATAAACTCGTTAGACATGAGAAGGTTTCTAATTTACTTTATGAGGCAGATAGGGAAACTGCAGTCAAAATCAAATGCAGCCTTCAAATAATAAGTGCCTTCAAAGAGTTTAGGCTTAAATCAGTTCTTGAGTCCCTGGGAAAAAGAAAAGCATATAAGGAAACAAATCTTGAAAGTAGTCTTACTCAATATTGATGAAATTTAAGGCTGTCACGTGTCTGCAGGAAGGTGGGAATGAGGCTGATCCTAAATCATTCAATACCAATGAGACTTTGTCTATTGACTTTTTGGCCTCATATTTAAATGCAGCAGTTTTTGCCTTCTGATGGTTAAAGCTAGAGCTATCAATTCTAACACAAAAGCATCATCTAGTAAAACTCGTTGGGGAAAAGAAAACTTGCTTGCTGTAAAAACTTGTGCTGGCAAATATTTGCTATTGTACAACTTAAGTTGTAAATCTTAGTTAAAATAGGAAGGAAATTGATATTGGTATATGGAAGCATAAAAGCTAATGTAATATTGACACTTTTATTTCCTTTCAATTGGTATTTACATCATGCATCATATTTTTTTGGAAGTGCTGCTGCTATTGAAACTTAATTAGCAAAATTAGCCTAAAGTGTAATGGTAAAAAAGTAAACAAATGCAAAGTAATTAATTTTTTCTATTACTTAAGCATCATATTCATGGTACAAAACTGTTAAAGAATTCTTCAATTTTGGAAATTTAAACAAAGCAAGAAGGCTAGCTTTTAAAAAATGAAAATATAAACTGCCTTAGGAGGAGCCGCAGCTTGCATTAATCTGTGCTTGTGTGTTGTTTAGGTTGCTCCAAAACATTCAGCTTGAGGTGCAGTTCTGAAGTTTTATAGCTTCATTTTATAGCAAAGGTCAAAGAAAAATATTTTTAAAACATCTTTATGTACATATGTATCTATATATATAGATATATAGATATATATATAGGGAGAGATTCATGCCTCAAATATGTAGCGAGTGGAGATTGTTTCTAACTGAGCCAAAATCAAACCTGGCATTAAGGAGAGTAAAATTTGCAGTGCAGGCATTTTGACTCTGACTAATGCAATGAAGAAATCTTTCCCTATTCTGCAGTTTTCTCATGATAATCCTCATATCCCTGGAAGTTTGATTCTAACCAGCAGCCCAATAATCCCTCCAAGGCATCCTGTGATTTCCTCTCCCTTGCCTGTGAGATCCGCAGCCCGCTGATGCACAGAAGTTTTGCTGGGGCTTTGGTGAGCCCGAGCTGCCTCTCCCCTGCCCTGGTTCCCCCCTCAGGCGTGTGCAGCCCAAAGCGCCCTTCCAGGCAAGGACGTGCCGGAGCAGCAGAAACAGCCTGTGCGGAGCATCTGCTTGGGAGCCTTCCTGGAGGCACATCCCTGCCGGCTGCTGATGGAAAGCATCTGCAGAACGCGGAGGGCGTGAATCATGTGACCTCTTGGGGCTTCATCCAATTGCCTGGGTCCTCTCTCTCGCCAGCTGCTTTTACAAAACAACAGGCGAAACGTGAACCAGAGGGGCACTTCTCAAACGCCCGCGGATGAACGAGCGGCTTCCGCTCCAAACGTGTGTCTCTAATTTGTACGGGCCCAAATGATGGCCCACTTATGTCTGTGAACAGGAAGCTCTGAAAAAGAGTGAACAACTCTGTTTCTGCACAGCAGGAAAGCAGGTAGTATGAAGGGAATAGCCACAGGTTTCAAAGTAGAGCACAGGTAATGAATATAGTTGATAGACAAAAGTAGCTTTAACATGGCAAATCTTGTGGAGGAAGCCAGCACGACTGTCTGCACTAGAATTTAACCCCAACAGCATTATAAATAAGCATGCCTGTTTTCTAAGTAAATGAAAACTCCAGTGGCTTGAGATAACATCAGCAACACTTTACAGTGCCAGCACTGTGCCAAAAAGCCTGCAAAACCTCATGCAAGATTTATATAACCATGATTAGCACATTCATCCCACGCACGACAAAATGAAGCTCTGCCAGGTACTGGGCTAGGCTTTCTGTCCACAGCCCAGGGCTGAGTGTATGGGCATTGCTTTTGCCACATTAATGTTAACAAGAAAACTACAATTATCTTGCAGAGATGTGTTTCTGCATTTAGGAGAGACATGTTTTAGCTTGTAAAAAAACCAGCTTGCTGGTGAAGCGGGGACAGATTTTGTTCAGGTCTCAATATCAGTAGCAAGGATGCATTGCAAAAAGATTGCATTTTTCTGCAGTTACTGTACAACTGAGATGTATTTTGTGTGTAGTAATGTAGGAATACATTTCTTCCATTTCTACTGCAAGACTTTTCTGAAGCAACATCACCAGAGATGAGCACAGTATCTATTTTCCCCAACTCTTTCCTAAGGTCCTCCATACTGACACAAAAACACATATATCAGACTAAGGGAATTTCTGTGGTATGCTGCCAGGATGAATATAACAACTTGGTGACTATCCAAGAACATTAAAAAGTAAGACCTTAGAAAAGTCTTTTGTATGGCAGTAGTTGAGATACCACAGAGTTTCCTGTTTCTAATGCAAGGGGACTGTGTGGAAGCTGTTGACAAACATCTTTTTTTGTACTGGGAACCCCTGTATTTTGTCTGGATTTTGAACTAAGTTCTTCAATGCTTTAGCACAAACATATGACATGTGGCCATAAAGCAAGCACGTCAGTCATTTACAATTTCTGGGCTACACAGCATGACTACAAAGTACATGATGAGGCTGGGAGCCTGTCAGACAGATAAAAGCTAAAATTTAGTGTCACTGGGGAGTGACTCCAGAAGGCATAGGCTAGAGGTCAGGCTGGAGGAAGAAAAAAATGCAGGAACCCTGAGGCAGGAGGCAGATAGAGAGAAGCTTCTCTTTTTCTACAAAATGCTGGAAGACACACTGAAAGAAAAGCTGACAACACAGGGGCTGGACTGTGTTCTGGCCCAGGCTGACTCCCAGATCCTCAAGGAGTCTAAAACAGACAATATTTGGAATATAGACATGTCCAGCTGTTTGAGGGAAGTCATTGCTCCTTTCCACGTGGCACTTTCGGAGTCACATCATAAGCAGCATGCCCCGTTTGGTGCATCCCAGGACAGGAGGGATGCTGACAAGTGGTGGGGATCCAGCAGAGGTCCACCAAGATGGTTTTGTTTGGACCATGTCCACGTACAGAGGGGCTGAGGGAGGTGGGTTTTTGCTCAGCACAGAGAGCAGAAGGCAGAGAGCATCTCATTGCTGCCTTCAGCTCCCTTGGGGGTGAATGCTGCAGGGAGGACAGAGACAGACTCTTCTCAGAGATGCAAAGCCAAGGAATGAGACGGAAAAGACACAAATTGCAGCTAGGGAAACACCAGACACTGCCCGTGCCATACTCGCCAGTGGGTAAGTGGGGAATGAGCCTTACTACACGTGGTAACCAAGGGGTAAATGTCTCAGCAGGTGGGGTAAGCTTTGCATTGGTCCCAAGGCCAGGGAGGAGGAATGAGGAGTAAAGCACTTAAAACTTGCCGTATTTTTTGGTACCTTATCTTATTTTTACACTTCAACACCAGAAATAAAACACCCTTATCTTCCACTCACGAAGTTAAACACCCCCTGGCTCGTTTGTGGTTGCATTTCAAGTGGGGATTAGGCATCTTTGAGGGGATGGTCATCAGCTCTAGTTGGTCAAAAATGAAGAAAAAAAAAATCCAAATTTGTAATAGTCAGATTGTCAGAGTATTTGTACTGCAGGTTGCTTGTTGCAGTATTTCTGTGCTTGCAGATGGAAAGCCCAAAGAGGGCCTTGGCTCTGCTTTGGACACAAGTGCAGATGTTGAAATTGTCTGTAGGCAATTTCTAATGTGGCCAAAGAATGCTATCTATAAATGTCCACAGTTATTTCACTGGTATTTAGGCTATTGTTTATAAAGAAATAGACAGATAATAGTATGAGAATTTACATGTTTATAATTTGTTGGCCTTTAGAAAACTGTTTAAGGGAAAAAATCAAGAAGGATGTGTAATAAGCTTGCTCCATTATATTTCTCAGACTTCATTTGAGTTATTTATTTATTTACTTATGTATTTATCTATTTTATTTTACCCTCAGCTATACTTACTGGAAAATACTCATGAGATGTTTGTTCTGAATGCTTTCGTTTACCTTTAGCTGACATGGCCATCTCAAACACTTGCATACTTGCAAGTTGATAGACCTGGTGTACATGCTTTGAAAGTCACATGTGTCACTCCAAGAGGGTAATTCAAACCTTTTTGTGCTTTACTGACAGCCTGGTGTGGTATCTCACTCTTTTGGCGTGTTCTGTTTGAAGACTGGCTTCCTTTCCTGTGTTTTGTTTTGCTTATTCATAAGCCAAAGTAATTCTTCTGCTTAATTGACTTCCTCTGTTAATGAAACAAGAAGATTTTTAAATTTAGATGTTCGTATTTATAAAATAGGCCAGTGTTTATTGTCTTCAGCTATAGTGTCCCATGTTGTGAACTGCAGCCACTCACAGCTTTTTCTCCTGCTTAGTCCTTTCTTACTGGCACAGCTCACAGCAGCACTGTTGGGGGGACTGAGGCAAATGGCTTTGGCTTAGCGGTCAGTTTGGAAGCACATTCTTAAGTTCTCAGTGGTTTCCATTGCAGACTAGAATAAACAAAAGGCCTGTCCACTTGCAGCATGCATCCTGCTCATGTGAGTAAGGGATCTTGAAAGGTCTATTTCTCTTTTGTAAATAGGTTTTATGTCACCAAAAGGGAACTGTGGATTTTATCCTTGTGCTAAATATAGTGACTCCGTGGTCTTAACTCTGTAGATTCAATCAAACGTTCTTAAAACCTTCAATTAATTTTATTTAAGCTACATGAGGACTTATGGCTATGAGCACTGTTGGTCAGGAAAATCTTTTCCTCAAAGTTTGACAAAAGCATAAGGAAATGTATTTGTGAGAGGTTGCATATATTCACGATAGCAATTATTTCTGTCAACCACAGCTCGGTAAAGTATGGCGTCTATTTTCATTATCAAGCAAACTATGATTTTCTGCTTCAACATCCAGCAGTGCTTGGATACGTTAATGGCTTGTATTGAATGCAGATTATTTAATTCCAGATCCTTTTGGCTTTCATAGAAAACTGGCAAACGGAGTAAATATAAAACACTTTTCTGGCCACTAAAGCTTTTTCTGAGTAGATATGCATAAACATGCAAGTTTCTTTTGATGGAATTCCTCCCTAAACATGTCAGTCTCACAGAAGAGGGTCAGATCCTATGGAAAATAGGCAAGAATTTGAACCAACATACCCCATAATTGTCCTGATTGTGTAGGAGGCCAGACCAAGCAATGGGAAAGAGGAGGTACTTTGTGCCAGTTTGGATTGCTGAGACCAAATGCAACATCTAATAAGCAGAAAATCCTCCTCATCCCCAGAATCCTGCATATATTGCAACTTCCACTAAAATTGCTTTAAGGGGCACAATTCACCCCAGACCACCTCCTAGAAAAGACTCATATTGAAAGCTCAGGATATAAACAGGTCCCTTTTACAAAACATCCTGAAACAGTGAATTCAATCTTTTTTATCTATGCTCATTTTTGTGCTTTACTTAATTCACACTTTAAGCTATTGCATTGAATTTGCTAGATATAAAAATACACTCTATTAACTGTATTTTACTGACAAACAGGATGCTTCAGCTTTTTTCTTTAACTTAAAAAAAAAGAAAATCAAAAACAACAGCAAAATAAAAACCTCAAAAAAACTAAACCTGCCATCTGGGATGATTATTATTGTTTATAAAACTTAAGTAGTTTAGTGCAGTAAAAGCCAAGTAGATACTTCTTTTGTTTTAATCTTGTCCTAGAGCTGAGAGAAGTCTTGGCTACAAACTAAAACCTCTAAATCAGGATCATCTTTAGCTGATTTTTTTTATGTATAGGGGATTTCAGCAGGGATGAAAAAATCTACCCATTCATCTTCCATTCATGACAAAATCCACATGTTCATCTCCAGTTTGTTGTTTTTTTAAGAGCACAAAGAAGTGTGGACAACAAACTGTAAAGATGTGAAATGGATAATCCAGCCACCAGTGGTAGAGCAGGACACAAGGATTTGTTTGCCTCTGGTTTTGAAAAATAACATTTCTTTAATCCTGTGCATTACTTGTGTTTAAATCATGCTGCAAGACACTGGTGCGTGCAAATACGGTTACTGGCCTCCCCACACTGTTCCAGTCAGAGAAGAGATTGAGAGGCATTACACACAGCAAGTGATAACTGGACCACTGAGGGCACTCGTAGGACTTGCTCAAAATCCAAGGTCAGACGACAGGACATTTTTTCCTCCCCCATTTCAGGCTGAATGCCGTCACAGATTGGTGACATCCAGCAGCAAAATCCAAAAATGAGACAGAAAAATATATTAGGAAAGACGGATCTGTGGACACAACTGTGTCCTGTGATGACTCTGGAATAATCCATGGCTTACAGCTAGTCAAAATTTTGAGGAGAGAATAGGATCTTGACAGGAAATTTTTATTGCAGTGAGAATTACAAGCTGACCTGAGGGAGTTTTCTTTACAGGAATTGATGAACATGGGATTTACTGACTGCATCAGTGAGCACATTGCTGAGTGCTGGGTATGTGACAAATAATGTCTGATAAAGTCAGCCAGCTCCCCAGATAACCTGTGCCAACCCTAATGAACAATAGTATAAGAAAAGAACAATAGCTGCCATGTTTATAGGAAATTTGGCTTATTGCTTCTTCTAACTCATCTGTGTGTGACAGATTTTATATTTTTAAGCTATAAAAGTAAGGCTTAAAAGTACAACTCCCTTAAAGGCTGGACGCACATGCAGATGGCAGCTTTGGCCAGCGTGAGAGATGGAGCCCGGACTTGCAGAGCTGTCAGTGCCCCAGGGCTGGGCATCTGTTCCTGGTGCCCACAAACAGGGCGTGGGTTATTCACCTGCTCACTCAATGGGGCACTTGAATTTTCTGGGTTGCAACACTGGGCCTGCCAGTCTGAGCGACGCTGAGGTTGCTTGTGTTTGCAGGTCCCCTCTTTAGTGGTCAGAGGGCCTGCTTTCACCTATGAAACTTGTGCATGATTTTCTGCTTGAGCTGGTGTGTTAAAGTGCCCAGTTTAACCTCATGGATCTTCTCGGCCACCTCTGAGGTCTCATGGGGTGCACTGATCACTGCACTGATCCTGAGTTTGTTCTGTATCCTGCTTTTCCATTATGGCCACTGAATACTGAATTGCTATCAGCAACACTTAGCAGCATCAGACTGTTTCAAATCTGGTTTAAGAGCCTCCTTGGTAAAGCAGTGCTTCATCCGGGGTCTCCAGCAACGTGCATGACAAGGCCTCTAGCTGAAAAGGTGATCCCTTATTCATTTGGGTAGTATTTTGCTCAGAGTCATGCATAGGTCAGCTACATTTGGCATGATCCTGGAATTTTTCACAGCAGTTGTGCTTTTCTATCCAGGTGCCTGGCAGCCAGAGAGACAAGCGTGGATCAGCACACTCTGTTGCCTTGTGTAACTGAATAGGTCCTGAAGCTGGGAGTTCCTTGCTTTCCTTAAAAAAAGATGGTCACATGGAAGGCAGCTTCATCACCCTGAATTTCTTGACTTAAATCAGCCAAGGAAGCCTCACACAGGCAGGTGTGAAAGCACCTGGCAAAGAGCTCTGGGCCAGACTCCTGGGAGCAATAGGGAAGTTACCCACTTGCTACACAGGTAGGAGCCATGGAGCCGGCAAAGTGCTTGGGTCGGGAATGATCTCTGTCCATCTGCAGAGCACTAATAAGAAGTAATAGATAATGGCTGTTGTATCAATTGCTGATTGTTCTTGGATTTTGTATTTGAGACAGAAGCGTGCTGCCTACTGGCTTGAGCCTCTCACACAGCCCCCTCTCGGCAGTGCTAGGGGTAAAACACAGGGTGGCTTCTGCTGGCGAACTCCTTGTCCCAGAAATATCATCACACTCAGCAGGAACATCCATTACAACTGCCAACAGACTCTTCCCCAAGTACTCATTGCATTCACCTGCCAAACTGAATGAGCAGAATTCCTTCATTCCACTTCTAGTGTAAATCTGTGATAGTTTTATCAGGATCATGCTGTAAACAAATGCTGTAATCAGCACAGAATGTATCTGCCTATTTCCAGACCATTTGAAGGGCCACAATGTTACATTTTTATGTGCAGTTGGTTGGATCACTCTCACAGCCTCTTCTCTAAATGGTACTCTACTGAAATTTTAGTTTCTCTAGACATCCTCCAGTTGCAAGTGAGTGCTAATTTAATTAAAACACAATTTTTTCCTACATTTCCCTGCATTTTTTTGAGTAAGAGTCAAATTCATTAGCTAATAGTGTCAACAACTATTTGTTGACGGTTCTATACAAGTGTTAAACCTGCAAACTGTGGACTCATTAAAGAATAAACCATTTCAGTGTAGGAGCTGTAGGTGATGAGATCTCTTTGCCCACAGTGACCTTTCCACATGTAGGGAAATGCTCACTCTGTCCTTTGGTCTGCTACCACAGCAGAAAATTGTTTCACAAAGTAGATATTTGGGTTTTCCAGTCTATAATTTCCTCCCAAAATGAACAGAGATCTTAGAGATCAGATTTTAATCTCAGAGATCAATAATATCCATACAAAAACCCATCCTATTAATTTCTTCTAAATCATGTTGTTCAACTGTTTAAGCAATTATGGTACCTAAAGAGAATTCCAGGCACTTGGATTACATCTTTTCTTCTCTTTCTGTTTCTGTCATCTGAGTAAAGCTATAGTCTTCACTTTTACATTTTAATGACAATTTTATTTCTCTCACAACTTTGTGAGATGAATAATAACTCTTGATAAATGAAAACAGTAGTAGTGTGAACACAGCCAGGCAGCCAAGACACAATCTATCATGACCATCCAAGAGGAAATATATAGTAACAAGATATGATTTGAGTTTTTTGGGGGGTGGGTTGGTTGGTTGGTTGGTTGGGGTGGTTTTTTTGGAGGAAGAGCATGTACATGGTTTAAATACTTTCACAGGATATATATAAATGAATACCTTCCCAGGAGCTTCCAACTCACAAGAAAGTTCTAGTCATGCAATCAAGGGAAAAAGTGCTTCTCAGCCTGGATTGCTTTTAGCAAGTGAAGAACTCCTAAGAGACTCAACTACTTAGGCCTAAACAACCTCGGAGGTGTCAGCTTTGACTGGTAGAGGTGTGAACCCACATTCATATGGATCCAACGCAGATAACCTGTTTGAGAAGTCAGGTGCAGGGTTTGCTGATACATTCAGAGGTGCTGATAAGTGAGCTCTGAGTATATGCTTTTGAGCAGGGTGAATCCCAAGTATATCTAGGTATATAAAAGTCAGTGATGAAGAAAAACTTGGGAGGGTATCCTTAGCTGTACATTTTAACATAATAGAATAAAAAGGTGACAGATGAAAGAGTAAAAATGGACCAAAAAGGGTAAAGCAGGCTTTTAACATGAACTCAAAAAGAACATGCTTATAAAACTGAAAAGAAATTGCCAAATTAAGAACTTGTAATTTGAACTGCAATATATATAGCATTTAAAATATATTTCTGGTCTGGACATGTACTGCTCCCCTCTTGTCTCAGCTTTACTGAAAATGTCTCTTTCTGCACATTAAACAGACTGCCTCCATTAAAACACAGTAAGGTAAAATTCCCTATCTGCATGAAATCCTTGTTTGAACCTCAGTTAACGCCATAAAAACACATAAATATTTCATAAATCATTTCCTGTTATGTATTAAGAAAAAAATGATCTACGAAGGCATACGTTATAAATAAATTTAACCCAGTAAAATGATCCATGTCTGAAGTGCATTCCCCACCACTCTTTAAAAGTAAAATCAAAGGGCACTTGTTTCTTAGGCAAACTAATTACCAACTCTGGTCATGCCTTGAATGATGTGGCACAGATTTTGCCACTCCTGGTATAGAGTTTTTGAATGCTGCACTGAAAGATCATAAATTTAAACATTCGTGTTTTATTATCAAGTGTATCTTATTTTTTCCTTAGTCTTTCATTTATTTCCCCATTCTAAAAATATCTCATAAAGGATTTGAGTTATACTGCAACTCCAAGCTTCTTTATCTTAAATATATTTTCCACCAATTCTCTGTAGTTAAGGGCTTCAAAGTTCAGGACTGTAATTCTCTTATCTCTTGCCTTATGCATACATAAAAACAAAACCTGTTAACTAGCAGAAAGAGGGTCAGAAGAGATGAAAACAAACTTTGTACTTGTGTGTGCTTGCTTCCTTTCCTCCCCACTGAAGGAGAAATAGGAGAGAGTCATTCCACACTTCTCTGTTTGACTAAGGCAACCATTCCCTGATTAATATAATAAAACAGATTTCCCAGCAGACAAAACATCAGGCTAACAAAATAAAAATACAAAAGAAATGTGGGGAATGCACAACGGGTGAATACTTTTAAAAACTGTACTCTATTATTCTCTTTTCTGTGATGCTATCTCATGTGGGCTATGAATGAAAAACCAGCATAACCTACAGGTGTAACACCATTTGTAGATTAATTTACATAAACGTCACAGGTCTTTCAAGATAGTATCAAAATAATGTAATGTAGTTTATGAAACAAAATGCTGTGGACTTTATTAATCAATTTTTTGTATTTACTGAAACAATGTGTGACTGACCAATCACATGCTATTTTGAAAGATGTTAAATCATGATACCAATTTTATATTAGCCTTTTCCTAATTAATCAGAGTAGCTCACTCAGTAAGAAAAAAGGCATTTGTTGGAAACCATCAACGAAACAGTCACAGAGCTGACAGTCAATAAGCGGCCCATCATTTGGGTCTGTGCTGTGCATTTGTGTTTCCCCTGGTCTGATTACACATTTACTTGTAATTTGGTGAAAGTGGGCTTAATTTTTTTTATGTGGTAGGGACAGCTCCTCCTTTGTTAACATTAGCAAATCAGTGGAGGATGGTCACAGAGTAAAGACAAAATCTTCTGCTGTTGCTGCAGAGGTGACAGCCATGAGGTGGCTGAGTCACAGGGAAAGTCTTGCATCCATCCATCCATCCATCCATCCAACCATCCATCCATCCATCCATCCATCCATCCAACCATCCATCCATCCATCCACACAGGAGAAGTATTGGTCTGCAGCCTGGCACACTTCCCAAACCTGAGCAAGATACCTGTCTTTTTCCCCCAGCCTTAAAACATGGCTCAGACTCTTTGAAGTGACAAGTGAGCATGAAGTATCACTACAGAGAACAGAGTAACTCAAGCTGAAGAGGTGGATTGCCATCAGAAAAACTGTGTTGAATAAGGCAGATCCCAATAGGATCATGAATGTCATTCTCCTTTTTTCAATTTTAAAGAGTGAATATGCTTGGCACTTCAAGGAAACCAGAAATCCCTCCAGAAACATTAAATTCCAACCCAGCTTTATTGTATTAAGTAACTAATGGGATCCAACCATCCCTGTAAACACAAAAAGTGCTGAACACAAGCAAAATAGCCCTTTTTACTGAGAATAGTACTTTGTTTTGAACTTCATGGTATCTTTCCCTGCAACAGTCTACAGAGGATGTGAATTCCAATAGCCCATTTTCTAAAAATAGTGAAACACACAGTTAATATAAACATTCTGCTTTCACTTTTGGGCTGTGCTACCCAGGCAATGACAGATGACACTTTAATGGATATAGTTATTCCTATCTCTTTTCAATTAAAAAAAAACCCAAACCAAAACAAACCAATATGTTTTGGTATGCAAGGTGTGTTCTACATGCAAAACAGGCAAGTGAGGCAATAGAGTGCAGAGGAGCCCAGTCCTGCAGTAAAAATGATGTCCTGCCTTTCAAGCCTTCCTGTAGTAACAAGATTTAGAAGCTTCCACGTCAACCCAAATGAATGCTGAAGAACATTCCTAAGTGCTTAGATCATAACAATTGTCCTACGACAGCCACCTATCCTGGCCCTTAATGCTCAGTGTGTTTACACTGAGAGGATTTTCCAGAGGTCTTCAGAGAGTTAGGATACATCCTCAGTCAGAACACTGTGACCCGTGTGGGGGTTCCAGACAAGCAAATGAAGTGTAGGAGGACAAAGAACAGCTCTGTGCTCAGGCAGCCAGAAGGCAGGGTTTGGGCACAGCCCTGCAGGAATTCAGCTGTGCTGCTTCTGGTCTGAGCTGGGGCAGTTACCCTGCCATAGCGTTGGATGTGCTGGTTTAAGGCTGTGAGGCTGTGAGCCTTGTGCTGGGCTTCAGGTGCGACACGTGGCTTGGCTTCTTCTGGGCTGTGCAGCTTTTTGACTTTCATGCTTGCTGACAACCAGAGTTACTCTTGAGTCGAGGATGCTTTTAGCCCTTTAGCTTGAACCGCCCACTACCAAGAATGAACATGCAACAGATACTTTTACTCAGTTTACGTTGTTCTATGTCACATTCTTTCCCCGCCAGAAAGGTTATTTCAACATCTTGCTGATTTGTTGCATTTGCTTTTTCTTGCTCACTGTCTGCTCTCAGCACAGGAACAGCCAATTGCTTTGCTTCATCGAAACCTTTACTGTAAGAAGGCTGAGATCACTCTCCTGAGCGGTATAAGGTGGGAAGCGTTGCCTGTGTGTTTTGTGTCCCAGCACTCATTCTCTGCTGCTATTTAAGGACATCTGTAAGTGATGTAGTCATATATAGACTAATTGCCAGCCCCCAAGGCTCTTGCTAATGATTTATTCACTCTGCCAGTATAGTTAGAGCATTTTTACTACAAAACCTTATCTTTTTTACCCAGCTATTCATAACTCTGCGTGGCTTATTTTTAAAATGGCTCTTTTTTTCAGGTAGCAAACGTTCACCAAGATAACAATACCTTTTAATAACTGATTTTGTAGAACAAACCTAAGAAATAATCTCTGCAGGAATTTTATCATCCCAGTTATCTGGTTTTAAGGATGTTGCTTCTTTAAGAATTGAGACCAAATTGCGCAATGTTTTGTTTCAACTCCTAATCCATATTTTCTTCAGTTCCAGTCTCCCCACTCCTAGGCTGCAAATGTAATGAATAGGTCTGATTTACAAGATGGATCATGAGAAAGCAGAAAAGGTCTTCCTGCTGCTGTCTGCTGGTCACAGACAATTCCACTTCAGTCTTCCATTCAAAACAGAACAAGCTGCAGAAAATAAGTGTTTCCATGAAAAATAGACAGGGAAACATCTGCCATGGAAAACAAGAGATGCCAGTAAATAAAGAAGCTTCAAAAAAGAAGCTGTCCATCCTCTTTCAACAGAGAGAGGAACAAAGAATATTTGCATCTCTCTATAGTTAAGGTAAATGAAAGGCTATGCTTTTATAAAAACTTGTCTACTCTAATTTCTGAAGTCTTCCTCATTCTGATGAAGGAAACAATGCCTTTTCTAAGTATCCAGAAGTTAAAGCTCTCAACCCACCATGATTAAAGGCAGAAACATTTATATCATATATGACATTCTATTCCGGTTTTAGCAATACATTTTCCCCAGGATCATATTTTTCACCCCAGCAAACATGGGCAGATGTGATCAAGAAGAGTCAGAGCAAATCAAATCTGTGTAGTGACATGACATGTTACAGAGTACGTGTAGCAAAGAACTTTCTGCTCCTTTTTGGTAGCAATTTGTGAGACTGCCAGAAGAGATTAATCATATGGTCACACTTGCTGCACATGGAGGAGCTGGAGAGCAAATAAAAGTTTTACTGAATCAGCAGGCAGCTCTCTAATGCTGTTACTTCTGCTCCTGAGGTTTTTTTTCCAAGCCAAGAGTTATAATTTATGCACAAGGAGAGCAATCAAAAGTCCCCAGATTGGTAGAAGTAATGTGATAGGGCACGTAAAGAATGGTCTTAAAATCCCAGATACAAACTAATGTGTATTGATTTTTAATAATGTAAAAATTAGATGTAATGCTGGTTTTCCATTCTTTGTTACTGCGTCTTCCTAAGGAGACAAATTTTAATTCAAATGCAGTGATAATTCAAGTGGGGATTTCAGTTTGGTCTCCAGTAATCCAATGTTTGGGAAATATGATGCCGTCCCATATTTGAAACGGAATTGTTTACGTACCAAACACACAAAGTATTATTTCATCCTACAAGGCAATACCAAAGTCACTCACCAAGGTCAGAATGAATGTTTATATATTGGCAATGACCTGGTTTTTAAAGTGGAAACAATTATAGCAGAAATTGAGGTTTCCTCATAGGATTTTATGATTCAGAAACACAATTCATGCCATATAAACAAAAATGCTTCCAGCCTAAAAGCATGTGTATCAGTTTTATAGAATGATGATCCCAAAATGGCAAATGGAAATAAAGATCTATAGTAGACATCAATCTTAGATACTATTTTCACGTTACTGATCAGGAGTTGTGTAGTATGTAAATGTCATATATAAAAAAGGGAATAAAATATGTTTTAGTAGCTGGATTGTGCTAGAAAAATACAATTTATATAAATAGTGTGTCTTAGCTAGAAAGAATTCAGCAGTGTTCTCAGAAGAATATTTGATCTATGCAAATCAAGTTGGATGTAGAGAACTATAGCATCTCTTGCTGCATCAATCTTGTTTCCCAGTGCCTGAAGCCTCTCAGCACTACACACGTCTGAGGCAGTGTCCAGGCACGCCGGATCCCTGGCAGACAGTCAAGGACTCAATCCGACACGGAATTTCTCAGTGACTGCACCCACTGGCAAGCTCTGTCTAGCTAGGCTCCTCATCAGCTTCCCCTCCTAGGGTCACTTGAGGCCAAACGGAGCTGGCTCAGAACAGGCTTCTGCCTCACTTGGCCACAAAGGGAAAAAGGGTGGAGGTGCTCTCACCTTCTTGTCTATGAGAAACCAGCTGCTCCTTCCACTGTGACCTCGTGGCTTTGGGGGAAATGTCTTGTTTAGATTCCTTTAGTTTCCTCTCACCGTGTGGTCATTCCCCCTGGCAATAGGCACCTGCTCTTGGCCACATCTCTGACTGCCTCGGGAAGATGGAGGTGCAGGAATGGCCAGTGCCTGTGCTGCTCCTTCTTAACGCTCTCCTTCAGGGTGCGACCTTATCTTTTTGCGCATGTGTGGTGTTCCTTCATGTTCAGATGGTCCATCTGTTGGACAGGCTGCATCCTTCTGCTTATTTGGGATTCACTGCTTATGCATAGAGTAAGGTCAAAAGTGAATACTGTGAAAATTCTGGCTTGCTACCTGTTCTGAGTGAGCTTAGTAGCGCTTTAGTAGCAAGTCCATGATTTCTGCTACAGCTTTATCAGCTCTAGGAGATACCAAGTCCTGCTGGAAAATCTCCAAGGACTTGAACATATGTTAAAAAAAAAGAAAGAAAACCAGTTTTTATAGCTAAATTTATTACTAATTTTTATTCAATTTTTTTAAATGTTTTAGAAGTCACTTATTAGACCAAATTTTGCACTTATTTGTCTTGCCTATCCTGTTCTTGCTTAATCACATGATGGAGGGATAGTCTTCTGGAAATTAGGTGCTGCATAACTTTGAACAAGTTGTCTTCTGTTCCTGTTACTCTGATAGCCTGCGTGGAGTACGGAGGCAGTGCTGGGATAAAAGGGGAGAGCACATGAGTGAGAAGTGTTTTTATGGAGAGATAGAAACTAAAATGATCTTTAGGAGGATAGAGTCCTGCAGGATGGCAGCAGGATGATGTATAATGGGGTTTTAGGGTTTTTAAGATATTCTTCTCAAGCATGTTCGCAAATAGTGTTTATACCAGCAAAGAAATCTGTAATCAGTGAAATGGAAAATATAAGGACTATGATAATTCAAAATAAGTTAACACCATTTTATAAGAAATTTTGAAAATTGTTGGATTTTTATGTCTCTTTGGTTCTTATGGCCTCTATTGCTGTTGGTTCTTTTCAAGTTAGGTGAGTTGATTTTTGATGACCCAGTTTGGGTGAGAGACAAGCATGGCAGAAGTTCTTAAAAACATTAACTTAATTGCACCATTCTCCACAGATCACTAGAACTGGTAGGGCACAATACCAGCAAAAATATTCCTTTTTCAGCTTATAATTACATTTTATGTAAGTACAGACCTTCAAGTTTCAAGTATCCATCCTGAAAGAAATATAAAGTGAATAATTTACAAGATTTTATTTTCGGGGTGAAGCTGATATGATGACAAAATACAGCTGTTTCAAAAGTTTGCTTTGAGTAACCACCACTAAATCGAGTAACTGCCTCTGGAAAAGGGGACAAACTTCTGCACTTGCTCTTGAATCTGGATCACCCGATGCAATGTGCCAGCAATGGGTGCTCCATCAGCCCTTTGATTGTAAGCCAGGCTCCAGTGAAAGTGCAGCTTCTCCAGCTTCAGTGCAGATGTTTTCCATACAGGAAGCCTCTAATCCAAACACTCCCTTCTCTCCTCTTGCTGGCCTCACATGGCCTTGTCATGCTCTTTGCTCATTCTGAAACAATTATATACATTTGAATGGCAGCCAGACCAATTGCAGCCTGTTTTTCAAAAATTATCCTGTTGTTCTGAAAATTGCATTTAGCACAACATTCAACTCAACCAGGCTGTAGGTAGAAAATAATTTAATTTTTCTTGGTAATGAGCTTAAGTATGATCATCCACTAAGTAAGTCCTGTTTCTTCTTCAGCCATTTCCCACTCTCAGGCACAAACCATATATATGCATATCTTTATTCATATTAGAAAATTTCCAGATTGCACCAAGGAGGCTTTGCCAAAACATTTCTCTGAAGAGCTTCTACTTTTGAAAAAAAATAAAGGTGAATCCTGAAAGATGCTACGCAGCACTTTGCTTGTGTTATCACTTGTAAAGGCCGATTCAACAGACCAGTTTTCCTGTGATGAAATATTTCATTCTTGCTTTGAAGTGACAGGGTGTCAGGGTGACATGAATTGCTTAAAAAGGTTCATAGCAGAGCTCAAGAGATTTGTTTTCAAGCACTTACATATTCCTTGCATTTGCACAAGAGACAGATTTGTATTTTTATTTCTTGTGCCAAAACACACAGGAAAGTACACATAATTTACTGGAATACAATGGGATAAGGGAACGTTCTGAGGTATTTTATTTAGGTTTCTGTTCTGGTTTATATTTGCTGCTCTTTTTTTAGTGTTTTTTTCTGGCACCTGGAATGGATCTGAACTTGCACTATCCCAAAATTTATAGAGCCTGTGAGCATGCGTGTGTGGCGTGGGTGGCTTAGCAGTATTTGATGGATCCACAAAAGGAAACTTTTGCATGTATTAAGATGATAAATTTCACAACTGCTTTGAAGGTGAGCAGGAACAATCTTGGTGCTTGATTGATTGAAAAGACATGTTTAATGGCCACTATCAATCACATATTTTTTAATTTGCAAATTTCTAATTTGCCTATTGTGTGGCTTAGTCACAACATGCTTCATGCAAGCTAGGGACTTATTAAAAACTCCAAACACCCCACATTTGTTTGTTCTCGCCTTTTTATGTTACACAAAGATGGAATAACTCCATTGTATCTTTAGTTGTTCCCATGGAGATTCCAAGATACCAGTAAGAGAAGATCTACATTACATAAATGTCATAAAACACATCTCTAACACATTGACCTCCTTGAAACACCATTACACCTTCAGACTGTGTCTATATAACCAAATCCAAGTGTGCCTGGAAACATTTCTGAGCTCTGGGCTGTGCACATCTGTGCTGGTGAAGAGAGCTTTACCTGGCTTGAATTCATCCTCTTACAAACAGTGCTGTACCCAAACAATTCCTGGGCACTTTTTGGTGTTTTGACAGTTGAACGACTGTAGTGGCCATTCCCTCCAGGCAGACCTCCTGGAACCCCTCCTTTTAGAGACTGCAAGCAGTTGTTTAGCACTGACACAGGCCATCCCAGCCCACTTGGACCCAAACACAGTCTTAGGCAAAGTTCATTTACTGGAGCAGGTGTAGCCAGAAGAACTTCTACAAGAACCAGAAGAAACTGGTAATTCCCCAGGCCTTGTGCTGTCATGGAAGGTTATTTTGGAAACAAGAAAACCCAACACCTAGTCTCTTGGATAAGGAACATCTGCTTCTTTGTGATTTTTATAATACCAGGTATCATACCAAACTAACAAAGAGATCTCTCTCCAGCTTGGTTGTGACTGATCCCTCATTTTTGGGAACAGATTTTCAGCTGAAATATTTACATGTCAGCCTCTGTCCCAGTTTATTTCAGTTTCCCACGGACCTGCTGAGCTCCATTGTTGTTGCAAATGAGAAATAGGGAAAAACCACAATTATCCTGAAGTTTCAGGGCAAGATGTATTTGAAGAAGAAACTCATTACTCTGGCTACACATTGGACCTCAAAGGGGTAGGTCACAGAGTTCTGAAAGAATAAAAATCACATAAAGTTTTTAGTAGAACTTTGGAGGTTCACAAAGTTATTAGAAATCCTCAGGAAAAAGGGAAATATTGACTGATAGTTAACTGATTAAGGACATATTCTACCTCTGGTAAAAAAAAAGAAATAGTTAAAGAAACAGATTGGCCACTTGGAGACTTCTTTCATAAACGAAATGAAAAAAACCGCTCACAGAAATCAGTGAAGAATCTAGTCTTGATATGAAAAGGGTAAGTGGATGTACAAGCTGCTGATTTAAACAACACATTAGTATTTTAAAACATTTGCTATATACAAAATCTCCAATTAAAGTCCAGTCTATTGACATGGAATAATTTGTGCCTCAGAGGTGGACAGAATTACTGAGAATATTTTGGTAGTAGAAGAAAACCCAAAACATAAGCAGTGTAAGAGGAAGAATTTACAGAGCGAAAAATGGGTTATTTACACCAAGCTTCCTCCTAGAAAAGACACAATGAGAAATATTTGTAATCACTAGCAAAAACAATTAAAAAAAGAAAAAAAAAGTAGTAGTTGTGCTGCTGTCTGGCTTCCAGACCAAGGGGCAGTCAAATGCCTTTTCCTCCCACTCCTTTTGGTGCTAGCAGGAGTCAGAAACTCTGGGGCCAATGGCAGCATTAACAGTGTAAAGGTCTTTTTGGATCTTCTAAGCAGAGTTGTATTCAATCCTTATTTTTTTGACTTTGGACTGCTCTCTGCAAATTTGTTATTTCTTATTTTCAGGATATGTCAGGGCTGCTTATTTCTGCCTTTCACTGTTTTCTGTCTTTCATATCTTTTATTACTTCTGTGAATTGTCACTCTCTATTTTTTTCTTCCAGGAGAATGATTTCCTCCCCTTCTGACTGCTCTTCTGTAAGTGCTTCTCCATCTTCCTCCTAATCTGTGCCTGTCATATCTGCTTTTCCTCACAGAACTCTGTCCAGATTTCCTTTCTCAAAGGTAAAAGAAATAAAAGACGTTAGAAACGATTTGTTCTAGCATTTTGTAAATTATTTGTTCTTCTGTCTTCCATGTTATCTCTTCCCTCAAACACTTGCGCTCTGCTATCTGTTTAATTTATAGGTGCTTTTGTATAATCTCTCTTGAAAAATTCATTATATGCAAAATCTCTTTCAAGATCTTCACTAACAGAATGGTGATTAATAACATGTTGGAATAAGTCAGAAGTGACTCAGAGAGTTTTGGAAAGGTGCAAAGTTTTGCATGTGTTCTTGAGCATGTAATACGACCTTGCATATCACTTCCCTCTTAGAACTGGAATGCACATAAGTTGCACCAATGTAATCNTTATTCACTAAGACCAGTGCACATGTGTATTGCCTAATGCAAGCCAAAATGAGACCTTCTTGAGCAGAAACCACAAATTGAAACCTAGCCCTGTATAAGGGAATATTAAGTCCAAAGACACCAAGCACCTGGCATCTGGTGTTTATCTAAGCATTGCATTTGGCTTTGGCTCCTAATATCAGCATATTCTGGGAAGCTGTTGAGAGAATCCAGTTGTGACACCATCGTTTGGATGACTACTGGCTTTTCATGTGGACAAAATTCTTCTTTTAATTAAACTCTGAAGGTCTGATGATGTTAGGTATGTATAGTGAGTGCCAGTAACATTTCCCCTTTGATCTCAATGGGAAGTGTTTCCACTTCCAAGATGAAAGACGTACCAAAAAGGACATTCCCCATTTAAATAGATGTGCTGTCCATAATGACCTAAAGTTCTACCACGTCTTACTTAACTCTCAGGTTTTGCTACCTGCCACCTTTCTGTTGGATAGTATTAAATAGGACTGAAATTTTCCCTTGTGCATTATTCAGTAATGACATCAGGTCAAAGTAAACTTAGCACTGCTATCACAATAAAGCATTTCTCTGTGGTTTACTAGAACAGTCTGAACCTGGCGTGTGTAACAATTTCTCCGTGGGATGATTAATATCCTGGGAGCCAATGGCTGAAATAATTACAAATGAAGGAAAAGGAACTACAGCAAAGGAAATATGGAACTAATTTACCAAAAGGAAAACTGTGATATACCTCAGAAAATAGCTGGACATCAGATGCAGAAAGCAGCAATCCCACATCTGAAAAGGTCACAGGACCACTTATTGACCAAATAGGGTACTGATCCTTTCCCTGTGTAGACATCTCTGTTGTGCCATCCCTGCAGCCTGCAATGCTAACAGCTCTGGGGTTTCCCACTACAATGCAACTATCCACGAGGTAGTCAACAAGCAGAAATGTCCCTAGGGTAATAAAGAGCAAAATGCATCTGGACCTTGCAGTGTCTGAAGGGACCCTTAGNTGTAATACGACCTTGCATATCTGTTGCCTCTTAGAACTGGAATGCACATAAGTTGCACCAATGCAATCGAGAGATGATCTTTCCCTTTTCTAAAGGGTCTGTCACAACAATTACTCTGAAGGGACTACTGCAAGAGGGAAACCATTGCTTGGAGTTTGGTTTAGTAGGCACCCTATAGGTCCCAACCTACAATTTTTGTTTTCAGTTGAAGGGAGAGGCTTGTTAACTGAGCATTATGGTGGCAGTTTTCCAGATGGGATTTATTCACTAAGACCAGTGCACATGTGTNATTTAAATTATTTTTTTCTTTCTTGAGCTCAAGTGATCTTACCCTTCAAGAGACATATATACTTTCCTGCAGTTAATTCTCGTTTAGTGAATGTAGCTGACTAGAAGAT
>WEIT01006139.1:151801-194203 GCA_013389985.1 Dryoscopus gambensis | reverse complement strand
TGACAATACTGGGCTCAGTGGGAAAAAGGGTTTTCTTCCACCAGAGTTAAGAATTCCATCCTTTGCCCCTTTATAATGCAGAGTAAACCACAGGAGAACTCACATGGTTCAGGAGGCAAAGGAAAAAACTGCAGAGTTGAGCTGTTGGGATACAATTTCAAGAATGGCTGAAGTGTTGACACAGCTCCAATTGAAACTGGGAAATTACAAGAGAAAATAATGGTGAATATTCCAGTGGAGGAGGGCAGGGTTGGATGGGATACTGGGAAGGAATTGTTCCCTGGGAGGGTGGGCAGGCCCTGGCACAGGGTGCCCAGAGCAGCTGTGGCTGCCCCTGGATCCCTGGCAGTGCCCAAGGCCAGGCTGGATGGGGCTTGGAGCACCCTGGGACAGTGGGAGGTGTCCCTGCCCATGGCAGGGGTGGCACTGGGTGGGCTTTAAGGTCCCTTCCACCCCAAACCATTCTGGGATTCAGTGATTTTTCCTTCTGGGCTGTTACCCACTCAAGGCACCCCATGCTTAGCAGTGGCCTATAGAAAATGCTAGATCTGTGCTAATTAAAGCCAAATAAAAGATTAGAAGGCAGCACAAAACTGCTCGATGGAGAGGTCTCTGCAGGTGCAGAGCCAAAGGGCCCCAAATTATCCCCAAATTATTCAGCATTTCTACAACAATTCCCACCACATGGAACTGCTGGGGCTAAGAAAGCAGCCGGCGTTTATCAGCTCCCAGGTTTCCAAGCCTGTCCTGTGTGCCCCAAATCAATATTTATGATCATCAATTAGAGGTAATGTGATAACAAGGCATCTGAAGGATCAGAAGCAGTGTTTTCCCTCTCTGTGGCCCTGTGGGATTTGTCATTTGTGACTCTGTAAGGATATGGGATTTGGCGAGCTGCGACCATCTGGATGCATTTTGGCATCTGTTTTATTTCATTTATTGGTCCATGAAGGTCTGTCCAAACAAACAAAACAAAGCCCTTTAGCAACATTTTGACAACTTTAATGATGGTAATTTTAAGGTACTGATAGCTAAGAACATCTTGCATGGAGTCCATTAATTTTTCATTGATTTCATTGCACAAAGGGATTAGGCAGACAAAAATAAAATAAAAAAGAAGTGGTAATTAAATACATTATATCTGACATTTTCACATGCTTTTTTTAAAGTTCAGAGTTACCACAAGGTAGTACCTATCTGGATTACTAATGGCTAAAACTTTTTTTGGGAAAAATGAAAGCATTTACTTTTTAAATGACTAATAATGTCTCATTTTGATATTTTATTATTACAGGTTTAGAGTATGAAGGAAATTATAGCTTGATCCAGATAAGTTGAAATGAGACATAACAGCTACTCTCTGTTTGCTACATAATGTTCTATCAACATCTATTATTTACTAGATGAATTTTGTAGTCTTTTAAAAATCCCATTAAAATACTGATCTTTTAATCATAAATTTAATTAAATACATTATATCTAGATGTCTTTATAATTGCATTTTGAGAATATTGTTTTTTAGCTGCAAATACCCCTTACTATTCATAATAAAATTTTGACTTGACTGCGGTCAAATGGAAATAACAATTTTTCATACCATTCTTAGCTCAAAGTAAATGATGCAGAAAACAAAAATATCAACAACTGATGGTTTATTTGCTTCACTTTTGTTTTTTATACTTCTCCTGTTGAGTCTGAAAGGTACAATTTCAGAAGATTGAAAACCAAGTGCGGGGAGAGAGAGAGAGAGACCATAGTGTTACAGTGTAATTTCAATTTCAAATTCTCAGATAAAAATATTCTCAAGTTCACCTTTTCTGTTTAATTTTTTTGGTTGCTCTGTTTAATTTTAGTCAAAATGTAATTATTTCCCACTAATCCATGATGTCTGAGTTAAGTAAATGGTATTTTCAGTATGTTTAATAATTATTGGGATGTTTTCTACTGAGTTCCCAGGCAGGGCTAAAAAGCAAAGCGACCAGTCCAGGTGAAGCAAAGTCTGAGTTTGTGCGAGTCCTTTAAGAGCAAAATCTGCTGGACATGACCCCGAATCTCTGCACTTTTCTGGGATCCTGTGTCTTGAGCTTCTTTTAATCCCGAATTTTGGCCTTACTGCTAAGAAAAGTGACCTTTGTGATGGTCGCAACTAAAGCTTCACTTGTCTGCCACTGGGGGAAGGGTTCACCATCTCACAGGAGGTTTTGTTAAGAGTTCCCTGCAGCATTGCTGCCCTGAGTGTTCTTGGCTCTTCCCTGAAATTTGTGGGGGAACAGGACACATTTCCCCTGGTGCTGCCACTTGGATCATCCCACACCTCAAGCCCTGCACTCGGTTTTGGGCTCTCACGAAAAGAGGGACATTGAGGAGCTGGGGAAGGGGCTTGGAGCATCAGGAACAGCTGGGGAGGCTCAGCCTGGATAAAAGGAGGCTCGGGGGGCCCTTGTGGCTCTGCACAAGTCCCTGACGGGAACGGCCTCAGGCTGGGCCAGGGGAGGCTCAGGTTTAGATTGGATTTTAGGGACAATTTCTTCACGGAAAGAGGGAAGCACTGGCCCAGGCTGCCCAGGGCAGAAGGTTAGGCTTGATGATCCTGGAGCTCCTTTCCAACCCTGATGCTTCCATGATCTCAGTGTCCCGCACGGATTCATGTGCTGTACACGCGGGGTCACCAGATGTGTCGGGTCAGCAGATGTGGCACTAGAGGCCACAGTAATGACACATGGACAGGAGAGATGTCAGAAGGGTAAGAAGTAGTAGAAGCAGCAGAAGAAGAAGCTTTATCTTTACTTTAGAGTATTTATACATTTCTTGTAACTACAGATGATTGGAAGGTAAGGTTGACACCTTCTCCGTCACATTGGATGGACCAAGAGTCCATCAACTTTATCTATCACAGAAATGGAATGTACAACACAAGAAAGCAACTAGATGAATAACAGGTGTTATTTATAAAAAGGGTGAGAATCTCTGATTCTCTGACTCCAAGGTATGTAAACAATTAGAAGGCTGAGAGAACAGTGCAACAGATTCACTCATGAAGAAACGTCTCTGGTGTCCAAGTCACCGGGGGCAAGGATGAATCCCCCTTTGCAGCCCTTCCTGAGGAAAACCCACCTCGTGCCTCATGTTTAGGAGACTGAACCCTCCCTTGATGAACAAAGTGCCATTGGAATGATATCAGAAAGGAGGATTTCCTGGATTTCAGAGGGAGTGGGACTTCAGTTATTTATCCTCTGGGGCAATATTGCTTATAGCAAGCAAAGTGATATTGTGGGAAAAAAAATTCTACATTTCCACATTAATTTTCTTCATTACCTTTGATTTATATTAACTAATTTCCATGTGCTCCTTTCTCACCTTAGCTGGTTGCAGTCTTCAATTACCTTAATTTAACCAGAAATCTCCAGATAGGTCACAGCTCTCATGTTTAATAAAAAATGAGTGAAAGAGGCTTAATAGAAATTCATAAGTTCCTGATGCTCTTTGGAGTAACACATACATTATTTAGTTCTGAGTGATGCTCTACACATTTAACCATATTTAGGCTGCTAATTGTACTGGATTTAATGTCCCTGTGGGAGTATGCTTCACAACACAAGGCAGCTTCTCACTGAACTCCTTGCATTGCTCACCAAAGCAAAAACCACTCCTGGATATTGATTACTCCTAATATTCAGAGGTTTAATGATGGAAGAATGCTTTGTAGAATAAACCAGAAAATCCTTAATTACTTTTAATGTTCCCTGAACTGCCCTAATTCAAGGTAAAGAGATAAGGAGACAATTTCTGTAATGTTTCAAAGCATGGTGAAATATCTAATTTTTTTGTTCAATCACTGTGGATATTTGTCTTCAACCCTTGGGGTCACGAATTCCAGTAGGAGTTGAAGGTGCTTCCATGCTGAAAATAAGATCCTCTCCCTTTTTTTGGTCTTTTCTGACTTATTTTTACCCTGAGAAGGCTCTAATAACAAACACTCTGCAAACTCACTGGTGAATTAAATTAGGCAAGGAAATGTTATTTATTCCAGAGTGCCTGATCCAAACTGGCTTCAAAGGGATGTTCTTCCTTTGGAATTTTGCTTCTTTCCCCCAGTACGTGATTGCATTTGACGTTGTTCAGGGCATTGAACTGGAGAGGGGAAATATTGGTATTCCAAGGGCAGAAAAAAGAGCCAACGAGGCAAAATTGGAAAGTGAAAAAAAGAGAAAGGCTGAACCTTCCCTTCAGTCATTAAATTATGTCAAAAATATTGAAGCATAATATGTGGCTTGGCTACAAATAATATTTTTTTGAAAGAAGAATATCTGTGAAATATTGAATTCATTCTGCAAAATCCGTATGGTAGCAAACATTCTTTCAGTAAAAATGATGGAAGAGGTTTTTTGAAACCATTTTTAAAAGTCAAAAACTTGACTTTTTGTAAAATCCTGGTGACCTACATATCTTTTAGGTAACAAACTCAGTTTTCAAAATACCAGTTTTGATGATTTTCAAAATTTTGCACCACTGAAATAATCAATGTTGCACAACTTAACTACTATGGATTTCTAAGCTAACTGACGAAAATATTTTGGGGTAAAAATGTTCTTTTTATTATATTTTAATTCTGTTTTAAAGGAATTGACTTTCTACCTAAAACGTACTCAAAATTCAAATGTTTGCTGTCAACTTTTGAAGAAGCTAAGAATTCAAGTAATTTAAAAGTGCATGTTTTGTTTGATCCTGTTAATTGCCACACAACTGAGACCGTAGGCCAAGAGAATATGATACTATAAAAGAGTTCTGAAGACCCCTAAAAATTAAAATGGCTGTGCTCACTAATAACATATATCTCCTGCTGTTAAAACTTTGGGACATAGAAGTACCAGAAGAGTAGCTGATCCATTAAAACTTTTGGTTTTTTTTTCCCAAGCGTTTCTTAAAACCAGCTCTAGGCACCACCTTGGTTCAAACAGATCACGCAGAAAACCCAGGGAAAATATGATTTATCTTCCTCCCAGTGGGAAACGGAAGTAATTGGCTTGTAAGGCATCAGAGAAGGTCACTACTTTAGGTTTAGTGGCCTAGAGGAGGTCAGCAATAGAACCAGGAAACCTGTTCACATCATCAGAGCCTACATTTGATGCTGGAAATACAAATTGATTCTTGTTGCCAGTTAGCACCACTTCGCTTTTTTCATTTTCGCCTGCTTCTTCGAAGAAGTCCTGACTTGGAAATTGCTTCCTGGACATGAGAAATGACTCAGATTTTCTTTTCAAAAATACATTGAAAACTCTAATAATAACGTAGTGATTGTGCATTTAGATTTCCTGGAATTTCTATCTTCATGGGGGAATTTAGGGTGGAATTCACATTGCCTATCTTCAGATGTCTTCAACATGGGCTGCATTGACTGAGTCAGCTGTTTCGGGCTGTGTCCGCATTAATGCCTTAATTCAAAACAATTGAGGTTGGTTTTTTTTTTTATTTTTCCAGAGAGACCCTAGTGAAACACTAATTAACCCTAATTAACCCTAATCCAATGTTATAAAGCATTGGAGAGCAGGTTCAGAAATTCAGTGGCGCTACCAGTAGGAAATTGGGATGCATTTTGAATCATGTGAAGGTACTCAAAACACTAAAGAAGAACCTAAAAATCTACAAAAGTATTCTTCCTGCTGCTCTATGATACTGTTAAACTATTTGTTTACATCTTTACCATTTATTTTCTACTTTTTTATAAAATCTATCTGGTCTAAGATAGACCACCACTAAAAGAGTAAGTTACGAAAAACATCTTTTTTAGATGTCAAAGCTGAAAATGAAGCTCTGACCTGAAGCTTCACCTGTGCAGATTCCTCTTCTTCATTTAGAATAAAATATTTTATCCCAAAGATTAGGATGTTTCTGTGAATATTGAGGCTGATATATACACTGAAATCAGAGGGATTCATGGACGTGTATCCCAAGAATCCTGAGCACTACAGCAGCTGAGGGGATTTGGTACATCTCATAAATCACTCAGTCAACAGCAGACAGGATTATACCTTCTCTGCAAACCTCTGACACATTTCTTTATGGAGTCTGTATCCTACACTGGATCATCCCTGGATATTTATATCATTACAGAGCCTGGGAAAAATGATGCCTTGTTCTGATAATGTCATTTTAGTTCTGGCAAAGAAGAAATCTAGACGGGCTGGTGAAGCAATACAAGATTCCTCGTGTAGTTCTAAGTTTGATGCTTATTTACCTGCAAAACTTCTGCCACAAATAAAGCTAATACTTCATGCAACAGTGGAAATTTTTAAGAGGGGTGCCTGAATGTGCATAGAGATACTGACAAACAAAATAGCAGTGAAATAACAGAATTTCTTACAGAAATTGCAGTGTTGTTTTTTCTGCTGCGAATGAGGCCCGACTCAGTCAAAGAATTTTCTCAATGTGGTACAAAAAATGTTTAGGACAAAGGAAACTCTTTTAAAAATATTTATTGGATCTAATAGTTACTACATTACTCCAAATGTCTGTAAAATAATTAATTAAATACAATTCGGTCATATGACTCAATCCCTTCATAGATTGGCTAAGTTTACTCTTGGAACAAGCTGCTTTCCCCCCCCCGTTTTGTTAAATACTCACCATTTTCTAACTAAACTTACTATTATAAACCTTCTGGGTTTTCACAGAACTAATAAATAATCATGGTTAATTTAAATTTCTTGCCCTTGTGCCATTGTTGTCATTCCACTGGAGATTGTGCTCCTTCTCCAGTGACCATGCTTTAATTATTGCATCTGCGGAAAACAACTGCATCTCCTCTCAGACTTTGGTTTGCTTGGATAAAAAAAAAAAAAACCAAAACCATCCGTCACTCACATTTCACAAGGGAAGGGACTCCAATTCCTGAAATTCCTGAGACCTCTCCTCTGCATCCGCTCCAGCCGCAATTAATCCTGGAAGCAAGAGCTGTAGGAAATGCTCAGTACAAGGTTTAAGTGGTGCCTGGCATAACCTTAATAATTCCCAATAACTGGACAAAATGCTCTTCCTGATACATCCTAACATTTGCCTTTTCCATGGCTTCACCAAAGTGGTGGATTGTCACATAATCATCAAAACAGGAGATAGGAAAAGTCCTATCAATCCTTTTAACTTGGCTCTTCAAACGTACAAATCCATTCTCTTTCTTTATTAATTTTTAAGTGAATAATACAATATTTATTAAATTAACGGCAAGAGAAGTATAAAGGTTAATATTCCTGGAGGTTCTGTAGGACATGGCAAAATGAGTTGAGAATGTCCAGAACCAGGATTGAGCAAATCTTTGGAATCAAGAGTTCTGCAGGTCAGCAGCAAACCCAAAAAGTGGGGAAAAACCTGGGGAAAATCTGAATAATGCTGGGTCAGGAATAAAGAACAAAATGTTCTGAAATGCAACGTAGGATTCCTTTTGATGGTCAAGGAAAAGCTTTCTGCTTTTTGCCACTTAAAAAGAGCTAAGTTCATTCTTTTATCTGCATTTCAGATCTTTCTTCAGCCAAAGTGATGCTACCAGTTCTGTGAGTAAACAAAGAAACCAAAGAGAAAGAGGGAAGAAGGAGAGAAGAAAATAAAGACAACTTTAAGAAACCAAATTTGCCGAGGGAAAATGACTCCTGGACAGAACTTTATGGAGGCTCTAAAAAGCATCCTTAAAATTCAGACACCTTCCCTTTATCCATAAGCACCAATAAAATGATGGATTTGAGCATTTAAAATGACCCTACCAGTTAAATTAAGAAATTCAGTTTAACAGCATTAGTAGAGTTAAGTTCACTTTACATTGAAATTAAAATCTGTGTTGCAAGTTGTGAAACTGGAAAACGTTCCAAAATACTCAGTTTGGGGTGGGGATTTTTTAAAATCATTTGTTAGGAGCATAAATCTTGTAATAATTTACTTCTCTTGTTCAAAATTTGGTGATGCCACCAAAAAATCCCCTCCTCTGGAGGTTATGTTAGAGGACAACCCAGGCTGATATTGATCTGCACGAGCTATTTATATTTTTCAGGCTTTCTGGAAAGGCAGAGTGCTTTTTAGCAGAGCACAGAAGCGAGAAAAAAATCCCAATTTGTTTGTATTTGTAGCAATAAGAATGATCACTGGAGCAATATCAAACAGTTACAATCCCCGTTCCTGTCTAGTCTTTTATCAAGTGATTTAAAAATGACTCATGTAATTTAAATTCTCCATTAAAAAAGCGACTTGTGTTGTTCTCTGAAGCTTCCAGCTGCAAGATATGATTGCAACATGATTTGTTACATGCAGGAAAATAATTGATCAAACCCTGAGTTCCACAGAGCCATCAGTCACACGAGCACCTGAGTGGGAAAAAAACCCCATAAATTCACAGGTTCTGAGTTATGTCTGAGCTTTGGTGTGGGATGAACAAGCTGCTGATAAAAACAGCTGCAAACAAAACTATATCTCAAAAAATAAAGGGTATTAATCCATGACAGTCTCTGGAGGGTGCAGAGAAGACAATTAACGGAAAGGATACTGTTGAGGTCAGGCAAATCTATACAAATAATGCAGAATCATCACTTATCAATTGAAAATTAGCCCAGAATTTCTGACAACCAGCAGAAAACACAGCCCAGCAATTCAGCGTGCTCATGACAGCTGCAGTTTTTAGTAGTTGCTTGCGCAGAGTGTCCTAAATTCTTGTTGTCTGCTGCAGTGGCTCCATCTTTTCCCACAGGTTTGGGAGACTTCTCAGGAAGTGTGTGGCTGCCCCTGCATCCCTGGGAAGTGTCCAAGGTGTAACGGACGGCCCGAAAATCACTCATTTTGCCTCACGGATTGTCGAAAGACCCCAGAAGAAGACTGCACAGGGGGGTTTGGGTGCTGGCGACAGGCTGGCTGTGAGTTTCTGTCAAGGCATTGTCTGCAGGTGTGCTGGTCGCAACGCATTCCTGAAGGAATGGAGCACAGCCACGGAACACTGGCTTGCACTGCGAGGCGATTTGAACATGGCATGTACTGTACCTCTACCACTGCTCCAGCGAGTTTCTTAACAATGATTGTGGTTTCGCAAACCCCTTGGCCAGCTAACCCCCCCTGCTTCGAAAAGGACTATAAAATGACTTTCGTTATTCCCCATTCTTCGAGTACTCCCCATCGGCGTCAGTGGATCTATCCACAGATCGTCACGAGCGGGCTCGTCACATCCGATTGGTAGCTATAATCTCACTTCCATTCTCTCTCTCTCTATCCTTTATTTCTATTTTCTCCCCTTTCTATTGCATCGAGTTATTGGACACCATAAATAAAGGTGTATTGTTGAGCTATTTGGCACTAAATAAAGTGCATTGTTGAAATCCCCACTGTGTGTCTTTTGCGCTTTGAGATGGGTAGAAGAACCTATCACGATTCGTGTTCGTCGGATCGTGACACAAGGCCAGGCTGGACAGGGCTTGGAGCACCCTGGGCTGGTGGAAGGTGTCCCTGCCTGTGGCAGGGGGTGGCACTGGGTGGACTTTAGGGTCCCTCCTGATGAATTGTCCCTTTCCACACTCCCTGGAGCCCCTGCAGATCCCAGGAGCTGCTGTGAGGTCTCCACACAACCTTTCCTTCTCCAGGCTGAACGCTCCCAGCTCTCCCAGCCTGGCTCCAGAGGGAAGGTGTTCCAGCCCCCTCAGCAGCTCAGTGGGCTCCTCCAGACTCTCTCTGACAACCCCTGTACCTCTTGGATGGCTTCATCCTTTCCCTTGTCCCAGGAGAGGTGCTCTGTTCTGCTGATGCCACCAAGAGGTGGAATGCTACACAGTTAAGGCCTAAATTTCTACTGAAACCACATTTCCTGCAGCTCCAGGATTCCTCCCAGCCTTCACTCCGGGGGTTGCGTGCCCTCCAACCCTGGCAACCAGCGAGGTCTCCTGAAATCCACAGCCTTGCAACCTTGGCAAAGCTCTTCTTCCAAGTGCCCTATCCTTCTTTTTCATAATTGGTAGTGCAGAGGAGACTAAATGCAAAGTCAGGGGATTAATTTAGGTGTGCTGCCCTCATCTGCATGTCCTTCATTCAGGCTGTGCACTGCACTCAATTATGGGTCACTTCTAGGGAGATTGGACCAGAAGTGGGGAACGAAGGAGGCCAAGAGCTGAATCTTGGGAAGAAGTAGATTGACCTGCTGAAAGAGCAGAAATTATTCTGAAGGATTTATATTCAGACATAACGTTCAATCACAGAAAGCACAGAATATATATATTTATATTTGTATAACAATATTAATATATAGACATCGATATCTCCTAACTTCAAGCAAGGAGATGAAGTAGACACAAGCTTTTAACATGTAATACTAAAAGTGTATAACCAAGGGCTTAGTGTCAAATGGAAGATAAAAATCTCACCTGAATTTAAGCCCTAACTGGGATGAAAAAGTTGATTTTAGCCTTGATACCTCATGGCCTTGGAAAACAAATAGTCCTTGTCCTGTCCTGAAAGATGCTCAGGTGCAGAGAAGTTCTGGAATATGGGGAGGATTCTGGAAGAGATGCTTCCATAATTCTTCCTCTTCCTGAACTAAGATCCTCTGAGCCTGGTGCTTCACCTCATCCCCAAAAGAAAAGGGGTGAACCCACTTTTCCCAACACACTTCACCTAATCGGGCTTATCAGAGGACTTGGAGCCAAAGCAAATGAATATTAATTATATCTTCCTTAATCTCTTTTTCCTTTGTGACATCAAAGTGCTCCAGAACACTGCATTAAACAATTATTTACGTGCATACTGGATGCACTCCAACTTCCTTTCTTAAATATATGTATATATTTTAGAGTAACAATAAAATAGATCTGGTGAACAAGATATATTTTTCCCCAATGATTATGCCAGCAACAGAGGGAAAAAAAAAATAGATGAGCCTGTGAATAATTTATAAATTGGATAGGAAAAAGGCAGATTGATCTGTGAATTTATAAAATATTAATAATCCTACAAGCCTGACATGATAACATAATTCAAGATAATGGTGACGTTAAACCAAGCCATCTGTGCTGGGTGTTTAGAGCAGAAATGTTGAATGAAGACCACGATGTTCCTCTCAGTGAAGATTTGACATCATCAGATCTTCAAGTATCTTCTAAAATTATGAAATATCCTTGGGCTTGGGCTTGTGCCTTCTTTTGTATCTGTCAAAGTGACTTTTAGAGAAAGCTAAAGGAATTCTTAATAACCATCCGTTCTCTTATTCTGATCGTCTTGAAGCAGCTTTTAGAAAGGCTCATTACTGGGTACCTGGGAGGTCGGAATGTGTAGCTCCATTAGAACTGAAAGGGTTTGAGGCAGGATTATCTTCCCAAATATCACAAATCCCACAGTGGGCAGCAAAATCCCCAAACTGAGGCCAGAGTTCCCAGTTTAACAATGTCTAAAGAGAGAAAAAAGGAAACAAGCAAATAAACAAACAAAAAACCCAAACCCTGCCCCCCCAAAAAAAAAAAAACTCTGTTATTTCTGTAGTTCATGCAAACACATTAATAGGATGAAATTCCATTCTTATCCCGTGGTGCCCCCAGAGCTCATTTGCAGAGCCCGGGATCTGAGACAGATAAGCACTAATTTCTGAGCAGTGCTCATACGGCAGCTGCTAAAGTGGCAGCTCCCTGACTCGGGTGTTCTGCTAATAACATTTAGTGGGGTTGGCAATCCCATTGATTTCCCATACGTATTAAGGAGAGTGCATTGCTACCTTCCTACTTAAGGGTTATTAAGCAGGCAGGATATTAGAAGTCAGAACTGATTAATTCGGAGCATAAACAATCAATTTGGTTTTTTTTAGTCTTCTTCTTTTTTTTTTTCCCCACAGTCTTGTCCCCAGACACATCCCTATTCGTGCTCTCATTTCTGGTGACACTTATTTTTTACTTTCCCTTGTGAGTTTTCACCTTTATGTTGAAGAATGTATTAAACACTCATGGTTTTGTCTTGATTTGTGTCATCAGAGTCACGTTGAGCTCAAGGGTTTGGTGGCAGAGCCTGAAAGGGCTGGAGCAGATAAACCTTGTCACGTCCAGTTCACACCAATAGTGAAAGTATTCAAACTGTGATATAATAATAATAATAATAATAATAATAATAATAATAATAAAAAAATAGGTGTGTGTTCTATAGACTCAAATTAGGGGTTTTTACAACAGACATAAAGGGAACATTAATTCTCTTTTCTTTGCATCTATTTTAAGGTCAAGAGCAGCCAGGGAGTAGCCTGTAATTTAGGTAAGCCCATTTCAGGGTCCTCAGGGGGAAATTTGTATCTAAGTAGAAAGCGCCTTTTTAACTCTCCTAATTTAAACAGAACTATCTCCTAATGTCCTCCTTGCTCAATAAACTTCTACTGGAAATGCAGCATTCTCTTCTCCTTATTACTTATGGGAAATCAAGGGAATTGCTAACCCCTGGATATGGCATTGCCGCCGCCACAGGAGCGGGGATGTGCCAGCGCAGCAGTTGCAGTAGGAGCGCTCTTTAGAGTCACTAATTTGTCACAGGACTGGAGTAAGAATGAGCACCTGGAGTGTGACTTGATAATGATGGAGCTCTGTTCCAATAATGAGCCTGCAGCCTTAGTGGAGCTCACTTTTATAACTTCAGGTAACTTCAAAAGGACCCACTCACTGTCCGTGTTGAAAACATAAACAGAGATATTTGCATTTATTCCAGGTTTTTATGGGTATACATCTATTGCATATATAAAAGAAGATATTTTACTACTTCAAGACAGCAGTGAAACAACAGAAAGATACAAGAAGGGTAAAGAAAGGGCAAATCTGCCCCATAGCAATTTTCTTTGCCATGTTCAAAAGAGAAAAACAAAAGTAAAGGCACAATCATGGTAAAGGTGATTAAACAGAAAAACAAAGCAGAAGTGTGAAACATTTTGACATGGGAGTGCAGAGCCGGGCTGGGGTGCAATGGGACATGGTGGCCTGGTCGTGTCACAGGTCACCAGGCGTCCTGGTGTCCTTCCCTGTGCCCGTGTCTCAAACACCACATTAAACACCCCGGGGCACTGTGATAACCCCATCAGCTCCTGAGCGAGTCATGATTCTCAATTTCTGCTTTCCTTCAACAGCTCCTGAAATATCTTCTTGCCTTGGACCAGCTGACAGCTTGTTTGACTCCAGCTGACAGCTACTCTTGAAATCCCGAGGGATTTTACAGTGATTTCGTTCTCGAGATGCCTCTCTGCCCACCTATAAAATTTTTGCCTTCAGACTGTGTAGATCCTTCTTTCCCTGCAGGCTGCACCACAACAGGACGTCTCTCTTGGTGTTTCTACATTTTCTATTATGCTTTCTCTAGGAGAATCCTTTGTTGCCAGCTATTACAGGAATCCCATTCCTGTTCTCTTCCTAGGGGATTCCTCGCCCTCATTTCAGACAACTGAATTTGTCCATGGCAGTCACTGAAGGGATTATGTCAGGCTCCTTCTCCAATAACACGGGGTTTATTCTTCTCTGACTCGGGCAATCAAGGAGTGCATCTTCTTTTTCTGAAGATGCAGTTCGAATTTCTGTGGAATAAATAGTGCAGGCCATGTGGCAAAGGAATGGAGCTTATAATGACAGGAGGAAAGAACTAGGAGTAAAACAGCAACCCCAACAAAAGGTTGAAACATTTAATTACACACTGCAAAAGATACCGTGGTCAGGTGGGGCTGGTGGGATGATATAATAAAGAAACAAAGACTGAGTATTTATTTTATGGCTTATCGACCCCAGAACATCCTGAGCTGCTTTCTGGCAGAACTGAAACAAGGCTTTAGGTTTACAGTTAAATCCCTGGGTGATATTTGTGACATTTTCTATTATCCTCACAAGCTTCCTTCCAATTACAGCTTGTGATTCTCTGTGTTCAGTGTGTAAGTCCATCCTTTACACGGTCCCACTCCCCAAAGGCTTCATTCTCTTGTTGTGTTCAGATATTGTGTTTTAGACCATTTACTTCTTGAAGGCATCCCAACATCACAGGATCATTTTTTCTTCCTCTTTACTCTGCCCAAGTTGAAGGAGATCATTCCTGTATCAAGATGTTCTTCACATCAGGGTTCAGAAGTTAAGCCTGCAGGGCGTGGGTTTGTTTGGGCTTTTGGGGTAGAAGGGGGAGGAAGGTCCTGTCTCCTCCTCACATCTCTTTTTATGATATTTAACTTTGTTAAATGAACTGAGTCTGTGGTTCTCCTGAGATAGAAACACTCTCTGATGCTGCAACAAAGAAATCATTACGGCCTTTAGGGGAAAGGAGACACAAGGACTTCTGGCTCCCTGATCTGGACACTCCCTCTCCCTATTCTTCAGCTCTTTTTAACCATCCTCAGCAAGTCAGCAAACATTCCTGTGTACTTCTGATGGAAGTTTTCCTGAATTCATAACCCCAAAGGATTCTTCCAGCCCTGGGGTAAACCTTTAAGGTCCTTAAAAGGGTCCCTTCTCTTGCAAAAAAAGAGAAACCTGTGCATTTAGAGTCAGAAAGAAACTGTAGAATCATATTTTTCCACACTCCTAATAAATCAAAATCACTTAATAGTAGCAGATGTCACCATCAATCATACTAATTAGAGTGCTGTAGCAATAAGTGAATCAATGATGGCCTAAGAAAAGTTGGATGAACACTGTCAATGACCTCTTTCCTGTTCTCCAGTAAGAGAAAGGCTCAAAAATTCACAGGATGCATTTCTCTGCTGAATTTTATGCATTGATTGTATTCCAAAAACAACAACCAAGTGAGAGTCGTTTTCCTCGGGAACTACCCTGCACTGATCAGCCTTTGATATAAATGAGCTATAGTGAGATTAAAGAGTGCATTTAAGTGCCTAAAGTGGAGGTTCTGAGCGCTTTCTCTCACCTGTAAGTGCCGTCACAGCTCCTGTGGGTGGGCTGACCCTGGCTGGTCACCAGGTGCCTCTTTATCACTCCTCCATCAACAGGACAGGGGACGAAATATGATGAAAAGCTCTCCTGGGTCAAGATGAGGACAGGGAGATCTCTCACCTATTAATGTCACAAGCAGAAGTCTTGACTTGGGGAAAGTAATTTAATTTATTGCCAATTACTAGTAACAGAGGAGGAGAGTACGGAATACAACAAAACTAAAATCCTCTTCCTCCCACCCTCCCTTCTTCCCAGGCTGAGCTTCACTCTTGACTCTTCTGCCTCCTCTGCCCAAGTGGTCTCTCCTTGTCATCCACACCTTTCATCAGTGTCCTCCTCCTGTTTAAGGCAGTGTCTTTGATGAAATTGTAAATCCTTGTCCTTCTAAGATATAATCAATAGATTCAGCAGCTCGTGTTCCCTTAAGGTATGACTTAAATGAGGTAAATGCATTACACAACCTTCCCAGAGATCTGCACAGGTCATTTCCATATTGCTGTGTGACCATGTGTGTCTTTTTCATAAGCATACACATTTTTCTAAGGTTCAGAAATGATCACACAAAATAATAATAGTTAGATCTTGTCTTAGGCAGTGTGACCATGTCTGAATTCCCCAGCAGACTCATGCTGTCTACTCAAAACTTTTATCATCCTAAAGATATAAATGGGATTTTGGTTTCTTTTTCTCTTGGGTTTCTATTTCAGTTCAGCCCACGAGTATTTAAAGCATTTTTTTTAAAGATTACTTCTACACTTTTTTCCCTTTAAAGATTTTCCTTCAGCTTTAATGAACAGTGTGGAGACTGCTTCCTTTCACCAGGAAGGAAGGATGAAGCACCACAGTGGCCCTGTCTCCTGCTCTGCTTTGCCCTTCTTGTTCTCCTATCCCTTAATTTCCCCAGATATAAACAGAAAATAAAGTCCATATACATATTTGCTCCTGGAGACGATTTCTACTGAAATTTTGGCTGTGAAACTCAGCAATCCCTAAACACTCTGGCCTTTTAGAACAGTGTAGTGTAACAGCTTCAGAATTCCCCTGCAGTTAGGGGAAAGCCATAACTGAAATGAAGCCTAGTACATAATAGGCAGTACTAAAACAGCTCACAATTACTGTAATTTTACATTTAACTCACTCTCAGCTTATAGAAAAAAATCAAGCAGCAGCTCCTTGTGCTGTATACCTTTGTGCAGCTTCCATTAGAAAATGTACAAACAGCCTTGTTACGTGATACACAAAACACTTTCCCAAATGTCATCTCAAGCTCATTACTGGGAGAATGAGAAAGCTCTCTAATGTGATTGCTCTTTCTTCATAACAAAGGCAAAAATCACCTGTTCCTTGGAGTCTGAAGCGAGTTGTGATTGGAGTCGGATGAAGTGCTGCTGATGAATATTCACTTGCATTGGCTGTGTGTGTGTAAGGCTGTGTTAAAATGTGTAAATTTAATCTGCAGTGATCATTTCTATTCATCAGATGAAGGAAAACATGGAGTTATAAAACCTCAGAATTTTGGGTTGGGCTGGTAGGGACCTTAAAGCCCATCCAGTGCCACCCCTGCCATGGCAGGACACCTTCCACGGTCCCAGGCTGCTCCAAGCCCCGTCCAGCCTGGCCTTGGGCACTGCCAGGGATCCAGGGGCAGCCACAGCTGCTCTGGGCACCCTGTGCCAGGGCCTGCCCACCCTCACAGGGAACAATTCCTTCCCATCTAACCCTACTCTCAGTTTGAAGCCATTGCCCCTTGTCCTGTCCCTCCAGGCTCTTGTAAAAATTCCCTGTCCAGCTTTCTTGTAAGCTCCCTTCCATTCCACGCTTAGAGAGCCATCTGAAGTCAATGTCAAACTTGGACAAAGCCGTAGCCCACCCTTGGTGACCATTTAAATAGAAAAATCCTTTTGCCACTCATAGCAATATTGGTTTTTATTAGTTTAGCTTGAGTCAATTGAACTGTCTCATAGATGGCTTATTCCTCAATTATAACTTGAGCGTTTCCTTCAGTTTCCAGAAGGAGTGGATCAGACTCACTGGGTTTGTCTCATGTGTGCCCCTGCCATGGACACACACTGGGCCACTTTAGAAATCCTGAATTTGGGAGGCAGTCCAGATGGACCTTCCTGATTGCTGCCCGTGTGTCTGTGACGTGTCACATCCACAGGTCCTAGAGAGAATGGAGGGGTGGCCAAGTCCCACATAAATCTGGAGCAGCTCTGGTGTAAAAATTATGCTGAAAACGGAAAGCCCTCAGTGATCGTGAGCTCACTGACCTCATTGTGGCCTCTCAGTGCTTAAAGGGAACTCGTATAAAGGAGATAAAGAGAAACTTTTTACAGGATAGGACAAGGGGGAACAGTTTTAAACCAAAAGAGGGGAGATTTCGATTAGGTGGCAGGAGAAAATTCTTCCCTGTGAGGGTGGGCAGGCCCTGGCACAGGGTGCCCACAGAAGTTGTGGCTGCCCCTGGATCCCTGGCAGTGCCCAAGGCCAGGCTGGACGGGGCTTGGAGCAGCCTGGGACAGTGGGAGGTGTCCCTGCCCATGGCAGGGGGTGGCACTGGATAGGCTTGAAGGTCCCTTCCAACCCAAACCATTCCATGATTCTATAAACACCATTAAGTGTCTTTTTTATCTTTCATCACCCCTTTGTTCATTTTTGTCCAACTCTCTTTTTGACGCCGTGCTGACAGTGAAACGAGACCTGTTGTTCAGAGGAGATATTTAATGACTACTAAGCACCTAGGTCGGGGCTGCAGTGGCATGAATTTGCTTGATTTTAAGCAGGATTCTTCCTTTTCTGATGTTTGTCTTGGCATGAGGAGATAAACCCACATTTATAAGAATATAAAAATACAAGAAGAGCGAACACAGTGAATACTTTAGAAGATGGAGCTGTATGAATTGTCAACAATTCCAAAGCTTTTCAGGCAAAACACAGAATCTTTGGAAGGCTTTGCTTGCTTGAGTTTTGCATGTTTTTCACGTAATGCTCAGATGCTCCAGAAATACTTTCACAATATGGGACCTTCTAATTCAAAGCAGAAGAAATTCGTCGGTGACAATCAAAAATCCAGGGAAGTACAAGCCCCACTCATGGTGTCTGATTCTAGAATCATCTATCACTTCAAGCTGCTGTGACTTCTCTTACTGGTGACATAGTTTATAATAAGCTGAAAATAATAAGTATCAAGCAGAGTCAGATGAAAATGCGGGCTAGGACAGAGCTATGGATCCCTGTATCCAATGTAATTAGGGCTGCAATGTGCTAACCATGGAAATGAAACTAGTAATAAAATAGGAATATTATTTTCCATGACATAATGAGCAGCCTGCATACTTTAATAACCACTAACTTAATGAGTTTGGAAGCAATGAAATCCTTTACTAGTATTAGGAATATAGCAGAATTATATTTACCTCAGGTGTATTTCCCCTCCTGTGTTAATTAGAAAAATGAAAGGCAAACTATAGGAAAAAAAACTTAGGCTAATTTATCTATCTCAGATACAAAAGTCATGGCATGTTTATTCTTGAGAAAACGATAAAAAAAACTTATTAAACAAATGTGACAAACACCATGCATTAAAATATTGTTTTGTTTGTATTCTGAATGAAAGCAAGAGATTAATGAGCTGTAATATAATTAGTGAGATGTGGTATAACCACGCAGGGCAGGTCCCTCTGTGCAACACAGACTGGCCAGGATTCAGCAGTATTTTTACACTAAAAATCAATGCATCTCTACATCCATTTCTCTTCATCAGAGAGCTGCTGAAGCATCCTATTCAAAACCAGGTTTTTAAAAGGTGCCACTCTTTTTAGTTTGCTTCTTCCATGAAAATGGAAAATACCCTGTTCTCACAGCTCCATCCTGCAAGCCAGGGAAATGGGGGAGGCTCTGGCAGAACCAAGTCTTTTGTACTCCCTACATTTTAAAAATTGTTGAAATTCCCTTTTCTTAACTAAAAAACAAAAAAAGAATGTGGCTAATTCTCAACCCATAGGAATAAGGAGTAGAAGGAATGTAGATATTTAAGTGCTGCAAAAGAAAAAGCCCTTTTTTTTTTGGTGCTGGCAGTGCCCTGTCTTGGTCAGTGTCCAAATCCTGAGCTGCTGTATGTCAGCATAATGCTCCACATCAGGTGAGGTTTTAACCCCAAATGTTTCAGTTTTCCAATCTTGTCTTTAATAACAAATGAGACTTTTTACAATGATTAGCAACCTTGAGGGTTGGATGTTGAAAATGTTTAGGAGTAAACAAGTTGCCATACAAATACAATTGAGTAATGTATTCCCCTTTTCCCAGATCGATAACTTATGATTTTTCAGAGAACTCTTTCACTTTTTCTGTTCCAATTTGTTCAGAGTAAGATCTGTGCACAGTGATGTTCAGGCGTGTTTTGACTTGCTTGACTTCTCTGATCCTTTTGATCCTGGCAGTTGCACAAAAATGAGTTACATTCCTACTTTATCCTAAAATGAAATATAAAAGCTCTCCTTCGTCTCAGGGAGAGAAAAATCAGATTCTGCCACTGACCCTTGTTCAACAAAACTCGTGCAGGCAGAGGGGTATCGGCCATGCCATCTGCCTTTGGACTGCGGTTGCTCCTTCTCTCCATAATAATGCTCAACACGTTAACCTTGAAGTTTGCCCCATTTCTCTCTCACACTTGCACGCCCCCAGAAAGTACACAGGTATTTGACCTTCTCTGGCTCAGGTGCTCCATTATTCCAGACGTAGCCTGTGACAGCCAGAGTTTTCCATGAGATGGAGTGTGCTTTGACTCCTGCTACAGGAATCAGTTTTTGGGCTGAAATATTTCTCCAGAGAAGTGTCATGATACAATCTTGGCAGCTCATTTATTCTCTGGCGACTCCTCTTTCCAAGAGCATCTATGAATGTATTCATAGGCAATATTTCACCCTGAAACTGCTTGAGAAGGATGCAGAACAGAGCGCCCTGTTTTCATGCTGAAAAATATGCAGCTAAAAGAGGCTCCCTCCTTTGTTCAGCACTTGCAGTGGCCGTACACCCTGTTCTGCAACGAGACTCTAATCCATGCTCTTGTCACTGAGTGCATCAGAGAAAAATAACTTTATTCAGTAATTATGCTTTCATTTGCACCGATCCCAGTGTGGTTGCTTTGGACTAAGCCATCATCATGAATTAGCTCTTCTATCACATATTGCAAAGAATTAAGATTTTTTCGGTGGGGAAGAGAGATATTGATGTTTTTAATTTAGAGAAAAAGAAAGTGCACATACAAGTACGTTCTTTGGTCATTCTCCAAAGTGTGTGGCTGAGAGAAATTATTTTTTCCAGGTGCTTTCTCTCATTTGTCCCTCTTTCAGAACTCCTATTGTGTTAACTTCACAGGGCTTTCTTACTCAAGGGTCATACACTGTGAGTACAACTGAATGAATTCTGAGTAATAAAAGATGAGAGCCCCTCTAGACTTCATTTAAAGTTTGCTGCTCAAGAGGCTGGAAACTCGCTGTGGTTTTGCTCCTTCCCCAAGTATTCCCAAAAGCTCCAATCTCAACAGATCACTTGGGAGCCCGAAATGATATGTCTGTTGCCTACCAGCCTTGGAGCTGAGAGGAGGGAAATTGAGGTCTCGACCTGGACGTCCAAGTCTGTATGGAAAAGGCTACTCACCAAATGCCATCTATATTAGGATCTCTCCTGCTTATTTCAGCTTGTTGGGAAATTACATGTTCAGTAAGTGTTGTCCTTGAGGTGTCTCCAAGACTTGCTGAACCTCAGCGTTAACCTTTCGCCAGCCTGAAAATCGACCGTTTATTTCTGCTCGTTGTTTTCCACCTCTTTCAGCTGGTTTCTAATCCAGGCAGACCTTCACCTCCCACCTCAGCACTGCTTCGTTCCCACAGTCTCCTTCTGGGGAGGGCTTTGCTGCAGACTTTTTGAAATTCCACACAAATCATGCCAAATTTTTCCCTTCATCCTCTCCTTCCCAGACATTCCAGGGAATTGCAAAGGATTGGCAGCAAGGTGGGATGTGGAGTGTTGGGTACTCAGTCAGCACAGCCAAAACCATCAGCAACCTTTCAGGGGTTCAAACTAGGAAAATGTAGAATCATTAAGATTAAGGGAAAAAATATCCAAAAATACCAAGTTCGACCTTTGACAAATCCCACTGAGCCAGTAAATTGTTTCATAAAGTGTCACATCCACTCATTTTTTGGACACCTCCAGGGATGGTGGCTCCACCACTGTCCTGGGCAGCCTGTTCCAATGCTCATCCACTCTTTCAGTGAAGAAATTTTCCCGAATATCCAACCAGAACCTCCCCTGGTGCAATTTGAGGCTGTTTCCCCAGGAGGAAGCAGAGCTTAGAGTGAAAGTGTAATTTGGTACCTGATGAATGACCTTTCCTCCTGGTAAAATAAAACCTGGTGCTTTGGATCAGAGGTATTATTTTCTCTGAAAAAATAAGAAGTTGGAGTGGTTTTTGTGAATTCAGACACACCTAAAGGTTTCTTCTGCTTGATTATAGCATCATGCCCCATGAAGACTCAAGACACTTAACAGAAAACATGAGGAGTCCTCTTGGGGTGAGAGTGGGATGTATTCACGGAGAAGCAATAGGGCAGACAGATAAGATTAGTTAAAAAATGTGGTTTAACTTCTTTAAGTTTTCCAGTATAGAAGAAAAAAAAATAATTGCAAAAATTCATCACCAAACCAGTGCAGTAGAGGGAAACAAAAAACTCAAAACAAACAAAGTAACCAGCACCAAAAAAATCCCAAGCACCAGTGACCAAAAAAAACAGAATAGAAAAGACAAAAAGAATGGAAAAAAGTAATTTCTCTCCCCTTTTCTGCTTTTCACTCTCCATAAGCAGTCAAAATATTGTCCAGCATATTATGAAAATATTTCGGGACAAGATGATGGCAATCCCCTAATTTCATATTTTCCCTTTGCTTCCCATTTTGCTATGTCCGTACAGAAATTTGGCATTTCCAGTACCAATGCCAACATAATCATGGCCTCAAGGGCTGTTACTGGTGTGGCCCTCAAGGTGCTGTTGCCCCTGCAAAACTTCACTGGCCAAAAGATCCTTTCAGTTACCTCTGAAGATTGCAACTGCCCCTTATGTGGTTGTGAAGATCCAAGCACCTCCCAGCGTTCTGCTGGACATTTTTGTTGCCTTGTCCCACTTCTTTTCCACATTCAGCAGTTTCCCATGCCCTACCCTAAGTAGTTTCCCACCCCCTTCCTGGTCAGCTCAGCTGAGGGCAGGACCTGCTCAGCACTAACTTCGAGCTGGTAATTGTATTTAGGAAGTATTTGATGAAAAATTTGTAGGACTGCCTAAAGAACTTATTCCTGTTAAAGGCTGAGGAAAAAACACCTCCTGGTTTCTCCACTGGGATAAATTCATTACTGTGTTCTCAACATGGTTTAATTTGGAGGAAAAAAATTCTTCTCTTTTTTTGCAGATAAAACAAGTAGATAGAGAGAAAGGTCTCAATTGTGGGCATTCAGTCCACATATTCTTGATCCAACATATGGATCTTTTCCAGGAACAGAAATAGGTCAGTGTTATTTAGCCTCTGACACAGACAGTCTTTGTCTTGATGTTCTCTTACAGCTCCTCTCAAGGGGCAGCTCCGATCTCTGCTCCCTGTGACAGGGACAGGACCCAGGGAATGGCTGGAGCTGGGCCAGGGGAGGGTCAGGCTGAGATCAGGGAAAGGTTCTTCCCCCAGAGGGTGCTGGCACTGCCCAGGCTCCCCAGGGAATGGGCACGGCCCCGAGGCTGCCAGAGCTCCAGGGGTGTTTGGGCACTGCTGGGAGGGATGCACAGGGTGGGGTTGTTGGGGTGTCTGTGCAGGGCCAGGGGTTGGACTGGATGGTCCTGGTGGGTCCCTTCCCACTCTGGATATTTTGTGATTCCATAATTCAGATTTCAGCTGGTGAATACATAAAACCCACCCCTCTGCTGGGTTACTCATTCGGGCACCATTAGCAGGGAACAGAAGCTCTGCCAGCAGGACATGCAGGACTTCGAAATAACCCATTATTGATTGTCTGATGCACAAAAGGCCAAGGACTCTGAGACTCTTCACTGCCCAGGTCCTCGTGTTGCCATCCTCCATCCTGGACAGCCCCAAGCACCTGAACTGAGAATCCCACAGCTCCTGGTCCCCACTGGTGTCCCTGGTTTTTCCCCAATAACCACCGAATCCCTCTTCATGTAGGTGATTTTCCTCCTGAATCCCTCAGCTACTGCCATTCCCCACTTCGCTGTGCGACCTCTCCCCGCAATTTCACCTCTGCCCTCCTCCCGCAGGTTTCATAGCTCGGGCTCTCGGCTCAGCAGTTTTCTCCATGGCCAGAGCCAAGGTTAAGCACCAGAGCAGGGCTCTGTGTCCTTGTCTTTGCCTCCCCCCCTGCAGGGAGGACGTTTTGGCAGAACTCACCCAGTGAGTCACAGTTTTACTTTACTTCAGCAAGAGGCAGAGTAAGAAACACCACGGGGAAAGGTGGACAGGAGCCACATTGTTGGAGATGTCAGAATATAAATCAAAATTATTGCACCGAAGTAGCCCAAGGAAACACACTTTAACTGTAAAGGCAAATGACTGAGAAAGTCAAAGGAGATGCTAAATGCATGCAAATGTTTACTTGAACATTAATTAGAAAAATCTTCCCCCAGGTGACATTTTAAAAAAGCAACTTAGTCCTAAAATATCATTACCCAGATCCAAGTTTCCTGCTCATGGTACGACCATGCTGATTCTGAAGGTACTTAGTAAAAGATTTTATAAACTTAATATTGTACTGTTATTCCAAATAACTAAAAATAGATCACTGGCATCAGCCTTTTTAGAAGGGTAGAGATGCCAGTCTAGAAATTTTGGAAGTGAGAAACAAGTTCTGGTATTTGGACTGCAAGGTCAGAGCTTCCTCATTTCTTTAGGGAAGTTAAATCTCTGCCGTGTATTTGTATACAAATATTATCCCTTAAAGCCAGTAAGTCCTAGTGACAATAAACAAAACACTACCTCAGTTTCATACCTTTTTTAAAAAACTTTCCTAAGACTTTGGTTTTAATTGATAAAGGTATGTTTGCGTCGGGTTTGTTTTCACTGTATTTTGTATTTCTTTTCACTGCTCAACAGGGAATTATGGAAATTTTGCAGCAGAAAAAGATCCAAACTCTTAAAGATGCCCTGTAACCAAGCTGAGGACACAAGATTACAAGATGAATGATAATTTAACAGTAGCCTGCAAAAGAATAATGCATATCTGTTTTCTCTGCACAGATCAATCTGACTCAGATGGTTGGAGTGCCTGACGTGCAGTGACTGGTCTGTACCGCAGGTTAAAAGAGCCAGGCAAGGAAACTCTTTGCCTCGAGGAGGAGCAGGATTCACAAGGATGATTGTTAAGGATGGCTGAAGTTATCTGTCCTGATTCCAACCTCACCCATGCATATGAACTCCTTATTTGCAGGGACGGAGTGCTCCCGAGCTTGCAGGAGCTGATCCTTGAATATCAACCAGCTTCCTTGGGTCCCTCCTCCTTCCAGGGCCTTATCCCATTTTTGAGCAGGTCAAAGTCTGCTCTGTAATCCTTCTTTGCTCTTTTATCCCACTCCCCAAGAGCCTGAACTCCTTCCAGAACTCCAGACAGGGCGCTTGAAACCAGGAGAGAGAATAAAGAACCAGCATAACATATTCAACTTTGAAAAAACCCTCAGTAATTTCTTCTTCATGAATAATTTGAAAGGCCACTTATCAGTAGTAATTATGGGAGTTTAACCTGTTGACCAGTGGATATGTTTGGGAAAATCTTTTTCCAAGTAGGTTAATTTTAGTTTCCTTTTCCCCCTGATCACTGAACTCCTGCTTTGGTATCAAGAGGTACTTTAAGGTTGGAAAAGCCCTCTAAGATAATCAAGGCCAATAATTCCCATCACTGCCAAGTCCACCACAACCCCATGTCCCCCAGTGTCACATCCACATGGTTTTTTAACACTTCCATGGCCAGTGATTCCACCTGCTGAGCCCCAGGGCTGCGCCGACTCATCCTTTCTCCCTGCTGCTCTTGGATTTTTTGAGTTTTTTTAGAGAGGGAGTGGAGTGACTCCAACTCTGACCTGTTCCCACAAAGCCTCCTCACAGCTGTACATCCTCAGTGAGCTTCCTCAGCTCCATCCCAAGCCCTGTGTGGAAAAACATCTCCCTTTCCTGCCTCTTCCATTTGTTTGAGGAGCAGAAAGCTAAAGCCAGTGAAATCGTAGCCTCAAATAAATTTACAAGGTGGACATGGAAGCTGCTTATTTTTCAATCAGAAATCTGAAGCCATCATTGCACTTCCCTCGCTGGGGAGGGAAAAAAGCAATTGTTGGTGCTCTGAAATTCCGCCTGAATTCATCCCGGCTTTGTTTTTATGGCCCTCTGAAAAATGACTCTTAGAGAGCAGAGAGAGACAGGGGGTTACTTTTATGGTTTTCGATATATCCAAAGTGACACGGATGGTAAGTGGCAGGACTGTGATTAGAATGAAGAGTTCGGGAGACAGGGTCATCATAAAGTATTTATAACAGCAGGTTGTATATTTTCCCTGTCAGGGAACAATGGATGGGGAAGCAGTAAAGCTGAATTAAGTTAAAAATATGAAATGCCAGTTGGTGTTGAGAGTCCTTGGTGCTGCTTGAATAAACAAAAGGAAGGACAAAAGTGTTTGAGAAGAAAATATCATAGTCCCAGTGACTGGTGAATTTATTCTGAATTAAAAATTGCACTTTTTGACCTCTATTTTTCTGGTGGTTCAGATAATCACCCTCTGAGCCTTAGTTCCCACAGGCTAAAGAAGTGTTTTACTGAAAAAACCCCAGATGCTGGGAGGGAGAAAAGTGAACACAAACTTTAAATGCTCCGTGAAATATTCTTGTGCATAAAAAATTAGGAAGAGTAAATGAAAAATCATGATGGAAATGACTTAAGCATTGGAGCAAATAGCCCTGCAAGATCTTAAAATCTTTTACTATTTCAAGGCTAGGCAGCTACACAGTAATTAAAAGTAAATATAGTGCATTAAATAATAATTCTGCAGTGCATTCCAGCACTCTTTAGATTGTAATTACTGGAACTGCAACATATGCTGCAGTATCTCAAATAATTGGGATAATGACCCCAGTTACTCTCTTACCCGTTTTTAGAGCTGCTCCTGTGAGACATGGAGACTTTTTTTCTTTTTTTTAAACATGCACTGTCCATTTTCTTTGGAATATTTCTTTAGGAAAATATTTTTATTTTTTAAGGAAAAGAGTATTTTTTTTTAAAACACAAGTATAACCAAACTTCTTTTGCTGAAGGGAATGAAGTTCCCTTTCCATGGGAGTGACACGAGAGCTTCCCTGATTTCGCTCTCTACCCCCTCTCCCTGAAATTGCAGAGGGCATGGGCACATCAGTGGGCTAAAAACAGGGAGAATACAGAGATTATCAATTTAATTACCTTGAAAGATCTTTTTGAACAGCTCCATTCTCATGGAAAAGGTGCTGCTCAATGCTTGCTAAGGTTCGGAATAAAAGCCTTACGGTCTGTACATCAACTGGACGTTTCAAACTTCCCAGAAAAATTCTGGAACTATGAATACAAATATTGTAATCATACAACGCTAAAACAATTCAGTTAGCTCAGGAGCTTCCCAAATTATTTTTTAATGGAATATTTTGATAATCAAGAAAGACATGCTCATGTTGATCACTCCTCAATGCATGAATTTGCATATTACTTGTACTGCATATGTAATATTTTCTGGATATATTTTTCACAATCCATATTGGGGAAACTTTAAGTAGTATGAAGATATTTGCAGGCTCACAAAAGAAGTGACTCACTCTGATGCAAAATTTTGGAGGAGAAATGAGGTAAAAGTGTTTGGTGATCTCTAATGAATATTCCGATTTCTTTCAAAATACGTAAATCAGCAACCACAGAGCAGAAATATGATATTATATCACAAATACATTGCCAGATGTTATTGTACTGACACCCTAGATGTCACTTCTTACAGGCTAAAAATGCCAGTTTTTATTAAAAGCTCTTCTCTAACACAGTTCAGGGGAAGCACAGAGGATGGAAACTCCCTCTAACCTTTGAGCGCTGCGTTTGAGGGAGTCAGGAATAAGTGACACAGCTTCCTCCACAGTGATCAGTGGAGGATCTGGAATCACACTGTGACTACACCCCGGGTTTAATTGCTAATATTATTATTATATTCCCAGGTATTAGATAATCTGCTTAGCTGGGAAATGTGCGTGCTTTGGACAAAGCAAGTATTTTAACAGCAGTAAATTCCTTAATAAGGGCAAAACTGCAGTGAAATTAATTACATCCTGAACTTGTCAGGGACCTCTGCTCATATTCCCTAAAATGCTTTGTCTTCTGACTTAATTTTCTTGGAAAAAATATAGTCATTGGAGAGAGACACTGTCGTGGCCAAGCAGAGAAAATGCTGAAGGAGAGCACACAAGAGCAAGGTTTTATTCTTTATATTGTCACCAAGCAAGTAATTTTAATTTTATCTACCTGTCCTTTTTGTCTCTTAGATCCATCCACTCCTCTCTTGCCTATTTAGACTCCTTGGAGCTGGGAGTACCTCTTTGAACTGTGGAACTCACCCAAGGCCTGCCCCTTGCTGCAGAGTTTGGTCCTGGTTTGACATCCAAAACTGAGGAACTGTGTCCCCAAGAACGCTCAGAATCCTGTTTCATCAAATTTCCTTTGCCAGAAGTCTCTTTTTCAGGAATGCTTCAACAAAAATACATATAAAATATATATATGTATTTCCTTTACTTTGACTTCCATTGATTTTCCTGCCAGTGCTGCTCCTGGAGCTTATTTCCTTCCACTTGCACTCCTAGAAGGGCGCCTTCTCTTCCTTTCGGAAGCACAGATCCATGTTTTTCCAGCAGGCACAGGGCCAGACCTTCCAACTGCCTCTCTGACACAGTGGAAGTCCCGAGGGGTCCTAGGGCTAGCTCAGGACCCCGGGAGCAACATGTGTTGAGGAACCTAGGTCAAAGAAAGAAGGCGCTCTTCTCCTCGGGATAGCGTTCTCAGATCTTTATTCCATCGAGATCCAGGAGGCGAAGAGGGCGGGGGCTTCCTGAGGGCTCCTTTTGACCCCCCAGGGAGGAAGGGGAGGGGGCAAAAGCCCGTCACCAATAGGGTCCAGTTTATGTGGGGAAAAGGGGGCAGGGCCCAGGTGAAGGTGTTTGGTTTCAGGGGTTACAACACCACCACACACGAGAGACGAGCCCAGACTTGTACAACACAGCAATCCCAGCGCAAAACCCATCAATAACATATCAATAACCAACCACATTTGTGCAATACAACACCTCCCCCTTTTCCGTTAAATAAAATTGAGGGAGTGGTGTCGTGTATTTTCCTGATTTAGAGAGCTGATTTTGCCCACCACTGGTGATCTGCAGGCCAGTTAGATGATTCTTGGTCTGCAACCTCCATATGGTTGACATCCGAGGCAGTTGGAATTAAGCTGCTGAGAGCTTTTAAAATTAAGCACCATAACATTCCAAACGCCAATACAACTAAGAAAACAACTACAAGAAATAACAGTATAGATTTGATTATAGAAGCCCACCACCCCGAGATTCCCCACCCCTTGAACAGTCTGTTGAGCCAGCCCTCAGATTCTGGTTTCATTTGTCCTATTGGGTTGTTCAAGGCCCGTGCAGGATTCCTGCGCTGCCAGGACACAGCAGTGTGTGTGTCAGGGAACACACTCTGTCCTACAAAGCATCCTGAAAGGTTCTCAGAGCTTCCCCTGAACCCCGTCCTTGGCAGCCAGGATTTCCCTGAGGAGTTTGGCACAAACCCCCCCTCACACCCTTCAGTGCTGTTTATTGGGATAACTGGCAGCATTCTGGCTGGTGAAATCATGTTCCTGGAAGGCTCTTGTGCTGTAACTGGAATTTTGCTGTTTATTGCCGGAGCTGTGGGGTTACAGGCATTGAGCAGTTTTATAGATAGTGGGTTATTTAATTCACCCATCACAGCAGCAGTACCTGACCCAGGAACAATATCCCATGGAAGTCAAAGATGTTATGCTGGAGCCCACAGAATCCTTAAGGTTGGAAAAGCCCTCCAGGGTCACCAAGTCCAAGCTGTGCCCGATCCCCACCCTGCCACCAGCCCAGAGCACTGAGTGCCACCTCCAGGCCTTACCTGGGCACCTCCAGGGATGGGCACTCCAAACCTCCCTGGGCAGCCCCTGCCAAGGCCTGGCCACCCTTTCCATGGGGAAATTCCTCCTGGTGTCCAACCTGAGCCTGCCCTGGCCCAGCCTGAGGCCGTTCCCTCTCCTCCTGTCCCTGTTCCCTGCGAGCAGAGCCCGACCCCCCCGGCTGCCCCCTCCTGTCAGGGACTTGTGCAGAGCCACAGGGGCCCCCTGAGCCTCCTTTGCTCCAGGCTGAGCCCCTTTCCCAGCTCCCTCAGCCTCTCCTGGGGCTCCAGCCCCTTCCCAGCTCCGTGCCCTTCCCTGGATTCACTCCAGCACACCAAATCTTAAAGCTCATGACTTGTTTGATTCCTGCTCAGTCAGACATCCTAAAATTATTAATATTAAATAAAATAAATTCAGGCTACATTGAGATTAAACTCAAGATCAGTGCTAATATGGTTTGAATTTGCATATTTTGTTTGCTTTATTTATTCAACTCTCCAATGAAATCCTAATGGAATTTGCCCTTCAGAAGGGCAAATCCAGAAAACATTTAATGATAGCACAGAATTAGGATTCAAAGAAGATGTTTCATTTTTTTTTGTTTGTTTATTACTACTTAGCTTTTAATGAGATATAATTGTATGATTATTAATACAGAAACTATTCACTGTCAGTTATAACAGCAGTTATTGTTTGTAACTGGCAGCACACTGTGCTGAAAGAAAACAACCTATTGATAATGTTTTACTTCTGATTAATATTTTGTAATTAAAGAGATTTCTTTCTTTAAAAATAAAGCTCGTTAAAAGACAAGAGTTCAGGGATATTCTGGAAAAGAAATACGCATTTATATTTAAATTAAGTTAAATATCATTACATGTTTGAAAGGAAAACATATACCTAAAATACCTATAAATCACAAGCTCGTAATGTGTTAAAAAATACTGTTATTCAACCAAGAGGTGCAAATGTATTTTATATGTAAAGTATCAGAAACATAATAAATTTTCTTAATTTGAATTAATTCCATTTGCTCTGTAGTGAGCTTAGTTTAATTATAATAATGAGATACTGGAACAAATACACCTTCTGTAGACACCCAAATGCTGAGTAAACAACCAACAAGAGTAGTTACTTTCAGTAATAGCTTCCAGAAGAGCTCTGTCTTATGCAAAAAATATTAATTTTGGCCAAACCTGGTCTGCAGGTTCACAAGAACTTCCACGTGAGATGGAGAATGAGGAATCTCTGACCCAAAAGTGGGTGACAGGATCAGTCTGCAGGCACAACTTGGGCAGTGCAAGTGAGGGTGTAGGAAGCTCCTGAATTTAAAGAATTGTAGGATTAATAATGTTAATAAAAATCAATAAACATTAATAAATATTGGCAAATTTTAATAAAATTAATAAAAATTGGTAACATTTACACCTTAACATAATATATTGGTACCTGGTCTGAGCACTGCAGATAATTTTTATTGGAACAATCTACCATGGATTTTCCCTCCCTGGTAAGTTATGTTTGTTTTTTCCCTAAAACTCTTCTCTACCTTAAGAAAAAACCCCAACAAATTGTATTTTTGTGAAGTCAAGAGCAAGAGCAAAGCAAGAAAAAACCTAATTTTTATTTCTTTTTCAACTTAGGTATATCACTGATTTTATATGCTTGAAAATAGTTGCACAGTTTTCCCTCTCTTTACAGAAGGCCAGGAAGGTTTGAGTTGGAAGGGGCGTTAAAGATCATTGGTCCCAACCTCCCTATTTGGAAATGTGTTTTTTGCTTCTACTAAACTTGGTCAAATTATTACCTATATGGAGTTTTTTTTAATGCAACGTTGTCTTTTATATTTTCCTTTCTTGCGCTATTTTATTTTGGGGGTAAGAGACATGCCCAGGGTTTTTTTAAGAATATTAATGGATTGAGAATATTTGAAGAAATTACGGTGACAGACAGCATTTTATTACAGGCTTTTCTCTGTACAAACACCCTGAGGCAAGAAAATAAGTCTTTATTAGTATAGTGAAGAAACTCATGTCCTCCACAATCTGGTTTAGTGGGAATGGTGGGAGTTGGTGAAATGCTGGACTTGATGGTCTTGGAGGTCTTTCCCAGCCTTAGTGGTTCTGTGATTTAAGGAGTCACATTCCAGGTGGTGATGGGGTACAGCAAGACATGGCACGTCTAAACTTTCTCTAAACCTTCTTTTGATGGAAAGAAGCAAATTAAAAACATGGACCCATCACCTTTTGCAGGATATTTAAAAAGAGTGATGAGAAATAAAAAGAGCAAAGACAGGGAGATGTTGTGTAAGGAAAAAGATTTATTTTTTCATTTGTTTCTTTCACTGGATACGTTTGAGACATGAAATTCGGCTCTAAATGTCCCAATATCCCATGGGTTCCTGTTGTCAGTTATTCAGCCAAACTTCCTTTTTCTTTGGATAGAGATAATGATTTATATATATATATATATTTTACCCGGTGGATAAAACTCCAGGGAAAAGCATTTGAAATGTTTATAGGAACTGCCATCCCTGAAAATAAGGTTGCCCTCACCTCTGGAGTGGCTTCTCCGATCCAGGGCTGTAGTTTGAGCTGTTTTGATGGGAGGTTATCCCTGATAAAGAGTGAGGGCTGGAAGAAAATTCAGCTCCTACTGGAAATATTTATTTGCTGCGGCGTTTTGATACACGATCTGGTTTCCAAGAGCTTTTATTACAGCACTTCATTTGCATTAATTACATACTCAAATTAGAAAGTTTATTCGGGCTTGTAGCAATTTGTAGAGGGAATGATGTGTTTTAATTATTGTTTGCAGCCTTTTGTGAGATATTTCTTTGAAGATTAACTGACCTGGAAAAAAGGAGGGAAGGATCCCCGTTTTGGTTTTCCATGAGTTGCTTGAAGTCAAGGGGAAAACCACAGGAGGGAGCGGGGGAGCTTCTTCTTTACTGCCCTTCCCCAAAACTTGCAGGACTGGGCAATCGACCTGCAATACTGCACCAGGCACATGGGAAGGCAGAAACATGGAGTTTCCACGTGCTGGAAACTCCAAAGTGAAACTGAACACAACTTAGAAAGCTCCAGGAAGAATCCTTGGCTGGGGGTGTTCCTGGGAATCTTCACTCCCCTGCAGAGATGCATCAAGCAAACAGGAGACAATGATAAACCTTATTTTTCACTCTTTTTTCAGCAGAACCTCCTGGTTTTCTCTGGTTTATAACCAACATTATTCCTATTTTTGTTCTGCTACAATATGCTTTTTTAAATTCTAGACTTTACTGTGTCTTGGAGGGAATTAAACTTAAAGGGAGCTATGTACACCTTGATGATCTGGTAGAAATGGGGGCCCAGTATTTACTAAATATAGTGGTTGTATGGGGAGAGGAAGAAAAGAAACAAACTAAGTCCTAATTTATTTGTCTGATTATAAATGTTGTCAGAATCACAGAATATCCTGGGTGGGATGGGACCCACCAGGACCATCCAGTCCAACCCCTGGCCCTGCACAGCCACCCCAACAACCCCACCCTGGGCACCCCTGGCAGCGGTGCCCAAACGCCCCTGGAGCTCCGGCAGCCTCGGGGCCGTGCCCATTCCCTGGGGAGCCTGGGCAGTGCCAGCACCCTCTGGGGGAAGAACCTTTCCCTGATCTCCAGCCTGAGCCTGCCCTGGCCCAGCTCCAGCCATTCCCTGGGTTCTGTCCCTGCTCACAGTTTTTGTAACCCCAGGAATTCCCTGTCCGAGGCGGGAGTCCCCGAGGGGACAGAGCCAGAGGGCAGAGACAGCTCCAAGGTCCCTTCCTGGGGCCAGGTTTCCCACAGCATCCCTCTTGCCAGAAACTGCATCCAAATCAGCTGGGATTCTCCCAGTCCCTACAGAGACATACCATAATAGCAAGCAAGGCAAGCCACCCTTTGGCTAATTCAGCAGCCGGCCAAGCTCTTTCACAAGTGCATCCTTAATAAATATTTTTATTGCGGAAGCTCCACTTCCCATATTCCCACTGCCAAGCCGGAGGGAATGAGTCACCTTATCCTCAAAGGCACCACTGGGCAACATAATAACTCCAGTTGGATCCAGGGTATTTGGGTATTGATATTGCTCACAGCAGGTGCCTCTCAGGAAAATAATCCCATTAATGACCTTCCTGTAAAAAAAATTAAAAAATGATAATAGTCTTTGGTTTTGCTGAGAATAAATACTAATAAACCTCAGTTAGGAGATCCTCCTGACCCACTTCTTTGCCATTAATTTAGTCTGCATGTGTGGGGTTTTTTTAATAGTATTTATCACCTAAGCTCTATTACCAGCTCCACGGCAAAAATCATTACGTTCCTATTTCTGGGTAAGTTAGTTTTTCTATTGCATCAACACTTGTACTTGAATTTTTTAATTGTATAACCCACTTTCTTGGTAATTTAGTTTTTCCAATGCATCAACACTTATATTTGGATTTTTTAATTATCTAGACCAGTGCATGAGTACCCTCAACAGCCAAACTTCTGCACCCGAGGGAATGGCTGGAGCTGGGCCAGGGCAGGCTCAGGCTGAGATCAGGGAAAGGTTCTTCCCCCAGAGGGTGCTGGCACTGCCCAGGCTCCCCAGGGAATGGGCACGGCCCCGAGGCTGCCAGAGCTCCAGGGGCGTTTGGGCAGCACTGCCAGGGATGCCCAGGGTGGGGTTGTTGGGGTGTCTGTTCAGGGCCAGGGGTGGGACTGGATGGTCCTGGTGGGTCCCTTCCCACTCAGAATCTTCCATTATTCTGTGATTCTACACTCATGCCGGTGAGTCACCACATGCTTCTTCCCCAAAATTGTTTTATTTATTCCCTGGATTCACAGGAAATTCTGTTTAGAGGATATTAATTGGAAATGCGAGGCTGTCTCCAGAATAAACTCGTGCCTTTTGGCATTATTGTTTTCCTCTTGTAAACTTATGTAGCCAGATAATTAATTCTTTTCTCTGGCATACAGAATATGTTGCCAAAGATACTTAACTATGATATCAGAAGAAGAGATCTCTCTGGTTTTTGTTTTCAATTTTTTTAAAAAAATTCTTATATTATTGTGCTGAACATGGATGAGCACTTGATGAGGTAACACACAAACATCATCCCAGTAAGAAACTGCGGAGACTGCACTGAAAAGTATAAGGTGACATACCTAAAAAATTCTGAAGTAATGATGTTTTCCTTTTATTCAGCAGATACCAAAGCAAAGTTCCATACTCAGCACAGAAAAAACTGATTAAAACATCTTATTTAAATTTTAAATGAAATTAGGTGTAATTGTAATGTTTGGTACTGGAATGTTGTGTGAGGGAATCAGAAAATGCACAGATGAGTCTTTGGAATAGTGAGTTTATCTAGAAAAATGAGTACTAAGAAGAACTGGATGAATAATTTTGTCTATAACATGAAGTATTCTGAGAAATAAATGCAGAATGTTTTGGTGACAAGGTCACAGTGAGTAGCTCCAATAAACTATTTAATTTTTTGTCTGGCACCCTATGATGTAATACACTGAATGAAATATTAAAAACCATCCATTTACATGGTGGTACCTTTAGACCCTTAGACTATTTCCCAGGATAGTCTTCAAAGGACTGAAAAAATGAATTATGGAAATCAAAAAGAAAAAAGGAAAAGAGTATTTTTACTGTGGGTTATCACTGCAAAGAGCATGTGGTAAGTTGAGTCACTAAATCATTCTATCTCAGGAGTAAACCTAGCCTTCTAGGCTGTCAGCAAGAACTGCTTTCAAAGTTCTGCTGTAACACAAATTTTGATGTGACTTTTTTTGGGTTTAATCAATCAGATAAGTCTGCAACAGAATGTTTAATAAATTTATTTTTATGGGATTTTTTTTTCCCTATTGTAGAAGTGTTATGAGAGTCATAGAAATAAAACAAATAATAGTAATGTCAGTGGTTGTTGATGAGATTTGGTGTCACGGTTTAACCCCAGACAGGCCCTCACAGCCCCTCGTTCACTCCCCACCAGTGGGATCGGGAAGAGAATCGGGAGGGCAAAGACTGGAGCGGGTTGAGATCAAGGCACTTTAACAGGGAAAGCAGAAACCACCACACAAGCAAAGCAAAACAAAACAAGGAATTCCTTCAGCCCGTGCCTGGCCTGGGCAGGTGTTCAGCACCTCCAGGAGAGCAGGGCCCCATCCCACGGAATGGTGACTCGGGGAGACAGAAACCATCCCTCCAAATGCCTCCCCCTTCCTCCTTCTTCCCCGCACTGTATCCTGAGCATGGAGTGACACGGTCTGAAATATCCCTGGGGTCAGCATCGAGGGGCAGGAAAGGCCTTGGCTCTGGGTGAGCTCAGCAATAACAAAAACATCTCTGTGGTATCAGCCCTTTGGACAAACCATTTGGGTTTGCTCAGCACAAACCCAAACACAGCCCTAAAGCAGCGCCTGGGGAGAAAATTAACCCCAGCCCAGCCCAAACCAGCACAACTGGGCATTGTCAGGAACACCAGCGGTAGATGGAAGCAGGCCCTGGGATCAGGGAGGATGGGACATTCTGAGAGCCAAGGCTGAGGTGTTGCTGAGAGGGCGCCACGACCTCTCCAGAGCACAGAGCATCCACTGCTGCTCTTCCCCGAAGGACACCACAGGCCAGAACCTGGGCGTGAAAGTGAAAACTGTTGGTGACCAAGTTGTTCTTTTTCACCGGTTAAACAAAAGGGTATTGTTGCACTGTTCTCTCAGCCTTCTAATTGTTTGTATATCTTGGAGTCAGAGAATCAGAGATTCTCACACTTTATGTAAATAACACCTGTTGTTTATCTAGTTGCTTTCTTGTGTTGTACATTCCATTTCCATGATAGAGAAAGTTGATGGGCTCTTGGTCCATCCAATGTGACGGAGAAGGTGTCAACCTCACCTTCCAATCATCTGTAGTTATAAGAAATCTATGAATATTGTAAAGTAAAAATAAAGATGCTTCTTCTGCTTCTACGTCTTCGGCTCCTACCCTTCTGACATCTCTCCTGTCCATGTGTCATTATTGTGACCCCTAGCGCCACATCATCTGGTGACCCCGACACAGGGTATGGCCAGAAATGGAACCCAAATCAACTCCTGGCGTCATGGATGGGGCTGTTGGGACAGTTGTGACAACGGGACATTCTTTGATGTTTATAACCTGCGGGATTCACGCATCTGGAATGGAGCCAGGGGAGATCTGGCAGCCCGTATCTGCACTGGGAGGGTGGCAGAGCACTGCACAGGCTGCCCAGGGGGGCTGTGGGTTCTCCTGCTCTGGAGCCATTCCAAACCTGCCTGGGTGTGACCCCGGGGGTCACCCTGCTCTGGTGACCCTGCATTGGCAGGGCTCGGGCTGGGTGATCTCCAGAGGCCCCTTCCAACCCCAGCCAGTCTGGGTGATCGGGACTGAGTGAAAAGTGTGTTCATCATTCAGTTATTAAAGGTAAAAAGAAGGTCAGTCATGTTTATATCACCTGAAATTAAGTTCCTCAAGTGTCTGATGGAGAAATGAATGCAGATGCAAATTATTCTGGCAGTTGCACTGGAAAAAGGGAAGTATACTTAAAATTTTCATTTTAAATTTATGTTTTTCAGTAACTTCACCGAGGCAAGTAAACATATGCAAAAGATGTGCCCGTGGTAACAATATGTTTGATTCTGCAGAAAATTACATAAAACGCCATAATTGCTGTTGTTCACTCTTGTCTTCTAATAGAGAAGAAAAAAAAGTAGGAATATTAGGCAGAAATATTCAAATTTTCTATGCAATAAGGATGAAGAGGGAGACAGCAATCTGATTCTTTCTTATATTTTTGTCTTTAGGAAGATTTTTTAAGTTCCTATTTTTTATTTATTTATCTATCGATTGATTACATTTTAGATCGATGCCTGCCTTTTGTCCTACATCTGGAACATCCCCTGTTTTTCACCCCAGGCTTGTAACTTACAATGTAATCCTTGCAGTAAATTTGGAGTTGGAATGCACAGTACAGGATGGATTGTTCATGAGAGAAATGTCTTTGAACATCCTAGATGAAAACAAAAAAGATAACTAAGAGATAAACTTCTATACAGTTGTAGCTCATTGGTAAAGCTGCTACAGCTCAGTGAGATTGGAAATAAGTAAATAGTTCAATCTGGGAATTGAGTATTTCATGCTGATTTTCCTGACAGAAACTCATAACCTGTTATCAAAAAAAACCCCAAACAAACAAACCAAAAAACCAAACCCAAAAGCAACCAAACAAACCTAAAAATAACCCACAAAAACCCCCCCACAGCACAGCACAGGAACATCGTTCCAGCACATTTCTAATCAGATAATGTTTAATCCTGTACTTGTTAGTAAAGCACAGGGTTAGCTGTGTTAATTCTTCTTATGGAAAGACTTGTTTTAATCCTCTTATGGCCTCAGGCTAAAACAAAGGCTTTGAGTGTTAGTCCTGTAGGTTTTGTCAGGCCCAGGTATCTCACTGCAATGCAAGTGGAGTCTAACAAGAGTGGGGAATTTTTAATTCTCTAGTGCACCCCAGTCTAGGGAATAGGTTTTATTACCTAAATAAATGCAATAAATAAATAAATAATGTTGGGGTTTTTTTAAATAAATTAAATAATTTAATAAATAATCTTCTTTGCTGTTCAACAGATGCTTCAGAAATTTATTTCAGGAAAGAAACGCACAGTCCATCTGAGCACACCTCTCAGCTCTGGCACAGCTCATGGAAGTTTTAATGGGATTTTGAAAAACGAGGTTCACTCTCCTGTGAGAATTTAAAAGTTTTAATAAAAAGACAATAAGGGACATAAACAATAAAGCAAAAGGTACAGCGCTGGGTACCCCTGGCTCTCAGCCAAGAGCACACCTGCTATTTTGGAGACACCCTTTACATACATCAGCCTAATGCATATTCATAAACAGTTATACATATTCAGACTTTTCCCCTGAACTAGTTTACATTTTCTAAGAACTGTTTAGCATGGCCCCTCCTCGGGTCTGGCTTTTTCGAGCGTGCATATTCCTTGGCTGTGGTTTTGGTCAGTTTTTATTATCACCTCCAGTTTGGGCCTTGGTGTATGGTGTTCACAGACGGTACTTGCTGATAGTTGTTAAGTCAGTAGAAGGGGTCTTCATCTTATATTCACTGGATGTTATCAAACCAAGCAGGCAGTTCAGTTATCACAAGCATAACTATATCAGCTATTTTACTACAGAAATAAAGGCATTAGTTATTGTTACAAAAAACCCCCACCTTATATCTTTATAGCAAAGCTACTTTAACATACAGCATTCACTTTAATATTTACGAAAAGCCAATATTATAATATGTATTTATAACGGGATGATAAAGATACCATGGCCCTGAAGATATTCCTGTAAGAAGCCCATTAAGTTAAAATCCCAGAATCCCAGAATCCCAGAGGTTGGAAAAGATGCCCAGGATCATCGAGTCTAAGCTGTGCCCAATCCCCACCCTGTCACCAGCCCAGAGCACTCAGTGCCACACCCAGGCCTTACCTGGGCACCTCCAGGGATGGGGACTCCAAACCTCCCTGGGCAGCCCCTGCCAAGGCCTGGCCACCCTTTCCATGGGGAAATTCCTCCTGGTGTCCAACCTGAGCCTGCCCTGGCCCAGCCTGAGGCCGTTCCCTCTCCTCCTGTCCCTGTTCCCTGCGAGCAGAGCCCGACCCCCCCGGCTGCCCCCTCCTGTCAGGGACTTGTGCAGAGCCACAAGGGCCCCCCTGAGCCTCCTCTGCTCCAGGCTGAGCCCCTTTCCCAGCTCCCTCAGCCTCTCCTGGGGCTCCAGCCCCTTCCCAGCTCCGTTCCCTTCCCTGGACACGCTCCAGCCCCTCAAGGTCTCTCTGGCCATGAGGGCCCAGAACTGCACACAGAACTCGAGGGCCCTCAGCAGCGCCAGCACAGGGAGACAAAGTTTACAAAGAAAAAAATAGTTTCCCCACGTCACTGTGTGGATCACAAATTGTCAGGTTTCCCTCATGGATTTTCTGTCTGGAAGCACTGTGACTTCCCTGAGGACCCCAATGCCATCGCTAATGCAGGACCTTGAGGTCTAAAGATGCCCAAAATCCAAATTTGTTTACAGTTACAGGGGAAAGGCCATTTGGCACAACAAGCCTGCACTTTCAGGTTTATTAATCTCAGCCTCCTCCCTACTTCTTCCCTGCATCCTTCAATTCCTGTACAAATAACTGGCTGTCTTGAACTAATTTTTTGTATTCTCTTTAATGGCTTTATGGAAGCACTTTGCATGTATTAAGTGGAGAGAGGAAGTGTGAATGCTTGGGGAATGGCGTGTGGGTTTGGCCACAGAAAGCTGTTACTTTAATGGAATTCTTGTGGTTACAGTCAGAGCAATCACTGTCACCACACAGGGGTTCAAATGATACCTCTGAAACAAACAGATGTGTCTTAATCTCCTGGCTGCAGGGAAGATTTCAGTTTTTATTATTATTTTTTAATACAACGATTGCACTTCATCCCAGTTGAAATCATCTCCATCTACAACAAGAGAACCCTTAGTTAGAAGCTTATTAATTGATTATCTCAATAATTAGACTCTGATTGCTGTTGTACAGCTTCAAATTAATTTTAAAGTGCTTAAATTAAAAAAAAATACACACAGATTGCATCTATTGCAATTTTGAATACAAATATAGTAGCAAGAGATATGAATGACAATTACCAGTTTAATTATCACTTCAGCAGAGAAAGGAATGGAGATATAACAAATTGGGCATCAAAATGGTTCTGTTTGGTGTTCTGGTGGTAGCATCAGGCACTGGGGATAATTGGGAATATATGGGAAGATGGCTGTGGTGAATTTGGTTTGTCTCCATATCAGTTGTTCCCTTGTTTGCTTCATTTGCTAAAAGCCTGTGTGTGCAGAATCCTAACACACACTTATTCATTATTTTTTGGATTCGGCCTGTGAGCAAACTGCAGCTCTTTTATTAAAATGCTTCCTCTAAAGGAAATATTCACAATGGTCTGATTGCAGTAGGGCCGCTCCCAAAAGAAATTCAAAAGAGCAATTTACTAGACTGTGAAATACATTTTTATTTAAATTTTGGAAGAGTGTTTTTCTCTGTCGTGAGCAAACACAGGACCATTGGGATGAGCTGTGATGTCGCAGGATCTCAGACACTGCAGTTTGCCTGTGTATGTGCCTTCAGGTATAGATGAAGAAATACATAAACGGAAGAATTCCTGATTTGGAAGACTTCCTTAAAGAGTTGTGCTGGAGATTGGAGGAGAGACTGGCTATTACATCCCACAGTGTACAAACAGAATCCCAGAATGGTTTGGACTTTAAGGCCCACCCAGTGCCACCCCCTCCATGGGCAGGGACACCTCCCACTAGCCCAGGGTGCTCCAAGCCCAGTCCAACCTGGCCTTGGGCACTGCCAGGGATCCAGGGGCAGCCACAGCTTCTCTGGGCAACCTTAATGCTTAAGGTTTGCTTAAAAATGTTGCTTAAATCTGGCACTGCTTATGATCTTCAGAAATACAGGGAGCTTTATGGAAGTAAAATTTTTCTGATATTTAGGCTGGTGACTCCCACTCTGGATTTCGGAACTCCTGTGGGAATGTTTCACTGGCAGCTTCTCCAGGAGATGTGCCTGTGAGGGGGGGGCACAATAATAGATGGCTGAAAGATCCACCCTACAGCATGATTGGAATTTGGGTGCAGAACATTTGTTACCACATTTTTTTTAAAGTGTGATGGAGCAGCTCTGCTGTGAGGAACAGCTGAGAGAATTGGGATTGCTCAGCCTGGAGAAGGGAAGCTTTGGGGTGATCTCATTGTGGCCTTGCAGCACCTGAAGGGGCCTACAAGAAAGGTGGAGACACTGTTTACAAAAGCAGGACAAGGGGGAATGGCTTCCCCTGCCAGAGGGCAGGGATGGATGGGATATTGGGAAGGAATTGTTCCCTGTGAGGGTGGGCAGGCCCTGGCACAGGGTGCCCAGAGAAGCTGTGGCTGCCCCTGGATCCCTGGCAGTGCCCAAGGCCAGGTTGGACGGGGCTTGGAGCCACCTGGGCTGGTGGAAGGTGTCCCTGCCCATGGCAGGGGTGGCACTGGATGGGCTTTGAGGTCCCTTCCAACCCAAACCATTCCATGATTCCATGTGAAACTCTGATGCCCATGTCAGGAGGGTAATACAGATCAGACAATATTTCTAACGTTGCAACTTTCAGTTCTTGAAAACCTAAAAATAGATGAGGACCATAAAAAACCCTGAAAAATATATATCCAATTCTAGCATATCTCTGTTCAGTTTTAGGAATGTTTTAACTCACGATTTCTCTAAGATGTTTCTTAGGTTACCAGTGACAATTTAGGGTTTGCTGCTCCAAGGCTCTCAGTTTAGTTCTTTTCACATCAAACCTGCCTAAATTCACATGGCAGTGCTGGGAACTCAGTGAAACACCTTTCTGAGCATCTTCAGGAAAGAAAGTGGGTCAATGTTCAGACAACCATTAATCTAAGGGAGCCTATGATAATTGCAAACAGTCAGAGAGTAGGTCTATAGTTTTTCCCTTTAATACTAAAATCCCAGGATACAGAACCATCAGATACAGGGTTCTATAACAGAATGCTTATGTAAGTTCAATAGCCTGGTTTGTAAATCTTCCAGTCTCAGAAGGATACAGATTGATGATATTTGGTACTAAGTTCTCAGATCAGCACTTACAAGGCATTGCTTAAATCTTTCCTGCCACTTTCTGTCTAGTCAATTGGAAAAATCTGTCCTGAGAGTAATTGAAAATTGCCCCAGATTGTCACTGAGTGATTTGCAGAAATACCCTTTGATTATAGTCCCAGTCAGTTTATATTATACTGGCCATCATACTGCACCGAGAAAAATAAATAATTCCTCAGCTCTGGACAACCAGATAATTGGTGTAGTTTATTCAAAAAAATTATGTCTATTTCTGTAGGTGATCTTCTGCAAGGTTAGAAAAAAATCAATACCATAAATCAGGTTTCAATGGAAATATGATGGACTTACAAGGTCTGCTAGGCTGTATCCAAATGTTTATTTTGCCTCAGCAGGATAACTTTTCTGCACGAGGTAAAATCAGTCCAATTTATACTGCTCTCCTTCCTGCAAGTGTTCCAGGCCAGGTTGGAGCAGCCTGGGCTAGTGGGAGGTGTCCCTGCCCACGGCAGGAGTGGACCTGGATGGGCTTTAAGGTCCCTTCCAGCCCAAACCAGTCTGAGATGCGATGCTCTCCCTCTCCC
>WEIT01006139.1:133679-151079 GCA_013389985.1 Dryoscopus gambensis | reverse complement strand
GAGGAGAGGAGAGAAAAGAAAAGGAAAAGAAAAGACAATGAAAGAAAAGAAAAGAAAATGAAAGAAAATGAAAGAAAATGAAAAAAGAAAAGAAAAGAAAAGAAAAGAAAAGAAAAGAAAAGAAAAGAAAAGAAAAGAAAAGAAAAGAAAAGAAAAGAAAAGAAAAGAAAAGAAAAGAAAAGAAAAGAAAAGAAAAGAGAAAAGGAAAGAAAATTCTGATGTCGGGTTCCCAGACAGACAAAGCCATTGCTCAGAACTGAAGCCCAAATTTTCCCACTATTCAGATCTGTGTTGCTTGTGCAGCAAGGAAATATCTTTAAAAAAACCCCAAACATCTCACAGCTGGAGCTGAGCAGATCTTTGAGCGGCAGAAGCAGCAAGACAGTGAAGCAGAGGCCTCGCAGGGGCAGTCCCGGCCCAGGCAGTGCCTCCCAGCGCCAAGTGGGGATTGATATTAAAGACTTTGTTTCAAGTGACGCAGGGAAACATTCATGTTTCTCTTTGGACAGCTTTCAGTATTCCAGAAGGAAACTTGAAAGTAAAAATTGGAATATAAAATACTGGCAGACAGACAGTGCACTCCGGAAAAAACAAGCCCCATGTCCCTTCAGTGCCTTATTTTATAATCCAGCATTCAGCAAATGCTGGAAATGAAAATCTGCCCTGACATTTGAGAGCCTCATGTTTGGTTTGTTTTGACATTGTCACAGGACCATATGCAGAGAGCCTGCTCTTGGCTGCAAAAATCACTGTTTCTGTGATTTCTGAGATATTTTAAAAACTGCTTTGCCCTGACACATAAAAAGAGGCAAACCACAGGGTAAAGATGTGCACCTTCTGAAAAATTCTGGTCTAAATACAGATTTATTATAAAAGAATGACTTAGCAGCAAGGTTGATTCTGTTAGAATGATATGAATCCGTCCTCTTGCTTTATTCAGTATCATCATAAACTGATGGGACTGGCTGACAATAAGAGAACTGTCCTGAAACTTTTCCCTTCTCAGTTTGGTGCTAAAAATGTCTTGAAATAAATAAAAATAACAACTCCAAAACAAATGAACATTTGTTATTTGATAACACTGGCAAGTAATAATGAACAATTATCCTGGCAAGTACTAAAAACCAAATTGAACTCTAAGGATTCAATAATAATCAATAAACCCAGCATTTGGATATTACATGAAGTTTGGATGTTAGTGTTAAAAAAAACGAGGGAAAAAGGAGAAGTTGCCTGTAGCTGAAGGAATGACAAGTGAGTGAATAAATTAGCTTAAATGGGCTAAATTATCCCTTTTAATATGGGTTGAAATACTTTAGGAACTACAAACTGGAGAAGAATTTTAAGAGCAGCAAATGTTGAACTTCCAATCTAGAACACTCTGTGTTTGATCCTGAGCAAGTTATTGAAGGTGTTGCCACCCACTTCTCAAACTTCAAATACCCACTTCAGACATGTGCGACTGTTTGTTACGTTTCATTATTTTCCTCTAAGATAGAGACAGTAAATACAAAATTTGTACAAAATTTGATCATTTTCCATGCAGGAAAAAGAGAACAGTCCTAAGGTCTTCTGTTCCAGCCTTTTAATGATCTGTATTCTGGTGGGGGTGATTTGCAATTAGCACAGTTACAGTGCAATAACTGTCCCTGAAGATACATCTTGTCTCACCCCTGTGAAATTTAATTAGCAGGTCACCAGTAATCGTGCTGTGAAATGGCTCTCAATTATGTTTTACTCCAAAATCACAGAATCGTGGAATGGTTTGGGTTGGAGGAACCTAAAGCTCATCCAGTGCCACCTCTGCCATGGGCAGGGACACCTTCCACAGCCCAGGGTGCTCCAAGCCCCGTCCAGCCTGGCCTTGGGCACTGCCAGGGATCCAGGGGCAGCCACAGCTTCTCTGGGCACCCTGTGCCAGGGCCTCCCACCCTCACAGAGAGCAATTTCTCCCCAGTTTCTAATCTAAATCTCTTTTTAATTTTAAGAGCATCCTCTCTTGCCCTGTCCCTCCATCCCTTGTCCAGAGTCCCTCTCCAGCTCTCTTGGAGCCCTTTCAGGCCCTGGAAGGGGCTCTCAGATCTCCCTGGAACCTTCTCCTCTCCAGGGTGGACATTCCCAGATCTCCCAGCCTGGCTCCAAAGCAGAGGGACTCTGGCCCTCAGGAAATCTCTTCTGTTTCCTACCTGGACCTTTCCACAGCCATCCTCCAGTGCCCACATTCTGACAATAATAAAGAATTAAAAGTTTGTGGGACTTTGACTTCCTTTTTTTTTTTAATCTTAGAACAGTAAGAAGATGCCCAGAGAAAAACAAAATCACAGCATGAGAAAAACGATGTAGATTTCAATGAGAATGGTGGATGGGATGGAGAATGGATGTTGATTTAGGCTTTGAGGTAGGGAATTCAGGCTTCTCCAGGGATACGGGACACGTTTTTAACCACTTATGGCTGCTATGGAAAAAGCTGTCATGGCAACTGGAATGTTGGAAGAAGGAGGAGAAAAGGAGTTAAGTCTTGGTCCTTAGAGATGAGTTTTGCTGGCAGCCTCTTTGAGCACACTAAGCTGCCTCTGAGGACCTGCACGAATCCACATGTCTGGAAAACTGACAGGAATGGAGCTGGCAGAGTCGACGATGCTGCAGCATCTGAGAAGAAAACCTGGACTAATGTGACAAAACCCCCAAACCTGAGGAAGCTTTGCTTGAGCTTTGATAAAAATCTGATGTTGAGGGAAGCACAGAGTTGACTGGTTTTGAACAGACAAATTCAGGTAGCAATATGTGTTACCAGGATACAAAATTTCCTTAAAAACCTTTAAAAACACATGCCGTGACTTCTCGTATCAGTGAAGAAATAGATCAGTGAAGGAAGAGATTTGCCTGTTGTCTTCTGGCTTTGAAGTGCAATGTGATTCTCAACAGGACACGTTTCCAGTCATTAGTTAATTAAAATGAAAATTGAATATGAGACATGAGACTGAGAAAATAATAAAAACAGGGGATAATGGTAAAAATGGTTAGACGGGAGAAAGCTGAGAAGCATGAATTCTTAGTTATCTAATTGTATTAGTTTTGTCTGACCTATTTCTCAGCAAACACCCCGCTCTTGAACAGCTCTGCTGGGGGAGGTTGCTGAACTGCAAGGGCTGCTTTTCAAGCAAACCCCTTTAAATCCACATTAATCTGAGCCAAACCCGGGACCTGAAACAGTGGCGTCGCTTCTCTGTGTCAGAATACCTCAATAATTGTGAGTCATATTCTAAGCTGACAAGGTAAGTAAACAAAATGAGAATTAGAACCATAAAGTCTAAACAGAAGCTGCACATTCCCAGCAGCTGGAGCACAGCAGCCTCCGCTGCTTTTTTCCTTTTCTCTCACAGTTGCTGCTATAATTTTTTGGCAAGGGCTGAGGGAGGTACGCGGCAGCCAACATCCTCCCCGGAGGCACCGAGCGTTTACCTGAGTGATGCACATCCCCTCTGCCAGCCTGAGGCCTGCAGCAGTCCAAGCTTCCCTCCTGGATGTCTGCACGGAACGGGAATGTGCTCCCAGCTGCTCCACGAGGCTGGTTCCCTGCAGCCGGGGCCAGGAACCACAGCTGGGGGAAGTGGCACGGATCGGAAACAATTAAGCAAGGGAATTGTGGCTTTTGAAGCCTTCATCCCCTCAGACACAAAGAGAAGTCAGGCAGAAATGAATCCCTTCCCCCCCAAAGGTGTCTGGGAAGCCGAGGGAGCAGGTGAGGTGCTGCAGGAGCAGGTGGCAGTGGCGTTCACCCCCTGGCACTAATACCTGGTACCAACATCTCTCTGACATGAGCCAGGATGTGTGACCCCAACGCCACTGGGGACAAATCCACCCCCCAAACCTCAGCGGGACAGAGTAGAGGCAGAGGAGAGGCTGAGCTGTTCTCTTGGCCTTTGGTTAAGCCAAATCATAGAACAGGACTGTTAATTTTGGAAAAGGTCATCAAGCCCAACCATCAAGCCACATTCACCGCTAAACCCCGTCCTCAAGTGCCACATCCACAACGTTTTTTCAACAGTTCCAGGGATGGTGACTCTACCACTGTCCTGGGCAGTGCATTCCAGTGCTTAACAACCCCTTCCACAAAGAATTTTTCCTAATATCTAACCTTAACTAATTGATTCTAAATGGGAATGGTGAGAAAATATCTTCATAGCTCCCAATCTGTGCATGAACAGTCAATATTTATTTAAAAGAATATTATGGAAAACTTTTGATTACTACTACTACTGATTTTAAAACCTTTTTTACCTGAGCTACCAGGTCAGCAGCTTCATGGACAGTTTATTTAAATAGAGAGGAGGATGCACATTGTTGAGTGGATGTTCACTGCAAATATTCCATACTAGAATCTCACAAAACAATCAGATGTAGACCTAGGAAGTTCCACACTGGAGCTCAGGTCCTCAGGGGCAGGTCTGGGGGGAAGAGTCCTCCAGGTGAGGTGCTCTAAGGCAGAACTGAGGCATGGATGGGGAGCACAGCCAAGTTCTGTGCAGACAAAGGGTCAGAGCAGTGGCAGGAAGCTGAAATATACATGGAAATATCAGTGGCTTTTCTTCTGGACGTGTGAATTCTGAGCAGCCTGGCCTAGTGAAGGTGTCCCTGCCCATGGCAGGGGGTGGAACAGGATGAGCTTTAAGGCCCTTCCAACACAAACCATTCCAGGATTCTGTTTGTTTCAAGGATTTGATTTGGACAATTGTATTTCGATAAATACGTAAATAAGGAAGGGAACCTTCCATTCAGAAATCTCAAGTTTTTATGTTAATATTTCTCTTTACCCTGACAATACTGATAGCAAGGTGTGAAACGCACTGGTGGCAGCTGATTTGTGTATTTCAGCACAACCACGCGTTACAAATGGCAACTGTTAATCAGGGGGAGGGGAAAGAAAAAAAGAAGTAAAACCTATTGTAAGCAACACTGGTTTGTGTCTTGTATTGACTTCTACTTGACACCAATCCCACGTGGAATTAAGTTCATGCTGCACATAAAGCACGGGATTAGTCCTGCTGCAGAAGAAAATTAGCCAGCTGAAAGCTGCACGTACCTGAAAAGAGTTTATAACTAGAAATGTCCAAGTGCTTTCAGGCATGAGTTGTTTTGTAAATTAAATTAAGTGTTGCCGTTTCCACTTAGTGGTACACAAGGATTATTACAAATTATTAGGAGAAGGATGCAAATCATGATGAGTTTTGAAAACTTACATGTACAAGGTGAAACAGTAGACTCAGAGAAGTAAACGTGAGGGTCTTCTTTGGTGGAACAAGAATGTTAACTTCCTCTTCTCCCTCCCTTCTCTGGCATTAAATTCCAATATCTGACAGAAATAATTTGGGGGACCAGAGCTCGGTTATGATTTTCCCTGTAAACCCAACATTTCCATGTATTTATTTAATCACCGTGTATGTTTAACAAAACCAATTGGAAATATTTGGAAATGCAGCCTTCCTTACAACATACAGGATGTTAAGAACGGGAATCTAAAATTGATCTTTTTCGGCTCTGTTCTATCTTTTCCTTGGGATTTTTTTTCCATTCTGTGCCGTGCATCATCCGATGGTCTCACTGACAATCTGCTGTCTCGCCTCTGGCATTGCAAAATCAAAGAAGAACAAATTTATTCCTGTTTATTTTAGTAGCAACAAAACTTTCCACTCCGAGCTCTACATTTTTTACTCTTGAAGGTGATGTATGAAGCAGGAAAAACAGCTCGACTTTCAGATACTCAACAGAGGTTATGCTGGCAGTAAACAAAATCCTTTCAGACCTCTGCAGGAAGAGAGCTTGATGCAGAATTCACTGGGGAAAAGGTACCTGGAACAGAGGTTGTTATCAACAAAACTGTAGTTCCCAGGTACCGTAAGGAATGTGAATGAAAGATGATATGGAAATATTTGGAATTGCAAATCATTGTTCCAAAGTGTTTTCCTGCTCTGCTGTTTGCAGTATTCCTATCACAGAGCTGTAAATATTTACTCACCTGTTACAAACGTAGTAATTATCATGTTTCCAGTTTCACGTGGCAGCTGGAGTTTGCTTTCTGCAGACTAAATATATATATATATTGTCTTTGTGTGTTATTTACATGTAGAGGGGTTTGGTTAAGAACCCTGCTGAGTTATTACTAGACGAATCTTCCACGTTTATGCCCGAAATAAGAAGAATACTATGAAATATTGAGTATGTCTGTTCCTTGGACCTGAGGGAATGGCTGGAGCTGGGCCAGGGAGGGTCAGGCTGGAGATCAGGGAAAGGCTCTTCCCCCAGAGGGTGCTGGCAGTGCCCAGGCTCCCCAGGGAATGGGCACGGCCCCGAGGCTGCCACAGCTCCAGGGGCGTTTGGGCAGCGCTGCCAGGGATGCCCAGGGTGGGGTTGTTGGGGGGTCTGTGCAGGGCCAGGGGTGGGACTGGATGATCCTGGTGGGTCCCTTCCAGCTCAGGACATTCTATTCCCTTATTCCATTATTCCCGCAGTGTGTGAATGGAGCAAAAAAATGATCAGATAAATGCTCAAATCTGATGGAAATTGCATTTGTACCTGTAAAAGGATTTGCTGCTGGAACCGTTTCCTCAGAGGAAGAAATACTTTGCCTGAAGCTACTGTGACACAGAGCAAGGTCACCCAGGAGAGAGATTTTGGTTTAAGGGATACATTTTCAGTAGGATATCTTAAATGGGGCAGCAAAACTGCTGCAAAATCGTGAGTCTCTCCCCATTTCTAGAGCTTCAAAATATCTGAGACATTTTTTGCGTGTTTCTTTTTCCCCACAGGGAACAATCCTTGAGGATTTCTACTGGAATTAAAGGAGAGCCCTTGTTTTCATTGTGTGCTGCTGTGCACGTAGAGGTTTCCCATACAAAGATTAAAGAATACAATGCTGCTAATTTAGAAATTGAATAATAGAAATCCCCCTCTTTCCCCTGACTCTTCAACCAGAGCTTCATAGCCCCCCTGTATGCTGTTATGTGTGTAAATATGGATATATGGACCAAACCCACTGGACTATTTTTGACCTTCTGTGCCTCACTCCATGAGAAATCATTTGTATTTGCTATTTTAATACTTGTATGTGAGTTTACAAGTGAATTTGCTTTTTCCAAAATGAAACCTGGCAACAGGATCACTCCATTTATGAATAGACAGGAAAGTGATTTCCTTCTAATAATTTCTTTGGATGTAGATGGTGAAGGAACCCCAAATCCAAACCCTAGAAATTAAAGAAAAGGTAAAGTCAACCCATGGGCTCACAAAAATATTGGTGTAGGCACATAAAATACTGCGGAACATGATGTGAAATGAAAAACGAGTGAAAGGCAAACTGTTTTAAATCCAAAAAACAGATTTCGAAAGGGTGTTTTAAGATCCAGAGTAGAAAAAAGATTAATTGGAAGAAAAATTAGTGGAAGAACCTTCAACTAATTAAGACTCATCCACTAGTCAGCAATTAGCAGGGACAGGTGAGGCCAGTTCAGACCCAAGACCTGAGCTCCAGGTCCCAGTGTCACAACTACAGACTCTCTTTCAGGGTCTTCATTGGGCCCAGGGAGTGCTTTACACTGACAGCTTTATTGCAATTCTTAAAAAAAAATATTTAATTTAAAAGCAGTTTAAGGACTGTTTGTTTAAAATCTGAATCAGCTCTAATTTTGACCTGAAGCCACTCCATTCTCTTCTGCAGCAGGACTTCATGAAACAAATGAGTTTCTTTTCGCCATCCTTCAGGCTAAGCCTGTCTTCAAAGTGTCCTCATACCCAGGCACGAGAAATGTTTCATCTCAGAAGCTCTCCTTTGACACCTCTGATCCTTTTTCCCTCCTTTCCCCAAATTGGGATTACTGTGCCAGCACAGGCCGGCTTTTTACACTGCATTCCTCTACCTGGCTGAGCAGAGCAAAGAGCGAGCCGCTCTTGAACTCACTACATCATTCTGAAATGCTGCTCTTATCAGCTTAATGCTGCAATAATTGTTCTTTTTGCCTGCTCGCGCCATGCTGTGTCTCTGACTGCAGGACAATCCCCTGGTTTTTCGTTCCCATTCTCTGGAAATGCCGCTGTTACAATGTGAGTTATCTCCACTTTATAGCGTCTATCACTCAGAATGAAGTTCGGTATCTGAACCCTGCAGCCTCCTGCACGTTATCAGCTGCCATCCAGGTAGGTCAATCATTTATAACACGTTTAACTCCAATCCTTTATTTGCCTTCATAAGTTGCAAGGTCACCTTAAAGCCTGGAAAAGGCCTGAAGAGTGGTGGGGAGATGAATGAGCATTCACTGTTGCCATAGGCTGCTTGTTTCTAAGCAGAGCGATACCTAAAATGCTAATAAATGGGATCAAAAGGCAAAGAGATTCAGCAAAATGCTGCACTGGTCACTCGGATCCTTCTGTGCCAGGAGTGTGGGCCAAGGAAATGCCACTGCAGCTGAGCACCACTTTGCCCTGGGCTCCCAGTTCAGGGAGCAGCTCTCCATGTCCCTGGCTCCTCCCAGCACTCAGGGGAAAGCCAATAGCTTATTATTTTTAATTTAATGAGAAGCCCAATGTTAACCCCTTGTCACTGTGCTGACAAAGCCATGGGCTTCAGGAGCTAATAATAAACAAAGCTGTATTGACAGTGAAATATTGTATTTATTTCATTTGCTGCACTGGAGATTGCAGGGTTTGGTGGTTTTTGGTTTGGTTTTTTTTTGTTTTTTTTTTTTGTTTCGTGAACATTTTGTACCTGTGCTGGAAAGATGAGAGTTGCAAACTGGCCAATTTTCCATGAAACTATTTTCTCAAAACTATCGAGAGTAGGTTAATCTACAAAAGGACAAGAGATCTTAGCAAAGCCTGGTATCTCAGCAGCACAATAGGGCTGAAAGTCACTGTGACAGCTGCAAGGTAAGGCACACTGGAAGGAACAATTGATACATTGATGGGATCTAAATTAACTGTAAGTACTCGGGGAAAAACGTCCCAGCTGTCATTGTGAACAGCCTGGTAGAAATCTCTGCCCGGTGTTCTGCAATGATTAAAACCCAAACAAGATGTTACAAAGTGCTAAGCAGAAAATGGAGCACAGCATTGAAAGTGCTGTAAGGCCATTCTGTAAATCAGTGTGGGAGCTCACCTTGAACCACGCGCTCAGTTTTATCACCCCATCTTGAAAAGGATGTATCAGAAATAAAGAATAGGAGCTCTGAAAGTCTATCTTTTCAGGGAGATGGTTGGGTCAAACGCAGCCTTTGATTTATACCCTGTGCTGTCCCTTTGAAATCAAGCGATTCTCCGGGTTATAAATCACAAGGCAATATGACCTATTTAATTTAGTGAAGGGATGCATGGAAATGCTTGTGATGAGGATACACAAACTATTGAGTGCATACTGCAGGCAACAGAGTTTTTCTTTTCCCTGCTGAGCAGCCTTTGCTCTGAGATGACCAGCAATGCATAAAAAAAAAATACAAGTGTATCACTTTTCAACAGAGATAGGCAGCTGATACTTCCTCCAGATGAAATACATTGTTTTTCCCCAGATTTTGCCATTTTAAAAGATAATTTGGGGATACAGGAGCAGAAGAGGAAGAGGATTTAAGCTTCCTAAGCAGATGTAAGGATTGAAAAGTTATGGTAAACTGATTCTGGAAAAATAGAGACTCACTGAATATCCTGAGTTGGAAGGGACCCACGGGGATCATGGAGTCCAGGACATCCCAACAATCCTGCCCTGTGTCTCAAAATGAAACTCAAATGAAGGCACAGGGACTGGGGAATAGAGGATATCACATCACTCATTCAGAATGCAAAGGTAAGGCCAGGGAGCAATGAAAAAAACCCCAACCACGAGGTGATAACCAGGGTGACCTGGCATGGAGAGCAATGTTCACCAGCTCCATAGAGTCTAAGGCAACATGCAGTGCTTGGACAGGGAAAAGCCTCCAATTCCTGCCACAGCTGTGTTGTGGCAGCAAAGAGACACTGAGCAGAGCAGTCAGCGTCTCTGGCGGGGCTTTGAGCAGCCTCTGCAGCCTGTGCTGGCACTGCTTTGTAGCCAGTGCAAGGCAGAATATTTCAGAACTAATTAGAAGTCTGTGTGCTCCTGTGTTTGAAATGTCTGAACAGAGTCAGAAGCTCTCTCTAGCAAGGTAGAACGAGCTGGTTATTAGTAATGAAAGCTGATCACAGAGGGAGATACTCAGCCTGTGAATCTAATTCATAACGGGCTGGAGAGCAGGATTTCAGCGGGGGAGAGAAGGAACATTTCATTCTCCTGTCACATGTCCTGGCAGGGGAGAAAGCCCAAATGGAGCATGTCACAGAGACTCTGCAGCTCTGTGCTGGGTGATGTGGTTTACCAGAGACAAGAGGTATTTGGGGAGAGAAAACAAAGATGAAGCACCCACAGACTGGTGTCTCCTGGTTTGGGTAAAAGATGCTCCGACCCATTTATAACGATGGTTCTCGTTCCTGTCTCCACTGCAGCCAGGGCAGAAAGGTTCGAGCCACGGCATAAACTTTGCCATCCCACACCACCCCTGTTCTTTCCCTTGCCTGGTCTGGGAGGGATCAGTGTACTCATTACCTTGGCATGGGTTTCTGCAGGGTAAGGAAACTTTTCCCATCTATGTTAAAGGATAAAGCGCGCTGGGCTCCATTTTCACATTCAGTTTAGTATCAGGTAGCTTAAAGTAGAATTTAATAAGGCTGTACATTTTATTTTTCTCCTTGGCTTACTGCTTGGCTAAACTGTTGGATGAAAAGAGCAAATATTCCGGTTTGGGTTTGGAATCAAGACCGTGCATTTCCTCCCGTTCTCCCATTAGGGCCTGGCTCAGCCATTTATTACTCTGACAGGTACATTCATCACCTCAGTGTGTGAACAAGGTTGGAGCTGTGGGCTGTGCAGGACACTTGGGGTGGTCACTGGAGTCACCAGTGTGGCTCAATCCTGCAGTGACACCCCCTCTGTAGCTGCAAAGAGGGACAGAATAATTCCCAGCAACTGCGTTTTGCACAGGGCTCTGCAGGGAGCAAAAGGCAGGAGAAGAGAAGCAGGCTTCCAGATTTAATTAGGGATGTAAGAAAGAGTTTCTCTTTCCTCTGCAGGACTGTGATGTTCTGTCTGTGCAAATGGCCTTGGCTGTCAGGTGAGGATTTGCATGGACTTTATAAACTTTAATGATGCATTCCCTCGAGGAATTCCTCCAACAGTGCTGCTCCAGAGGTGAAATAGCCCTTGTGGTGTCCTGAAACACTGTCCCTGGCCAGGGACAATTACACAGGTGCATCTACGGTGTGTGCAGAAAACTGTACTTTAGCCATTGCTTGATATGTCTTGGAAAATGGACAATAATGAACATTTCTCATGGTAATTGGTATCTTATCTTGGTAAGGTCACAGAAGGTTTTGCAAGCTGTCTATTAACAGTGCATCTCAGCTGTTCTCACTCAGTGGGAAGCACATTCCACGCAGACTTCTTCCATGTTCAGGGAATATTTTAACTTTTCAGCACTAGTTTTATGAAGCCAAGCAGAGAAGTTTGCATGACAATAATAATTGCTCCAGTTCCTAAAACCAGAAGGAAGCCTGCCAAAATATTATTAACATCAACACCTCTAAACAACTTCTGTTTTGTCTCTTCCCTTCTCCTTTCTTTGGAACATTTATAAAGAAACTGTGCCATCTTTCATAAAGAAATTATTTTCTTGAGGAGTGTTATACTGTCTTCAGCACAAGTAATTAGGATAAGAACAGAAAGTATTTTTCAGGGTTATTACAGCGAGCATAGCACTCAGACTGTGACAACTGAGCTCTTGTAGTGAAGTGCAGAGAGAACAGACTGGAGCAGGTGCAGGCAATAAACCCGGCTGGGTCCACCTCACACTGCTTAAAATTCTTTATGGAACTGCTTTGTGAGTAAGATTTCAGGAGAAACAAGCAAAAGGTGAAAAATCTCCGTTGTAAAAGTTTCAACACAATTTCTAGAGAGGGCAAGCATAAAAGTTTACAGTTCCCATAATGGCTTTCCGTGAACCAGACAAACCCTGGAGATTACGGGAAGGCAGGCATGCCAGGGTTATAAATATATTTATAGGAAGCACTGGTGCAGTGAGTAAATGGGCTGTTGCTCCCAGCAGGCTCCCAGGAGTGATCACACAGAGGCTGCACGGCTCCTGCAAGGGCAGGAATCCTGCCTGGCGTGTCCCACCCAGCAGGGAGCCCTGAACTTTCGGCAGTCTCCAAGAGTGCCCCGCGGCACAAGTGTCGTGCAGACTCTTTCTTCTTGCAGTAAACAACTTCTCTTCTCAGCCAGAGACTCTCTCCTTGTGAATACACAAGCTACACGTGTTCCTTTGGAGGTCCTCGGGTGCGTCTGAGAAGCAACAAAGCAAGTGGGATGAGATGAGGAACTTTTAGCTCTTTTTGTGACTGTTATATGGGGATATCAAGTGGGAAATGTAGCCAAGTGCACTAATAGTGTCTGAGTACTCTTTTATCCCCCGATATCTTTATAGTATCTTTCCTGCATAGACATGTCCACATGGTCAGACATTAATTTCAGACTAACCATTTGTGATGGTTTTGGCCAAATTTAGGGGAGACGTCCGAGGAGAACATCTCCTACAAAGGAAATGCCACTCCTCCTTATCACGTTCGGGAAGAAAAAAAAAAAAATTCTCCTCGGAGGAAGGTGAAAGAGAAAGTGAAACTATTTATTTGACAAACAGACAGGTTAAGAGTAACAAAACCTCCCGCTGAGGGGAGAGAACCTGAAAGATTTGGAAGTCCTTCTGTGGGTGCGGTTTCCCTTCTCTCCCGTGAAGCTGGATCGGAGCTGGCCGGCACGGGGTGCGGGGGCCCCGAAGGCGGTGGAGCTCAGGGGGTCTCTGATGCTCCTGGTATTTCTGGTGACAGGATTCTGTAAGTCAGCAAGCTGGTCTTCTTCCAGGATTATAGCAGGATGGCATTGCTCAAACTGCTGGCACGCCTTCCCTTCTCAGTAGCAGTTCTCTCAGCAGTCCCCCCTGGGCTCCTCTCCTCTCTCTTATGCGTTACCTCCCCGAGGCTCAGCTGGGCTCTGACCCTCAGTGGAAACACCTGGTTCGACTCAGCTGGAACTCATCCAGGCCAAGTCTGCCTTGTGTCCAGTATAGTTCTTCTTTCAAGCATAACTTAAGTTTATGCACAATTTAAAAGCACAGAAAAGCACAGGGATCATGGCTAAGTGGGGGCTGAATAATGTGGGATATAGCACAAATCACCCCATGACACCATTCTCGTTTAAAGCTGGCCTCTTTGCCTGGTGAGACTCCAGCTTTCAGGCTCCCTCTGAACTGCCTGCATTGTCAAATTGATGAGAACCAGTGAGCAGAGGCTGGGTACTGTCCACACCCCGCTCTGGACCTGTGGCTGTTCCCTTCAGCTTTGTTTAGAAAGAAAACTCACACTGCCACAGCCCCAAAAGAAATCTATTTATACTGCAAGCCTAGACAGAATGTCCCCACCAGCACTGGTGACTCCCAGGATGAACAGCTTGGTGTGTTTTGTATAGCCAAAGAGAGGTCTCCACATGGCAAAAACCTTCTGGGAGCCCATGGACTACAGGAATTTACTCTCACCAAGAATAAGATTTTGCCTGCTCAGTGTCAGTGAGGCTTTTCTTGTTCCAGACTGTCTGCAGCTCCTTGGATACCTATTCCACTCAGGTAATCTCTCAATATCAAAATTTCCGGAGAGTTGCCTTCTTATCCTGCTGTCCTGCAGCAGAATATCCCGGGCTCACCCAAAGGAGCGCGGGCAGCAGGTGAGGGAGGGGGTTCTGCCCCTCGTCTCTGCTCTAATGAGACCCCACCTGCAGTGCTGTGTCCCGTCCTGGTGTCCCCAGCATAAGGAGGTGTGATGGTTTTGGCCAAATTTAGGGGAAACGTCCAAGGGGAACGTCTCCGACAAAGGAGATGCCACCCCTCCTTATCAGGTTCGGGAAAAAAGAAAATTCTCCTCAGAGGAAGGTGAAAGAGAAAATGAGACTATTTACTTAACAAACAGTGAGGTTAGGAGTAATAACAAAAAAAAAAATAACAAAGCCTCCCACTGAGGGGAGGGAACCTGAAAGATTTGAAAGTCCTTCTGCGGGTGCGGTTTCCCCTTCTCTCCCGTGAAGCTGGATCGGAGCTGGCCGGCACAGGGTGCGGGGGCCCCGAAGGCGGTGGAGCTCAGGGGGTCTTTGATGCTCTGATACTTCTGGTGACAGGATTCTGTAACTTAGCAAGCTGGTCTGATTGCAGGATGGCCCTCCCAGTAGTTCTCTCAGCAGTCCCCCCTAGCCTCTTCTCCTCTCTCTTATGTGTTACCTCCCCGAGGCTCAGCTGGTCTCTGACCCTCAGTGGAAACACCTGATTTGACACAGCTGGAACTCATCCAGGTCAAGTGGGGGCTGAATAATGTGGGATACAGCACAAATCACCCCATGACAGGAGGACGTGGAACCATTGGAGCAAGTCCAGAGGAGGCCACCAAGTTGCTGAGGGGACTGGAGCACCTCCCCTGTGGAGCCAGGCTGGGAGAGCTGGGAATGTTCAGCCTGGAGATGAGAAGGACACAGGGTGACCTCACTGTGACCTTCCAGCACCTGAAGGAGCTGACAGGAAACGTGGAGAGGGTCTGTTTACAAGGGATGGAATAACAGGACAAGGGGGAATGGCTTCCCACTGCCAGAGGGCAGGGATAGGTGGGATACTGGGGAGAAATTCTCCCCTGTGAGGGTGGGGAGGCCCTGGCACAGGGTGCCCAGAGAAGCTGTGGCTGCCCCTGGATCCCTGGCAGTGTCCAAGGCCAGGTTGGACGGGGCTTGGAGCACCCTGGGATAGTGGAAGGTGTCCCTGCCCAGGGCAGGGGGTGGCAGTGGGTAAGGTTTAAGGTCCCTTCCAACCCAAAGAATTCCATGATTCCATGATTATGATTACGGTAAGTTGTTTGTGCTTTTGGACAACATTATGTGTCTATTTCTTTTCTATCTATAAGGAGACACAAAGAACAGCTTAGTTATTAAAATAAATATGGAATTACTGTGGGAAAACCCTTTTTGGATCCATTTTTGGTAGGACATGGTAAGGTCTGCATTGCTGTATGAACATGTCATAATCTCAGAATTATTTATTCTCACCACAAACCTTTGAAGTGCATTGATATCCCACACATTTTACAAATAAGGAAAAGGCAGGATGAAGTACTTAGAATTAAAAAGCCAAATAAAATTAGATACCATTAAGTCTTTGAAAATCAGAAAGTAGTTGCTCCAGATAAAAATTAATGGGTCTCATTTAACAAGACAGTGATACTTATATGTCACATGTAGTATTTTCCTAGGAGTTTACTGCTGATAAAGAAGTCATTTCCAAACCTTAAAGGATATTAATGAGCTACTTTGAAGTGCTTCAGAACTATCTGTGTTAAAATAAAACTCAGCAGATGGGCTCAATATCATGGCAAACTACTGGAGCATGGTAATTTGATTTTAAATATTTTTTTAAGCCAAAAATTGACAATAATGTGAAAATTGTTCTCAAATAGAGTAGAAAAACTGGTTTACCTGTTTCATTCATTATCTTTCCTTATTTTGAACAGGGCTGTTTATGATCAGCCCCATAAATCACAGGCTGCTGCTCTTGGTTTGATGGTTTGGGGTGAGGTACATGGGTTAAAGGTGGCAGCTGCTGTGGTTTAATTTTAGCAGTTTAAAATGCAGGAAGTGTGAATAACTTTGCCCACAGAAGCCCGCCTACCCGCAAAAAACACCTTGAAGACAGAGTTCTAGGAAGAACTCAGAAACAAAAAGAAGACAGAAAGAAAACTACTGTATGGAGAGTCTTGTTTGCCAAATTAGATCTGGAAGAAAGGAAAACAGGGCAGAGATGGAGAGATTACATATGGAAAACCCTCTGCAGTTTATAGATCCTCCAAGTATCAATAAATCTTCCTGAGTCTGGTTTAAAAAGCACAGTGGTTGTGTGTAATCCTACCTCAGCAAAGCATTCTGGGACAGCATTGAGCCACTTCTCATCCATTAATTTAATTTTTTCCCCCAGTCTCTCTCAGTGGACCTCTTTTTGTTCCTTCCTTTTTTGCAGTGGTTGAAGAGATCTGTTCTTAATTAGTATATCAGTAGGGATTTTGCAGGTGAAACTTCTGCAATTCACACATTTGTCTTCTTCAGGAAGGTTATTAGACTCGAGCACAGATCGTTTGTCTCCTTTTGCAGGCTCCTGACAAACCATTCTCTGCTCCCGATGGGACTGTGGGAATTGTAATATAGGCAGAAAATTGACCCTGCATGAGCCAGTCAGGGAGGGGAAGGAATACATTTGCAAACCCTCTTAAAAATAAGGCAAACTCCAATTTGCAACATTTAATAAAGCCTGAGAAATTGCCAAGGAAAAGCTTTCCACTTTCTAGGCCATTAAACCCCCAAAATTATGGCTTAATCTTGAAATAATTTACCTTTGGTGTTGACATTGCTTCATCTCTTGTGAGAACAGGACATCTGGGTCTTTTCTGCTCTGGAGCTTTGAAAGGGAGACAATAATTTCTTTTCTTTAGGCTGGCCTTACTGCTGGACAAATGTGACTACTTTGTGCAGAGGATGCTGCTCATGGATACCTTTTGCTTAGGGAAAAGCTCACTAAAGCAATGAGATGCCTATGGAAATTGGGCTACTAGGTTGCATTTTTTTCTGCTTTCAGTTTCATGGGCCTTGTCCTTGATATCTCAGGCTTGAGCAGCATCTGGTGTCGCTAAAGCTTCTATAACTTGAATCCAAGTTCTTGATGCTGAAGTTCAGCTAATTTATTGCATAAATAATAATCACAAAATTGGAGGTGAGATCTGTTCACAAACCTGTTTTTGAATAGTTCAGCACTGGGGGATTTGGACCGGCTGGATTAATGGGACAAGGCTGATGTGGTAAAGGGCTACTGCCCTTGGGTCACTGCAACCCCCTCCAGGCGGGGCAGAGGGGTTGGAAAGCTGGAAGAGGCCCTGGGGGTGCTGGGGACAGAGGCTGGGCAGGAGCCCAGGTGTGCCCAGGTGGGCAAGAGGCCAATGGCCCCTGCACTGGGCCAGCCCTGGTGTCAGGGCAGTGCCTGTCCCCTGTGCAGGCGCTGCTGAGGGACCTCGAGTTCTGTGTCCAGTTCTGGGCCCTCATGGCCAGAGAGACCTTGAGGGGCTGGAGCGTGTCCAGGGAAGGGAACGGAGCTGGGAAGGGGCTGGAGCCCCAGGAGAGGCTGAGGGAGCTGGGAAAGGGGCTCAGCCTGGAGCAAAGGAGGCTCAGGGGGGCCCTTGTGGCTCTGCACAAGTCCCTGACAGGAGGGGGCAGCCGGGGGGGTC
>WEIT01006139.1:117743-133643 GCA_013389985.1 Dryoscopus gambensis | reverse complement strand
CCCATCCCTGGAGGTGTCCAAGGAAGGCCTGGGTGTGGCACTGAGTGCTCTGGGCTGGGGACAGGGTGGGGATCGGGCACAGCTTGGACTTGGTGATCCTGGAGAGCTTTTCCCACCCCTAAAGATTCTAGGATTCTGGGATTTTAACATTCTTACAGGTTCACTCAATTCACTAATTCCTACGGAGGAATTGCCTCACTCTTGATGGCCCGTGCATGTTTTACATGCACCCTAAACTGGGGGTGGTGAGTGACCTGCACATCCCACACCTGGAATTGGTACCTGTCCCTGTGAAGGGGAATTACAGGGTGGTGGCTGTCCTGCAGAAGCAGAGTAACACCACTCAGGGCCGAGCAGTGTTCAATGACCTTTTGCCTTCAGAACTCTGCTTTTGCCCCAAAGGTATTCAATTTGAAGTCAAGTCATGATTATTTTCAGTAGTAGCAGTGTCGCTAGTGGACACAATAAGAACATGTAGACAGTAGAGATGTTAGAAAGGAAAAAGCAGCAGCAATGTTTATTGCTTACAGTATTTATAGATTTCTTGTTACTACAGTTGATTGGAAGGTTGAGGTTACGCCTCTTCAATCACACTGGCTGGATAGAAAGTCCATCAAACTTTCTCTGTCATGGAAACGGAATGTAAATATAAGAAACGGCCAGATAAACACAAGAAAGCAGTTACAACAATAGCAGGTGTTATTTACATGAAACCGTGAGAATCGTGAAGCTCTGACTCCAAAATACGCAAACAATCAGAAAGGCTGAAAACCAAAACAACATCAGCAGTATTAATGACTGACACAGCTTTACCTACACCATTTATGCTTCAACTTCATTAGCAATCCCTCATAAATATGTTTTCTTTCTGCCTCCTCACACTGGCATCCACACATGGCTGGGTTGTATTTTTCCAGAACATCTTCCCTTCTTTCTCTGTCTCTTGTCTTTCTTGCAGGGTGTTCACTGAGGGCAACATCTCAACCAAAGGGTCCAAAAATAAATGGGAATGTGGGATGAAGTAAGAGCCAAGTCCTTTTTAGGTGGCTCCATTATTTCCCCCCTCAGACATTTGTACCTGGTATAAATAATCAACAGGCAGCAGGCACCCGAAGCGGTTTTGTGCTGGTTGAACATCTTGAAGCAGCATCTCTTTGTTCATTAAATTATTCTGGAGGAACTTTTGGAGGAGCAGAAAGTTCCTTGATGCTTCCTGACCTGTTCCACAGGGGCCTTTTATTTATTGCAGGTTGCCAGGTTACCTCCTGCTTGGTCATTGAAGTCACTTGACATGAAGCTTTTATCTGCCACCGAAAGGTTGTTGACCAGGCCATTTATTTCAGTAAAGAGTTCTTCTGTCACTCTTAGTCATAGCTGCATAAATGCTGCGATGATAATAGCGGGAAAATTTATCTCTTAAAGTGGCAACTGTTATTTTATCCCCTGGAGCAAACTGTCAGGATTCCTAAAGGTCTTGTATTAAATTGCAAATCCAGCACCATTGTGTCTGAATTCTAATTTTAGGCGCTCTTGTTAGAAAGTGTGAGCAAATGTGCTTTCAATTAAGGTGAGGGTTTGGAAGTTTGCATCTAAGGAAATAAGCTTTTACAATTAGTTCAAAATTAAATCAGAACATTTCCAATCCACTTGTTCTGAAATACAGTCATAATAATTAAAATATCATTAACGTCCTTGGCACTCTAGGGACCTTTCCTTTAATATTGGATTTTCTGTACCCAGAAAGTTGAGGATTGTTTGTCTGCTTAGGAAAAAAAAAGCAGCTGATAACCCAAGAACTGAAGTCTCCCGTTTTTTCATTAAAAGCTGATCAGAAACATCAGGATTCCTTAACATCAACCCCTAAAGCTATAATTTAACTGGAACAAACTCAAAATAGATTTCAGCAATCCCTAAATTAACACTTTGTGGACTATTCCACCAGAAATGCCTCTTTCGTAACATACATTTCAGTCCCTTTTCTCCTTGATATGCAGAAGAATGGTAAGGAGTTTAACAAGGAGTCACTTGATTTGCTCAGTCCTGAATTTTCCAGGTTGTTCTCCAGCGTGTTGGCCGGGACTGCAGGTACCACAGGAACACAAGAAAATCCTTCATTCTGAGACAAAATTCAGTTCTCTAAAATCCTGAGTGCCAGGAAAAGGGTGAACAGGGATCAGCTGTTCTCCTCCAGGGCAAAATCTTGGGGACATCAGTTGAAGCCAGGAGATCACAGAACTGTTCAGAAAGCTCTTTCCTACACTGCAGAGGTCTTAGATGACGGGGAAATCCCAAAATGTGTGCTGGGGCTGTTTATCCCTTTCTCCCTTGCTGTAACGCTCCCCCACCCTCAATCCCACTGCCCTAGGTAACTCTCAGAATATTTTTTCCTGGTGGGTCAGACATCATTCCTGGTGTCTAAACAGGGAGACGTGGGAGATGTCCACACAGGGGACTCGGTCCCAGCTCCTGAGGCTGTTCCTGTGGGAGTGAGGGATGGCAGGGAGCCAGCAGCCTGTCCTTGCCTCTTCCCAGCAGCGCTGTGCTTCCACAAGCCCTGGTTTAGTTACGGAAAAAGCCATAAAAACGCATTACACCGAGCTCAGGTAAGTTTTACAGTCGAATATTAAGCTGCAGAAACAACAAAATTAGGTGACTTATATGTGTGGCAATAAATCCTTTCCCAAGACTTTGAGGGAACTGTTACATTCTGAGGCTCCTTCAGCAGCCTAAATTGGCTCTATTTGGCTCGTAAAGGCAGGATGGATCCTCATTTATACACATAACAAATGGAATAAATACACTCCTTTGAAAAATGGGAATCTGACAGTTTAATATATGGTTTTGGGGTTTTTTTCCCAGGATATTTTAACTTCTTCAGTAAAATTTCATTCAGATGACACATTTACATCCACACGTATAGACAAAAAAGATTAAATTAAGATTCCTGCTGGTTTATTTGCGCCAGTTTCAACATGGGCTGATTCTCAGAATGATAATTCCTACACACAGTTGGAAGAATGAGCTGAGCTCTCCTGCTCACTTGTTTTTGTAAGTTAAATGTCATAAAGAAGAGGTGAAATTCCAGAATAAAGCTCGGCTCTAATTAGTGCACTGATTTGAACGCCAAGCTCATTTTCTGCTAGGTTACAACTTTCTAAATGTTCCGAAGCAGATGCACCTCATGATTCCTCTGCCACTTACTCTAATGCACAGAGCACTTTACCCCTCTGAATTGGCACTTTAAATCACTCTCCTCGCTGCTCCTCATTACATGCACTCACACACCACACACTCTGGAGCTGATCTGACCAGGAAAATCAGAATCGCTCCTTTCTTCCCCCTGCCAAATGCCTGTTCTGCCGCTAAAAGCCCTGTTTCCACATTCTTGATTACCTGTGTCTCACAGAACAACAGCACTCAGTGCAAAACACAGGGATGTGCTCCAACAAAAAATCAAAACAAGCTTCAGAACACCCAATTTTTACTAAAAATGACAAGTTTTCTTTGCATGACGTTTGATAATGTTATGGTAGATGAAAATAATTAAAGATTTTTACTCCCTCAATGCTTAGAGTTTGGTTTTGGTTTCCATTGGGAAAATTTTTAAAGTTATGAGCTGTAGATACAGAATTGTAGAGTTATAGAATGGTTTGTGTTGGAAGGGACCTCAAAGCCCATCCAGTGCCACCCCTGCCATGGGCAGGGACACCTTCCACTAGCCCAGGGTGCTCCAAGCCCTGCCCAACCTGGCCTTGGGCACTGCCAGGGATCCAGGGGCAGCCCCAGCTTCTCTGGGCACCCTGTGCCAGGGCCTCAGCACCCTCACAGGGGAGTATTTCTTCCTAATCTCCAGTCTAAACCTACTTTTTTTTTAGAGAGATGTAAACTTATCAATTCTGAGGCTGATGTCCATTATAAATTTGCTGAATGGGGGGGAAAAATGAATGTGCCTGGAGAAATTGTTTATTAAAAGTGGTCTTATGAGGGGCTCATTGCTCCTACCCTCTGATGACTCTGCAGCTGCCACTCTCTTTTTGTCCAAAATAAAATCCAAACTGCAGCAGCTCCAGCGTTTCTAATCAGCGTGGAAATTCAACATCCTGCCCATTTCCCCTGGGACTAATTAAGAAAAACATCAAAAAGTGGAGTGACTTTAATTAGCCAGTTATGCAGCGTGGTGTTATGATTAGCCTGCCCCGTAAGCACCACCCTCATCTCGGCCATAATGATGGGGTAAATGGAGCTGTCCGTGCTGACCCCATGGAAAAAGCACTTCCAAAGCCAACTGGATTTCACAGGAATGCAGTGGCTCAACGGGTGTGACTGCAGATCCCGACAGCCTCACAGAAATCTGAGCCCGCCTGATTTGGGACCACAGAAATGAGTTTGTGTCCGTCTCTGTGAACTGGAGTGCTGCAATGAACTCTCAGGGAGGCAGTTTTAAAAGATCACCGTTGATTTAAGAACTCCTAATATTAAATGTTTCTAGATTCGGTAAAAGGATTTCTTAAATCAATTGGGAATTGGAAAGAAGATGAAAAAAAATTCCCTCTGTGGAATAGAAGTATCGGACACTTCCAGGGAGGGGGCAGCCACAGCTTCTCTGGGCACCCTGTGCCAGGGCCTCCCACCCTCACAGGGGAGAATTTCTTCCTAATATCCAACCTCAACTTACTCTCTGGCAGTGTGAAGCCATTTCCCCTTGTCCTGTCACTACAGTTCCTGATGAATTGTCCCTCTCCAGCTCTCCTGGAGCCCCTTTAGGCCCTGGAAGGGGCTCTGAGCTCTCCCTGGAGCCTTCCCCAGGTGAACACCCCCAGCTCTCCCAGCCTGGCTCCGGAGCAGAGGGGCTCCAGCCCTCGGAGCATCTCCGTGGCTTTCTCTGGGCTCTCTCCAGCAGCGCCAGGTCCCTCCTGTGCTGGGCCCAGGGCTGGGGCAGCTCTGCAGGTGGGGTCTCACCTGCGCACAGGGGCACAGGGGCAGAATCCCCATCCCTCCCCTGCTGCCCACGCTGGGGCTCAGCCCAGGCTCAGGGGGGTTCTGGTCCCAGCTCATACCAGCAGCATCTTGAAGATCCCACACCTTTGATCATGTCTTTACAAAGACTGTTTCTCTTACAAAGTTGTAGCTCCTCTCATTCCAGAAGACCTGCATTAATTTGGAACAGGAGTCTTGTCTCAAACCCCACAAAGATTCATATTTGTATGTGTCATTGTGCAGCCAGCACTGAGCTGTTCCAATCAGCCAGGGGTAATTTAGATTCACCAACAATACTCACAAATATTGCACAATGTCACAAAGGATCAAATGCAAATGCACATTTCTTCTTCAGCCACTGAGAAGCATTTAAAAAGAAATTAAAGAGCAGATCTCATCGTCTCCCAAATATAAATATGCAAACTGATGCAAATTGCTTGCTCCTGACCTGGGAACACGATGGCCAATTGCCTGACCTGTGTTCATAAAACAATATTTCATTTCACTGGCTGTTCACAGGGAGTGCATTTGAAATTTCCATGGCATCGGGATAAAAATCAGAATGAGCATATGATTCTCAGAGCACTTCAATCACTTCTGATTTCCTAGGCAGTGTCTGTGCCTACCAAAGCGTGAAGCCTGGAATATATTAGCAAAGTATTAATTATGGTTGAAATCCTCAAACAGATTTCAATACTTAGCTGTCACCAAAGTGGTGGTGAGAGTCGTCCTCTAGCAAAAACCATTGTGTAGCAGCAAATGGGGTAAGACCTCTATTATTTCTTAAGGAAAGTTGCAAAAAAAAAATTATATAAATCATGTTATATATTGAACAGAAGAACAAAATATAATAATAAATCTGCTGATTGGAGGAGGGTTTTATAAGGGTAACACACTAACTAACTAGAGACAGAGAATCACAGAATGATTTGGGACTTTAGAGATCATCTACTTCAAACCCTCAGTTCTACTTCTGCCACTGCTGAGAACAAATCCAGCGTCAAGTTCTAATCCCATTACATACATATATATAATATTAATCCACAAACTTATCTTTACTGCAAATAAAATCCAAACAGAGAATAAAATTATCATTTTCTCGTGTGCAATGCAAAATTCTTCTGGATGTGCCTAAATTTGTCTGTTGCTTCCTGGTCATGCTAAGGATCTCAAAACTGAATAATAAATATCATAAAAAGCTGCTACCTTTTCAATATGATGGAAGTTACCATCAGTTCTTAGGTCTGTCCAGTTTAAATAATAATAATAACATCAATAAAAATAATAATATAAATACTGATAGCAAAAATTATTTAAAAACACTGCAATCACTTATCAAAATACTACTTTTGTTATTATTATTGTTATTACTATTATTATTACAATTACAATTATGATTATGATTATGATTATGATTCCTGGTCTAGAGGAAGGTGTCCCTGCCCATGGCAAGGGGTTGAACTATATTATTTATTTAAAAATATACATGCATCATGAAGGGTTTTTTCCTAAGGTGCTCCATGATTCCTGGAAGAGATTTCCCAATAACTGGCCAAACAGCTTTATTTCAGTACTATGAAGTGTTTTCCTTTAAAATGGAGAGCTTTTAACAATCTAATTCATCGATAGATTCATCTAAACTGGATATAAACTCTGAATTATTAGTAATGGTTTATTGGGATATGATCGTGGAACAGTGAGAAACACATTCCAGTGGCTGATATGAACTTCAGGCCTCCCTTTCCAGCAAAGAGCTGTTAAAAAATATTTTATTAAGCATGTCTGAATGTTGTAACAATCTCCCTCAGCCACTGTCATTATCCTCTTGATTCCCCATTGCCTTAAACCAGCAATTAGAAGTTGATGAGAAACGTCCAGGAACAATAATAGTTAAAGATCAATTAGGGATCCATGAGGCTCAGGAGATTAAATATTTATTAAAATAACAACAACCTTTCAAATAATATTTTGAACTTCATTACTTTAATCCGTTCTGGAGCTGCTATTTTCTGCCTCACTTCCCTGTAATTGCAAACTGCACCAGTGACAGGGAATGTCTCACACCAAAGTACATAAAAACATAAAGTGTTTATGTTGCAGTGACAGTGCTGAGATTTTGTAAACAGATTGGAACAGGTTCATTTTTTATTTGCCTGCACATTTCTAAAGTGCTTTTCTAGTGTCAAGTGACAAAAATCTCCCGCTTAGCTAAATTTAACTGGAATTTCCAGCACGGATCCACAAGCGTCCCTTTGCAGACAGAGGGACAAATGACCACAGGCCTGATGCTCTCTTCAGCAGCAGACCTGGAGAAGGGAAAGTGGGGAGCTGGGTGTAAGGCAAGAAAGGTTTTTGCAGAAGGAACAGAGCTTCTCTCTGGAATGCAGAGTGAAAAGTGGCAGTCTGTGGAATGTTTCTGGGGAATGTTTCTGTGGAATGTTTCTGTGGAAGTGCCGTGTGGTAACAAGAGTGGCAGCTCTGCTTTCTGTCTGTGCCTTGGTGACGAGCAAAAAGTGTGCAACCCGCTCCTTCTCAAACACATAGCACAAAAATCTCTCTGACTCATTTAAAATGGTGATTTAAACCGAAACCTGACAGAATTTGGGGCCGACGGATACAAATTCTGGCATCTATAAAGGCAAAAGATGAAACAATGATTCATCAGCATGGCAAAAGGGAAAGAAAGGGAGCGTCTTTAAAAGAGAGCACACAGCTCCTGACAGTAAAGTTGGACTTGATCCTTGTGGATGCCTCCCAGCTCCTAGGATTTAAAATTCAATGAAAACTTTCTTCAGTGGGGCAAAAGTGAGCACGCGGCCTGTGGTGACTGGAGAAGCCGTCAGGGCACAAGGGAACACCTCACACTCTGGAGCTCCAGAGCAGCAGCCAGGGACTGTGGCAGCAAGGTGTGAAGATGCCACAAACCCATCATTCCATGTGGGCATGGCATGGTGACCTGGATGCACCAAGTGGCGTTTTTTATCCCAACACATTTTTCTATATATACTTTCTTAAGTGTTTTATGTACTGGGTTTATTGCTTTATATACCGGGTTTAATATTTCCTATCATAGGTATTTTCATATATCTTTATTTTATATAGTGTTTCTAGTGGTTTATATACTGTTTTGTTTTATGAAACAACCCAAGTTTAACCACTGCTTTAGCTGATCATTGAAGGAAGCAGCAGTGATTTCAAATGCTTTTAACATTTGACAAAACATTACCCTCAAGTTGCTCCAACACTCCTCTCTAAAGGTTTCTTATCAACTGCTAAGAATGGAAGCACCCCCAGAACTCTGATCACTTAGAGAAGTACACTTAGAAAATGAGAAACTCTTTATGCCAATATCAATATGCCTAATGGACTTGGTTTAAACAAGTTTCACACTGGAAATCTTCTTCCTTTTCATGCCCAGCAGTTCTGTCCCTGATCTTTAAACTGCGCTGTGTTTCTCTTGCTGGATCCATACCTCAGGGAAAACATGCTAATCATCCTGCTCATGCTTCTTCATGTTCTGAACTTCTTTCCCTCTGTCGCTTCCATGCATGATTATAATTTGATGATAAAAGAAACAATTTAAAACTGCAATTATGAAAGCATTTCTTTGCTAATTCCCTCCTGGCTAAATGACTTCCTCTCACGCTAGGAAGTTAAACATCTGACAGCATGACTGAGCTCCAGGAGCTTCAATTTCCATTCACAAAAGCCTCTTTTTTAGCTGCCTCTCATATCCCGGTTGGAATTTATAGTGATTTCCTCCCTCTTTTACTTATGGATTCATGGATCCCAGAGAGACTCAACCTGGAGCCAATATTTGCAACTCGGCTGGACCTCTGGCTCTTTGTTTCAGCTGACATTAGGAAGTGTGTGTTTTATGAACTGGGTAGACGAGGAAATGAACCCTTTTGGGGTTGTTCCTCTGGGCCCCATCTCGCCGGCACAGAGACGGATCAGCACAATGCTACCAGAAGGATTAGGCAATAGCAGCAGATTATATTTGGTGGAATAAAATATTACAGAGCAGCTCAGAAACTGTCCTATCAATACTGCAATATTGCAATGAGACAATCAGGAGGTAGAACATGGGGTGGAATAAAAAATCCTGTAATTGTTGCCTCCCTGTATGTAAAATGATGATCTGTGGTGCTGGTTCTGCAGTTCAAACACAGGTTAAAGGGTGCAGGGAGTTGACTGGGTTACATTTTTTCTTTCTTTTTCCTCCAAAATCATACCCACACCAGCCATAAAGGAGAACAGAGAATAACAGCAATGTTAAGACAGCAGGAAATAAAAATTATCCTGATTTAGCTACTCATCTTTATTTCACAGTTGTGAGCAGATACCAGTGGATGACTTGCAACAAATACAAAATTATTGTGCTTTCTGCTAAAAATATATAACTTTGATTTAAGGTAATTTGTTTAAAAGCCTAATGAGGTTGACATTTGAAGAAGGTTCCTGCCATTTCTGTTCCTTCTGGCTTCACTGCGCTAAAATAAAATTGTAGCAGGTGACTCATAAAACGAGCTGACCTGCCAGGGCAGAACAGACCCCCTGAAATGTCCGTGTGGAATGATGGGATTTTTGATCTTCGTTGGATGTGTTGGCAAGTTGTTCAGTATTCGCTTTCCGGGTTTTTCCCTGGCCGAGCTCACAAGCCAGAGGCAGCGCAGCCACGTCTCCAAAGCGTCCTCGCCGCTCAGCAGGCAGCAGAGGAAACGCAACGGAGAATCTCAGAGCCGGGTGGGAAAATGCACTTTTTTCCCTCTTCGGGCGGCTCGCACCAGGTAGCCTGATCTAGGGCAAAAGCGTCCCAAGAACAAAGGAGGCGGGAGGGCACAGTCCAAGAAGCTTTTAATCCGACGCAGCCAGGACCTAGACAGGCAAACACAGCATCTACACTGGCCAAATTTTCGAGCCGGACTGACCCTGAGGTGGGCGTGGAAACTCATTTTCAAGGGGGCGGTAACAGAACGGGAACCAATGAGGGACAGGGAGAGGGGAGGACACAACTGGGATACAATCCAATGAGGGAGTTTGGGGGGCGGAGTTGTAACACAGAACAAATGCAGAACCGAACTTAACAGAACTTTCCAGACTAAGGGGAAGAACAGTCTTCAGGGTGCTACCCAGTGGGCTGCGGCTTATGATCAGGCTAAGCCACTCCCACAGTTCAGTACTGCTTGAGTTGGGCCAAGGACACGACACCCGGGAAGGACATGGATTCAGGGTCCCATGAGGGGAGATGGGGCTCAGGGGGGAGGAGGGGCAGGAGATCCACTGCAGGTGGGGCAGAGAGGGCAGCAGTGCTGGGAACTGGGCTCAGCTCCGGTCCCGGCAGGCACAGACGTGGAGTCAAGAACAGACCCTGGAAAAGGATTAGACAAAAATATTAGGAAAAAGCTGAGGACAGCTTGGCTTTCCACAGCTGAGCAAACCACGCCAGAGAAGAACACCTACAACAGGACCTGAGAGGGTGGGAACAGTGGCCTCAGAGGGAAAATGGGAATGTGAGCTTAGGGAGATGGGAAAATGCCATTGCTTGTGGATGAGTTAGAACATACCTTTAACTGTGGCTGCCCCTGGATCCCTGGAAGTGTCCAAGGCCAGGCTGGACGGGGCTTGGAGAACCCTGGGCTAGTGGGAGGTGTCCCTGCCCATGGCAGGGGGTGGCACTGGGTGGGCTTTGAGGTCCTTCCCAACCCAAACCACTCTGCGATTTCATGAACAGTGTCCAGCCTGCAAGAGACTAAGTGGCTTTTACACATCACCTCCCTAAAAAACCTGAATGCCTTGTTTCAGGAAATGGGATAATGGTGGGTGAGTATCCAGCATTTCAGAGTTGGATTGTCAAAATGTATCCTTAGATGGAGAGATAAAAATCCTTCCATAAATCTGAAGTTTTAAGGACAGTCCTTAACAGAGACATTGCAGATGAGAGCAGCCAGGGAACACACAAATAAAAGAGAAACTGAGGGAGATAAATGGGAACACGTGAGCAAACATTTCTCATGCTGTAGAAGAATCTGCAACCTGAAAGGATTTTTTAAAAATTAATATTTTATTTGTGCCTGAAGTATTTTGCTTAAAATTTATATTTCATTTGTTTGAAAGGTCTTTTGATTTAGATGGTATGGGTGTGTTATTAAACATGCTATGAAAGGCAAACTGCTGATGGAGAAGTGTCTCTGGACAAAGTCTGTGCAGGAGGAGACAGCAGAAGGTGGCTGAGGAAGTGCTGAGAGGGATTAAATCAAGTTGTGCTTCTGGGAGGTTTGGGAGGAGCAGGATAAGAGCAGAGAAGTAGGAAATGCCTCCATTTCTCTTGGGAACAGGGATGCTCTGTGTTCTGCACCAGCCCTGCACTAGGCTCGATGTTGCCATGAAGAACCATCACACGCAGTGTAATATCTTATGTCGCTTTCTCTTGACCTGACCCATGACTGTGAGCCTTAAAGGTAATGAGATCTGAGATAAGGAGGTCTTTTGGCTCAGATCTGTCTCTTCTCATCTCACAAAGTCCTGCTCAAAAGGTCACAACACAGATAACAACCTTTGCAGGAAGACCTGAACTGTTCATTTAAGCTCCTCTCATTTCTCATCCTGCTGACGGGATTATCAATCCGTAATATCCTCTGCAATAGTGCCCTCCTCAAATCAGCATATTCAAATAAGAATTGTTTTTTCCCTGTCTAAAGATGCTGCATTTTGATTTAATCTGATTTCAGTTCAAATTCATGTTCACCCTATGTTCAGTTTTTTGATTTTCTTTTTACATGACCAGTGTCGGGGTCACCAGTCTGCCCCACAATATCATGCTGTCAGACAGGAGAGGATGGAAAAATAAGCTCAGTGAACACCTCCAGAATCATTTTTACAATGAAAAACAATCAGAGAAAAACGCATCTTAAACCATCTAAATTTTAAATGTCTTTCTATCAATATTGAAGTGAATTAAATAATTACAGGAGTGATTTCACTTGACTGAGGTGTGTTGGGAAGGTTTTGGTGATGGAAGCACCTTGATCCACCTGAGGAGCATGAATGCCTGGAACAGAGGGGTGCTGAAAACAAACCAAACTGCCAAATCAAGCAATCATTTGGCAGCCTCTCCGAGCCGGGAACCCCGTGGAACTGTGCACAGGCTTTGGCCCATCGCCTGGGTGATGCCATCGGGGCCAGTTCCCAGCCGTGGAGCTGAGGGTGTTTCCCCTGATTTTGTCACCGCGTGGCCGAGAGGTGACTGACAGCTGAGGAATTGCAGGGACCCACTTCCTCAGCTCCGTGGGCCTCTTTCTTGCAAGTAGCCTTCTTAATCTCCTCCCTTTCTAACACCCCCCTCAACAATTTCTCTCAAGAGCACAGGTATCCTTTGCCTCCACCTTGTCCTTTAATGATGTGTCCAAATGGGGAAATCAATGGCATTAAATACTCATGGAAGGGGATGTAAATAAGCAGCTGTAAACTTACGTATGGAGCTTTTAAAGGGCTTTTCAGCCAGGAAGTTGGATTTTTTTTATATTGATGATTATTCTTCCAATATACAGAGGACTTTGGAAAATCTTATTGCCTTCCTCAGTATTTTAGTGATGTGTTTAATTGCAATTTGCTTGCCGAGAAGAAAAGCAAAGAACAAACAGGAAAAAAAGATTTACATTTAAGGATGTTGAATTAAAATTCTGTTCTTATAGAACCTTACAGAATGGTTTGGGTTGGAAGGGACCTTCAAGCCCATCCAGTGCCACCCCTGCCATGGGCAGGGACACCTTCCACCAGCCCAGGCTGCTCCAAACATCATCCAGCCTGGCCTTGGGCACTGCCAGGGATCCAGGGGCAGCCACAGCTTCTCTGCGCACCCTGTGCCAGGGCCTCAGCACCCTCACAGGGAACAATTCCTTCCCAATATCCCATCCATCCCCGCCCTCCTTCTCTTAAAGCCATTCCCCCTTGTTCTGTCACTCTCACTTACTTGTATTTTGTTAGAACAGTTGGAAGCGAACTTTAAAACAAAACGAGACTCAAAGATGACAAATTAATAATCCGAGTAATTGGCAATATTATCATATTTTGCCAGGTCTTGCCATCCTGCTGGGAAAGGATTCCAAGCAGAGGCACCTGGTGATGAAAGAGACCCGTGTCACATTCTATTTGTGGTATATGTGGTTTTGCTATTTTAAGCACATGCATTTAATTGCTGCGAACAGTGGGACTCCAACATTATTCTGGTGCCTACTGAACTGTTAAATTGATCAGAGCACTGAGAATTTGTATATGTTTTTAGATCAACCTCCTGGTAAATTTCCTTTGCCTTAATGCTTTCCCATTACCCTTAATTAAATCCTTTTCTTATCCATTGCCTCCCAAATTACATCACTAACCCCTCTCCTTCTCATGTTGGTAGTGCCTCCAAAATTTACAAAAATTAATGGCTCCTCAAGCTTTTAACCACTTTGGGCAAAATTCAGTGCACATAATTTCATGGGGAACAGACGGAGCTGCACCAGGAATGAGTTTGGCTGCTAGGAATTACTGAGCAACCCGAGGACTAAACTGATCCCGCACTCTGGTTTTGCAAATCTGATTTCTCCAGCAGTGCCGAGGAAGATAAAGCAGCAAACCCCAAATGCTGAAAATATTGTGATGCCTGTGAGGCAGAGCCTGCCCTCGGCTCCCAGGGACAAGGATGGGAAGTCTGCCATGGACCAGGGAGAGTCTCAAACCTCTGTGTGTTGGCTGGTTGAAGCATCTATTTATCTAAATATATTTGAAGCTTCTCCCCTACAGACGTTTTTACTACCTGGGATGTGTGTTGGAATTGAATTACTACTGCCTTATTTTTGTTTTATGCTTCTGTAATGGCATTAAAAGCAACGCTTACTCCACATAAACCCAGAGAAAATGATGGTGAATCAGGCCAGATTCACTTTTGGTTAATTGTGCTCTTTAAAATGTGGGAAGAATCTGAGTACGAATGAAACAAACTGCAAAATTAAGGCTTCCCCTAAAAAATTACATTTTCTCTCATTTTGGTTTTTTTCTTTTTTACTCCACAGCATTTTGTAAAAGATTGGCCTGGAAACATAAAATCAGTCTGACTGAAAGCTTTACTTGGACACTGAAATCCACACATAATACAATAGTTGGGAAAGCAAAATGCCCAGGAAGCAACATGCCCAATTAATTTCGAAACATTTCAAGCAATCAATTAAAAACCTTTCAAGGCAACACCTCTGGATGCAGCAGAGCATTTCAAACATCAAAATTGCCTGTAGATAGATTTTTCTGAAGCGGGAACCTGGAAATGTTCTTGCTAAACTACAAACAAATGGCTTGAGGTTCTGGTAATCCAGAACAACACTTGGGATAAGAGGGACTGCGTGACAGGGTCCAGGAGAAGGACAGGAACTGTGACAGCTGGATTTGGGGGCACTTGGGCACAATTCCCTCCAGAAGGCTCTCAGGAAAACCAACTTCCTTTCTGGAATTAAATTACCTTAAATACATTGTGGAAGAGTTGTCTCCATTGGTTTTTAATTACAATGAAGTGTTTTGAGGGTCCAAAATGCTGTTGTTTGACGAAATTCTGCATTTTCCACTTTGGAATTCGCTGTTATTTGAAAAATTAATCCTTGGGAGGATTCCAGCTTCACTGTGTTACACACAAAAAACCCGTCATTTAAGCAAATGGCTTGCTGGGATTGATTTATAGATACTCTATAATATAACATAATGACACGTAACAAAATTTCATTACACAGCAAGGTTAATTTGAATTATGATTTGTTCTCCCTGCCAGGCAAAGGGAGATGCTGGTGTTCAGTAACTGCTGCAGTATTTTACCCCAGATTTCAATGGACTGCAGCATCCTGAAAAAGCAGCAATTGGTTCTCCCAAAGAGAGAAAGCTTAAGTGATCTCCAAGGTTTTATGGGCTTGGGTTGTTTAAAGGTAATTGCTGCAGTATAAGCTGGGAATCTGCTAACTTCAGAGCAGTTAGAGAGGCAGCAGTGCATAGAGGGAATTGAAGAAATTCCTGAATTGAAGGTATGTCCCTGGATCCCTGGCAGTGCCCAAGGCCAGGTTGGACGGGGCTTGGAGCACCCTGGGCTGGTGGAAGGTGTCCCTGCCCATGGCAGGGGTGGCACTGGGTGGGCTTTAATGTCCCTTCCAACCCAAACCATTCCGGGCTGGTGATTCTAAGAACAGTGGAGTGGAACAGGGATCATGTTTGGTATTTGGTGACTCATTTCACAGTGGGAAAAGAAAGTGGTTGCAAGACAAGAGCCCCAGTGCAGGTGGGCCAAATCGCACGGGAGACCCAGGTGGTTCCTGTACACGAGAGCCTGTGTCCCCCCAAGGACAAGAGTACTCTGCCGTCCTGTTGGGAGTTAAATCCTGGAATCATGGAATACCAGGCTGGAAGGAATGCCAAGGGTCATCTGGTCCAGCTGCTCTTGGTCTGGACAGGACGGCCCAGCACCGTGGCCAGACAAAACTTAAAAGTGTCCCGTGTTGGGGAATCCACCGCTTTCATGGGGAGATTATTCCAATGGCTGACTGTTCTCACTGTGAAACATTTCCCTCTGGTATCCAGCCAGAACCTCCTCAGCAGTAACTTGTACCCATTTCCCCTCATCTTTTCCGTGTGGCTTCTTTTGAAGAGGGAGTCTCCATCTGGTATTTTTATACTCTGATAGAATTATTGATCAGTTTTTCATTCCCACAATATCCGTGACTTAGCGGATTCTGGGCTAAAGTATTTCATGAAAATACACAGCCATGAGCAATTGGGGTGGATCTGATCCCTAAAAAAAATAGATTTGGGTAGATCATAAAACAAGGCATGAAATCTGATTTAGAAAAGTAATTAGATAGGCCTTTGGAGAAAGGAAGAAAAGAGGGAAGGGGAAGGGGAAGGGGA
>WEIT01006139.1:98607-117708 GCA_013389985.1 Dryoscopus gambensis | reverse complement strand
AAGGGGAAGGGGAAGGGAATAAAAAAGCCCAGAAGCCAACACGTCCTATTGAAATGGGAAGGTTTTTTGGGATTCCTCTAAATAAAATCAAACCAGTAATTTTCACTCTTTATAGGCAAATGATATTGCAGAAAGGAATGTTTCCACAGCAAAACTATCTGGAAATCAAAATGGATTTGAATTTTAAAAAAATCTACAATTAATTCTGAATTGATCACTTGCTTGCAAGCTTTCCCAGCTCTGTGAAATCCCTTCAAAGGTAGATTGTGATTCTTTGCATTCCTATATTTCCATTATCCTGTGACAAACACACCTTTTACCAATGTCAGAACATTTATCAGAGGAGATTTCAGCCTCATAGAGGAATCATTTCAGCAGGCCTGATATGACAGGACAACCCACGTGTCTTTTGTCTTTTTGAATTATCCAACTCAAAACTTCAAAGCCCCCCAGAAACAGGTTCAGAAAGGGTTGAAGTGGCAAAAGCAGCAGGGATGAGGAGAGGAGGGTTTGCCAAGAGAGAAGGGAGGCTGGATTGGACATCCCCATTAATTTCTTTCTTTTTCCACAACCTCGCCTGTTCAGAACTTGCAGGTCTTTCTTCACATAAATTCCAGTTCAAATGTGAAAGCCAAGGAAGAATGATTTCAGTCAGGTGCCAAGAGAACAACAAAACACATTCTCAAAACCTGGGGAAGTGGGAAGTGAAAATGAAAGAGAGAGGTTGGGTGCAAAGAGATCCTGGTTCTTGTTGGGACAGGATTAAAATCTGGGAATAACCAAGAGATAGGTAAAAGACTGCATCTCATGTTCATAGAAAGTTGAACCTCTTGGAGCTGGGGAATGGGGAGAGGGTCTTTGTCACCAGGATCTGCACAGATTATTTCAAGAAATTACAAATCAGTTTCTCTGCTGTTTAAAACTAGATGTAGGACATATCTGCTTGCTGGAACTCAGACTCCCATGATCACAAAATTGGTGCTACCATCAGATGCAGACCCTGAGAACCTTGGCAGGAAAGCAATAAAAGTGGCAAGAAGAGCTTTGAGAGCTGAAAACAAAATTGAGCTCTTACCTTCTTTGATATTCAATTTTCCCTGCGACAGTTTACAAAATAATCTCAACTTTACATTTCTTTGTCACTCGCATTTAAAGATATGGCACGATGAGGTGAAATCCCTGCCTGCATTAAAGGAGACTTTTCTGAAAGCTCTGCGAGACATCACAGGGGGAGGTGAAATCCGAGACAAAAAGCGAGGGCTGAAAGACAACCTCAGCCACCAGCAAGTTTTGTGGGGTTGGGTTTTTTTCTTCTTAAGAAAATACCAACCTTTCTAAATGGGAAATATATGAGGACTTGGTGCCCTTACCAAATGAATGAGTGTGAGAGAGAGAAGTGGAAAGCAGGCCTAGGGGAAAGTATGATCCCTGGTTGTTAATGGGTACACAGAATGCAGCGCCAGGATAATCAGAGGGAGTCTGTTGGAGAAGAGGGATGTGTGGCACACCAATTACCGACAGCAGGGAAAATTGAAAGGAATTACATTCAGGGGAGTGTGAAATGTGAAAGTCAAGGAAATAAATTAGATGTTGCATGACCTCTAGTGTAATATGTGGAGAACTCATACATTTAACCTCGTTGTAATCATGTCATAGCCAGGCTGCATTAGGAACTTTTCCATTTACATTTTCCTCTCTATGGCTCCGCGCTCAACTTTGGAAATGGGGAATAGCACAGCAACACAGAGAGGTGGTTCTGGAAAGGGAATGAAACAGCCAGGCTCAGAAATTACTAATGGTGCACCACTCCAATCTGATAACATTAAATATCATGGTCGCCAGAGGTTTCCTCAGAGAAACAAAAAGACAATATATAAGCTGCAAACTCTGCTCTGCCATAATAAGCTAAAATACCTACAGAATAAAAATGATCTCTGTGGAAGTATCTTTGCTAGGATCAGTACGGGGGGGAGTGGCTTAGAGCGCTTGAAGATGCGACTGGGGAGCCTGAAGTACAATGAGATTTCTTTAAGGAAAGCATGGATTTGAGCTGTCATCTGTCTTTAAGAAGGCTCTAAAAATGGTAAAAAGACTGACTAGAGAAAATAAAAAACTTTGGGAAGTATCCGTTGATGTGATCATACAGGAGTTCTGAAAGTCTCAAAGTCTGCCTGGTGCCTAATTTGAGCATTTCAAGGCAGTATATGTCCCCAGCTTTGTCCTAAGCATCACAGGCCCAGAAGACTGTGTCCTCCTCTTTGCAAAACCCTTTTCTTATGTCCTGTCTTCAGTGTAAACAACTGCCATTCCTTCTTTATATTTTCCTCATGATTTCTGCAAATCGTTGTGTCTGTGCCCCATTTGATCCCTGTTCCTAAAATGGTTAAGATGACAGTAAAATGGCTTTTAGTAGATATGAAATTTCTTCAGTTTCCATCATGAGTTCAGTTCAAGCAGAACTGAGACTAATCTGCTTGTCAGAAAAAAAAACCCGAAACAACAAAACCCCCCCTCATATGAAGATGGATTTTAAAGGAACCTGTTGGAGGTGATTTATACATTTCGGGGAAGGAGAGGAAGATTTAATAAAATAAATCCAGTCCTGTGGTGCTGTTACAATGCACAAAATGTGTCTTTTGTCCCCAGAGATTTCCATCACAAACAGAAACAAAAGACTTTTTCCCCCTGGACACCTAGAAGGTGGGTGGGACAGGCCAAATGCCTCACGACTTATTTGTGTGTCACTGTGTAGCTCAGTTACAGATTTGATGTGATCACTAAAGGTTTTACTCTGTTGTTATGGATATGTCTGGCTCAAAAAAGAAATCTTGAGGCTATGTACTTTTCAGAAAGGCTGGCACGAATAACTGCTGTGCACCTTAGTCCTGGTTAAATAAAGCTCCAGCACTGCTAAACTAGACCTCACTTAAAGGCTTTCTTGGCCCTGAATGAGCTCTGAGCAGCCTGGCTCCAGTGGCCTCTTGTATTTAACTAAACTTTGCCTGATCCTTCTTAAAACAGGTGGAAAACCAATGTTTCGTGTCCTCACAATTACAAAGAATGCCAGAATCTCAGAATAGTTCAGACTGGGAGGGGGTGGGCTTTAATGTCCCTGCCACCCCCTGCCATGGGCAGGGACACCTCCCACTATCCCAGGGTGCTCCAAGCCCCGTCCAACCTGGCCTTGGACACTGCCAGGGATCCAGGGGCAGCCACAGCTTCTGTGGGCACCCTGTGCCAGGGCCTGCCCACCCTCACAGGGAACAATTCCTTCCCAATATCCCATCCATCCCTGCCCTCTGTCAGTGGGAAGCCATTCCCTGTGTCCTGTCTCTCCATCCCTTGGAAATTGACTCTTTCCATGTTTCCTGCCAGCTCCTTCAGGTGCTGGAAGGCCACAGTGATGTCACCCAGAACCTTCTCTTCTCCAGGCAGTTCTCACATCAGAACAGTCTCTGATGGGAATATTAGGAACAATAGGAAATATAACTTTACTAAGCACTTTCTACATACTTTTGAAATAAATTTTATCTAAAATATACCACAAACCACATACAATATTCAAAGGATTTCCAATTACTTTTGTCTGAAAGTCCTCTTGTATTTGGATGAGGCATGAATACCAAATTAATACATCTTTGCCAGCTGTGTCTCTACAGATAAGAAAGTCATTTTGGTCTTTAACTTGGAACTTATGCAGGTTGCCCATTTCTGTCCCATTCCCTAGATCATGCTGTTTTTTTCCCAAAGAACAAATCAACTTTCGCAACTGAAAACCAGACCAATTTGCTCAGAAAAATCGATCTGTTCTATGATCTCTCAAAGTGCAGTTTTCACACCAAACCATTCTTCTCTCAACCATCTCCAGGTTCTCATGTCCTTTCTGGGCATTTACACTCTGGCTCTGGTTTGACAGTGAGGAATGCAAGTGCTCTTCCCAAATCAAAGAATCCCAGAGGTCCAGGATGGTTCAGGCTGGAAGGGCCCTCAGTGGCTCATCCGGTGCCACCTCCGGCTCCAGCAGGGCCATCCCAGAGCCCAGGGCACAGCAGTGTGTCCACACAGCTCTGGAATATCCCCAGGGAGGAGACCCCACAGCCTCTCTGGACAATCTGTTCAGGGCTGGGCACTGCCCAGGGCAGAGTTGTGCCCCCTGTGCAGGGAATTGCTGGGCTCAGGCCCTGCCCAGGGCAGAGTTGTGCCCCCTGTGCAGGGAATTGCTGGGCTCAGGCCCTGCCTGTGGCTCTGGTGCCACTGCTGGGCCCCGGAGCAGAGCCCGGGCCCTGCCCGGAGCCCTCCCTGCAGCCAGGGACACCCAGGGCTGAGGGCCCCTCTCCCTGGGGCTCCTCTGGAGGCTGAGCAGCCCCAGCTCCCTCAGCCTTTCCTGGGCACGGAGATGCTCCAGGCCCTTCCTCAGCCCCACGGCCTCCGCTGGCCCCGCTCCAGGAGCTCCCTGGCCCTGCTGTGCTGAGGATCCAGAGCTGGGCACGGCACTGCAGAGGTGCTCCCAGGGCTGGGCAGAGGGGCAGGATCCCTGCAGAAGTGCCCCCAGGGCTGGGCAGAGGGGCAGGATCCCTCCCTGACCTGCTGGGAATGCTCTTCTTGATGCACTCCAGGATCCTACTGTCCCCAGCACACATTGTCCCCCAGCTGAGGGACAGCTCGTTGTCCCCCAGGATCCCCAAGTCCCAGTGGTGTGGATTGTAATCCCCTGCTGACCAAAAGGACATGGAACAGCCACATTATCCCCCTGCCCCAGACTTGCCATCAGCTGTGCTCTGTCCTGCCCAGCACTCTGGGTCCTCCTGAACATCCCAGACAGAAGCACAGGAATCTTGAATTCTAAAAACATGGGAAAATCCATATGACCTGCTAAGCCTTTCTCAGTGAAATGATAGAAAATGATATAATAGCCATTCTCAGACTTATTTATTTTTATATTTTTATGTTCCTGCCATGTACTGAGGGAACTTTGTTTCCTCTGTGTACCCTTTTGTACAAACTTATCTTGGTTTGCTGGCAAAACACAATTTATCAACAGAAAAATTGGGAAATTATTGTGTCTATGCTTTTGTGTGACTGCCAACCCCATTTGGAGAAATCGGCCCTGTCTCTAATCTTGAATAGTGATGTACAAACTTCACCCACTCAGCTGCTAAATCCTTTTCTTCAGCTTTCAAAAGACCTATGGATTCAATCATAAGATTTTCCTTGGGAAGATGATAACAACAATGTGTCCACTAAGGCAGAGGTGGCATCACAGGAAGTTAAATCCACCAGAGAAAATTTGACAAACGGACATAAAAAAAGAATGGAAAGAGGGCAAGTGAAAGAACAGAATTCCATTGAAAGAAGGCTGAAATATAAAATATGGCCAGGATATGGAGGAAGCTGAGGGGTAATTTGTGATAGGCAGAGAGGGATTGAGGGCACCTTCCGCAAATTTGGAGGTGACACAGAGCTGGGTGGTGGGGTCGCACACTGGAGGGGAGGGATGGAGCATCCAGAGGGACCTGGACAGGCTGGAGATGTGGAAGTTCACACCTCTTCAAGTTCACACCTTGTGGAACTTCAAGGCCCTCTTGAACAGGGTCAAGTGCTGGTCCCGCACTTGGGTTGTGATAATCCCAGACAAGAGCACAGAGTGGGACAAGGGGTGGTTGAGGGCACCCTGCAGAGAAGGACTTGGAGGTTCTCATGGATGGAAAGCTGGACATGAGCCAGAACCATGCACTTGTGCCCAGAAAGTCAACAGTGCCCTGGGCTGAGCCCCAGTGTGGGCAGCAGGGGAGGGATGGGGATTCTGCCCCTGTGCTCAGGTGAGAGCCCACCTGCAGAGCTGCCCCAGCCCTGGGCCCAGCACAGGGAGCACCTGGAGCTGCTGGAGAGAGCCCAGAGGAGGCACCAGGGTGAGCAGAGTGATGGAGCAGCTCTGCTGGGAGCAAAGGCTGGGAGAGCTGGGGGTGTTCAGCCTGGCGAAAAGGAGGCTCCAGGGAGACTTTACAGCAGCCAACCAGTACCTAAAGGGGGCTGACAGGAAACATGGAGAGGGACTATTTACAAGGGCCTGGAGCAACAAGACACAGGGAATGGCTTCCCACTGCCAGAGGGCAGGATTAGATGGGATATTGGGAAGGAATTGTTCCCTGTGAGGGTGGGCAGGCCCTGGCATAGGGTGCCCAGAGAAGCTGTGGCTGCCCCTGGATCCCTGGAAGTGTCCAAGGCCAGGCTGGATGGGGCCTGGAGCACCCTGGGCTGGTGGGAGGTGTCCCTGCCCATGGCAGGGGTGGGACTGGATGGGCTTTGAGGTCCCTTCCAACCCAAACCACTCTATACTTCTATGAATCTATTAATCTATGACTCCTTCTGTGGCTTCTGTGGAAAGAGTAGCATAAAACCTGGAATTTAAGATATGGCTGCTGACTTTTCACTTCTGCAGAAGGCAAGGCTTGAAGCATGCTATGAACTCCAGGTCATTCCTGGATATAATACTATTTTCACAAGTAAACTTGCTTATTAAAATATCTACATTGTTATTCTCCATGCTGTTGTTGTAACAATGGCAGTTTCTAATTACTGATGTGCAATTTGGGAAATCTGCCTTTTAACATGTTTAAACAGAATAATGAGTAACTGGTTTTTTCAACCCATGCAAAAGGAAGGGGATGTTTAGAAGTTGTCTCTGTGATCCTCAAAATGTTTGCTGTAAACACCCCACGCTGCATGAGGAATGTTGCAGGGACTGTAGAAAGAGGCACTGGAAGAGCAATAGCCTTGTGAGGGAATGATAATTAATCTAACCAGGCACTTGGTGTCCTGGGGTGAAAGCAAACTCCCCCAATTAATCAGTGTGACATCCAGAGGTCACTCGCCAGCTCTTCAGACATCTTTGCATCCCTGGATATGAAGGTGAGGAGACACATGATGAAATTGGATCTTGTGGCTTCCTCCTCGGTGCTGACCTTTGCTGGAACCTGCTCTGAGGAGGCTGCCAGCTGCTGTTCCAGGGATTTGGGCTGGACAACACACAGGTGCTCTCTGTGCTGGCTGTAAACTCTATTTGCTGCCAGGGGCAGACTGTGGTCTCAGCAGATCAGCACCTTATCAGCACAGCCTTCAGGCAGCAGCGGAGCTCAGCCCCGGGGAATACCAGGGAAACAGCACAGAGGAGGTGTCAAAGCCTGAGCCATGTTTGCATGGACATTTGGAACTCTTACCCCCTTCCCACACAAACCCCAGCAGTGCACAATAACCTTCCTCCCTCTCCCACAGCTCCTCTGCTGAGCCCTCCCTGCCAACCCCCCCACCCTGTCGGTGGGACACTCATTCACCACTACCGGCCAACTGGCCTGCCCTGCCTGCTTCCCCACCCTCCTCATGCTCTTCCCCCTTCCTGGAGCCCTAGAAAACCAAATACTCCACTTCTAAAAAGACTCCGATAGTTTATGAAAAACACTGGTCTTGTAAACCAAAGAGTGAGGACTACACCTCTTCTGAAATTCCACAGAACATCTCAGAAAAAAGGACTCCAACTCCAACTCCCAACACTGGCATTTTTACATTGATAACCCCCACAAAGCCCCTAAACAACAAGCGGAGTTTGTAACAGCCTCAAACCCCAACCAAGAAATTCCCTGTAACACAAATGAAAAAAGAAAAAGGAAATAAGATTGGGACATGTAATTTCCTTCACATTAAAATGAAGGGTGTTAAACAGCTTTACTTCCAAAGGCATAAGGAAGATAAGGAAAGGACTGGACCCAGTAAGGAGGGAAAAGAGAAAAAACTCCACAGGGCGCCCTGAGGGCTTAGGATTTTCAGTTAGGAGCGGATGGGAAAGATAATTTGAAGGAAATCAGGCATTCAGAGTTTGAAGAAAGGATGTGGAATACCCTCAAGTGAAAGAGCTCCCAGGCAGAGACTTGTTCCTGGAGAACTCCCTCCCCACAGATGTTGTGGAATGTGAAACAGCTATCAGGGAGCTAATGGAACATTTGGGGAGCTGCTTCTTCCATCAACATTTGGGCATCCTAGAGATCCATATTTCCCTCCTTTTTTCCCTCCAGGAGGCTGAATATTGGTGAGCAGTAATTGTAGGGGGTTTTTAATCATATGAGTAATAATAACCATTCCCAAAAAGTTCCTTTGCTTATTATTGTGCTGCCATATCTACAGCTAATGTGGTGTAATAACAGACTTCTGTGACTTCCATATGGTCATTTTCATCTTCTATTTGCTATTCTGAGATAACCACAAGGAAAAACTTCTGGAAGGGATTTTTTTCTTTTACTCCCTCAGTACTAACTCTGATGAAATGCAGTAGGACTGGATACAACTAAAATGTCGGAGTGAACTGGGACTACTTTACTAATATGTGACTTTCTGAAGTTCTATTATGCGATCAATTTTCTGTAAACCAGAGAGAGATGTCTTCCAGGCTGTATAAAATAATTATGACCTTTATAGTCCTCTTCAGTTATGAATGTCTCCTGAATATTTCAGGACTTCTGATTTGCTGTTTAACCCAGCTTGTTTGGCTTGTGGGAGGGTTTTAACTAATGAGAAGGGTCTGGAGGGGCCATATAAGGAACAGCTGAGGGCACTTGGCTTATTCAGCTGGAGAAGAGGAGTCTGAGGGCAGACCTCACTGGGGGCTGCAGCTCCTCCTGAGGGGCAGCTCCGATCTCTGCTCCCTGTGACAGGGACAGGACCCAGGGAAGGGCTGGAGCTGGGCCAGGGCAGGCTCAGGCTGGAGATCAGGGAAAGGTTCTTCCCCCAGAGGGGGCTGGCACTGCCCAGGCTCCCCAGGGAATGGGCACGGCCCCGAGGCTGCCGGAGCTCCCGGGGCGTTTGGGCAGCGCTGCCAGGGATGCCCAGGGTGGGGTTGTTGGGGTATCTGGGCAGGGCCAGGGGTGGGACTGGATGGTCCTTGGGGGTCCCTTCCAGCTCCAGATATTCTGTGGTTCTGATTCTGTAAAACACACAAACTGAAACTCAGGAAATTCCAGTTGAACAGAGAAGTTCTCTACTCTGAAGATGATCAAATGCTGGAGCAGGTTGGTCACAAGGGGTTATGGTGTCTCCATCCTTAGAGACACCCAACTGGGCAACTTGCTTTCCCTGGCTCTGAGCAGGAGAATTGGACAGGGTGACTTTCTGAGGTGTCTTCCAACCTCAGTTACTCGGGTATTTTGTTAGAGATGTCAGATCTCAAAGTATGTCAGTTCTGGGTGTTTCTTACGTGACATCCCAAGGTCCACATCCATCCAAAGTAACTTCAGGCAATTCAGTTAAAAACCTGGATGCTTCTACAGTTCTGACAACACAGACAGAAGCACTCACAGAATAAATCTGAAATCTCCTTTAGCGCTTCAAAGCAAGGGCAGGTACATCAAAATCAGCAACGTTATGTAACAATTTTGGAAAAGCTGTTGCTTTTTAAAGAATACCTAAAGAAGTTACGCAAGAGGCTGAGTTTTTGATCTCCTATTCCCAATTTGAAGCAAGGCAGATCAAGTCTCCTCTCTTCACATTTCCGCCTCTGGAAATCTTTTCCTGTAAAGGCTGTAGAGCTGTGTCTTTAACGGGTGCCAGCCGGGCATCAAGGCATCACCATGAGCAGTACTGGTCCCTTCCAAAAGCTTCTCTGCATTTCAAATTGTGCCACTTAACTGAACAGTTAAACTGTAACAGTTTTTCTATAAAAACATTCTAGTCATGTCAAAACCAGAATTCCTGGCTCGTTCAAGTCCATGTGCAAGTTTTAATATGCTTAAGTCCTGTAAGGGTGATCGTTGGCTTTTGCCAACTTGTGTCTTGACAAAAGCTTAAAATGCAGCTTTCTGGAATATTTTTTCATGAAGTCTTTAAGGGGAAAGTTTTAGGACTGTCAGAGGAGATGTATCTCGACTCTTTTAGGCCACTGGGTTACCACTAAGGTTTATATACGACAGGTGTGAGGGATAAAATTAGTCAGTTCCTGAAAAATAATGAGCACTTCAAAGAGGACTTCTCTGGGTTATAGCCCCCAGCTGCTGGTGCACATCCTGGAAAATAACTATCTCAATTATCAACTTGGCACCAAGAGTGATGCTTGTGAGTCACAATTAAAGCCAGTTCTTTGAACTGGCCTTGCTGTGCTTTATGACCAGGAACCTGCAGGTGAACACCAAGTTTCACTTTTAAGACCTCCTGCGAGAGGAACATCTAACATGGACTTTTGTGCATTTAGCAAAGACCTGGCTGGCTTATTCCAGGAAAAATGCAGAAAAAGAGAGAAACCTTCAATTTAAAGGGGATATTTTTAGAGGTGCCTCATTCTGTCATATTTTTCAAGATACTTTATTACTGCATTAACAACTTTAAAAAGTCTTTTGAGCTACTTCACTCTATTTGTCTAATTACCTGCCTTTCTTTTCTGGAACTAGCACTATAAAACACACTCCAAGCACTGGAATGAAGTCGTTAATCAAACTGTAAATTTAACTGTCATGGGGAGCAACAAAAAATTGGCAGGAATAGATGGTGGGTGGTAGGAAAGTGTTTCTGGCAAAGCACGACTTGACTTGCGATGTTTTGCAAACAAGGCACTACTTCCTGCAAATTATTCCTCATCTCAGGGGTCTGGGTGGGAACAGAGCTCTGCAAAAGCAGAGGTACAAAGTCTGAGAGCTTTTTAGACAAAGGACACCGTTAATTTTGCATTTACAGGGACCAAAACATAAAAGCAGGTGGTTCCTGAGCCACAGAGCCACCCAGATCTTCCCTGGGCACTGAGCAGATCATATCCTGCCTCTCATGGAGTGAGACTCTGAAGCAGTGCTTTACTGAGATACATTAGCAGAGTTTTTCTTCTATCCATCTGCATATTTTTATACACTTTTTTATTAATTTAAGTGTCTTTGTGCTGTTTGTCCTTTTGCTAAATTTGAGTAAAAATGGCCAGTCAGTTTAAGAGTTTTAGGGAAACAGCAAGCAAACACGTGCAAGCATTCCATTCTCTTGGAAAATCAGGTTGAAAATGACCAGTTTGTTCCCCTGTTTTGTACAGGATCAACCACTGCAGATATTACTGATGTTGATTGTGTTCTCCATTCTGAGACACTCTCCCTCTTCCACCCTTGCTCTCTACAACATCTCCTTCTACATCTAAACCCTGTGAACTGGAAGTCTGCATATAACTTGTCTGGTGATAAGTTACCAGTAAGAAGAAAGAAATATTTTTTTCTTATAATACCAAGGAAATTAATCCTTAATATTTAGCCACTTTCCAGTCCACTTTCCACTGTCTTAGCTATCCACTCAGATAAAACATGCACTGCAATTTAAAAGGAAATCTATTCCAAGGGAGTTTCATTAATACACACCCTTCTCAGTTAATGCAGTGCTCTGAAAGCAATATATTGAGCAGTAGCTGAGTGATTTGGTGCTGGAGTGTTAATCCTGTGGGAATGGCACATTAATAGTCTTGTTTGGATTGAACATCATTCATCCAGAGCATGTCATTCACAATTCATTGCAGATATCTGATATCAGCAATTAATGGGGATGAATTTGCTTAAAACAAGCCCTGGGTGTATCATAGATCGTTTTCCATCTCCGCAGGCAATGGAAACTGTATGATACCAAGTCTGACTCCTCTAATTCTTAACCTAGTTTAGGCTTAACTGAATTTAGCCAAATTTGCAGAAGATAAAGATCTAGGAGAGTTCTGGATTCACTCTACTACAGCTCAGGAAGCAGGCTGGTGGAAGTTCTGAGTTTTGCTTTTCGTTTTGATCAAAACATTTCTTGCTGAAAAATTGGCAAAGAGTGAGGGATTTCCCAAAAATGAGCCGTGGGTCTCCAGTAATCACTGAGAAACTGGGCTGCTGGAAGGAGGGGGAAAGGGGAGGAATGCATGAAAAAGAAAGAGACCTTTCAGCTTGGAGAGCATCCTTCCAAAATACCCACATTTGTTGTCCAAAAGATTGATAAGCAGGTTGCTCCTTGGCAGAGTTGTGATGTTTTTATGCACCAGTGTTATGAAAGATTCAAGTTACGTTTCCTGTCATCCTTCCTCGGTGGCTTTGATGCTGCCTTGCTTTAAAGCCAAATCAAAAGCATCAGAGGGGCAGTCAAAGGCCTGTTGTCTGTGCAAAGTCCTGTTTCCCAGCTGAAACAGCTCCGGGAGAGGCCTGGCATGATCCCCGCTTTGAAGGGAGGGAAGCAGGAGCTCAGTTCTGAAGGGATCTCGCGTGCTGCTGTCCCCAGCACAGCAGGGTCCTTCTGGTGTTCAGGGACTGACCTCAGCCACATCGTCTGAGGGAGCTGGGAGGCGGTGCCAGGTAACTCAAGGATGGTGGGATGAGACGGAAAGCACAGATCAAAGCGGGATTCACACAGGGGCCGGCGGGGAGAAAAGGGCGGAAGGAGATCTGCAAAAGGGGATGGCAAAAGAGAATCAGGATGAAGGGGCTCCTGGTCTTGTCTCTGTCACACGGGAGTAGGACTTCCTTACGTTTTAGAGCTGGGAGCCAGACTTTGGTTTTGCATAAGAAGGATGTGGATCTTTTGGACAAGGTCCAGAGGGGACCACACAGATCCCCCGAGAGCTGGAGCCCCTCTGCTCTGGAGCCAGACTGGGAGAGCTGGGGGTGTTCACCAGGGAGACCTCAGAGCCCCTCCCAGGGCCTAAACGAGGTTTATGTAGATCAGTGAAAGGGATTTTTACATGAGCAGACAGTGATAGGGCAAGGGGGGCTGGTTTTAAACTAGAAGAGGAGAGATTTATGTGGGACATTAGGAAAGAATTGTTCCCTGGGAGGGTGGTGGGTGCCCAGAGGGTGCCCAGAGAAGCTGTGGCTGCCCCTGGATCCCTGGAAGTGTCCAAGGCCAGGCTGGACGGGGCTTGGAGCACCCTGGGATAGTGGGAGGTGTCCCTGCCCATGGCAGGGGTGGGACTGGATGGGCTTTGAGGTCCCTCCAACCCAAACCAGTCAGGGATTCTATGAATGCCTGTCACACAAAGAAATCCTGAGTGATTTGGGGTTGTTGGTGTCCCCATTGCATCCTGCAGATGTTTGTGTCTTTGTCCTTAGGAGTTAGTTAGAGCTCCTGCCTTTGTGCTGACTGCACAGAAGGACAGGAAAGGAAAGCTGGAAAGGGAGGTTGAAAGAAAATCAGATCTGCACATGCAGAGAGTAAGAGTGAGACCAGAAAGGACAGAACTCCAACTCACTGGACTTGTTAAAGGACAGACGAGGTGGGCAAGGTGCGCCCACAGTGTCCAGTCTGGCACAAACTCCGCCAAAACACTGCAACTACAAATCCATGTCAGGATATCCTCGTTTTAGGGTCATTTGAAAATGTTTCATAGAATTATAGAAACATAGAATGGTTTGGAAGAGACATTAAAGCCCATCCCATTCCATCTCCTGCCATGGTCAGGGGCATCTTCCACTCTCCCAGGTTGCTCCAAGCCCCGCCCAACCTGGCCTTGGGAACCTCAGAGCATTTTCACAGTGGAATATTGGGTTTGCTGTTCCATTGTTGTGGGTTTAGGTCTACATCAGGCACCCAGAAACCAGATTTATTATTATGAGGAATGACCTGCTATGGATACTCTGAAGATGACACAGAAATGTGAATTAACAGCTTTACCCCTCTACAAAAAGTATCCAAAATATTGGATTAAAACAATAACTAAAACCATTCCCAACATAAACATTTGTAACAGGAATGCTAATAAGGACAGTTTACAACACATTACTGGGTAAGTTACATGTGCAGGAGCAAATTTTAATCTACTCAATGTCCCCAAATGTTCAACATTTACAGTATAAAAGCAAGCATAATTACAAAGCAGTTGTCTTGGTTTTTAATTGAGAAACAGAAATGATGATTCTGAACAAAGCAGAACAACTTTCCTTTTATTACAGCCCCTGTAATATCACGTTGCTCCCACTTCGTTCTGAGGAAATCACAACACTTCAATCAGGTCTATCTCCTCATTGCAAATAGCACGTTAATAATGTCATGAATGTGCTCTTCAGTTAAAGTGATGTATTCACATTTTAGGCCTGGGCTGAACTCAAACTGCCACTTCCCAGAAAGGAAGTAATGATCACATATCATTCCATGGAAAATAGTTCCCCTTACTCCCCCCAGCACCCCTTGCACAATGGCTAAAATAAAAAAAATAAAAAAATAAAAAAATTTCTGTGATTTGAAAACTCAGAAGTTCACTGATATATTTGTGTTCTCACTGGAGAAAACTGAAGATCTTTATTTTTGCTTTATTTTCTGCTCCAAAGGACCATATTTGCTGGCTCTCCAGGCAGACTGGGCCAGTGTATAACCAGTGGGACTCTTGTGCTGGTCTGTTCAGTGTAATTTTGCTGCTGCCCAGGAGCAAGGAGGAGAACTGCAGCTCCAAGATGGATTTGTGCTAAATCCAGCCATGCAGATTAATTATTATGGCTTGCTCCAGGATGTGTCTTATACCTCACTCAAGTCCATTATATTATAGTGGGAAATACAAAGTGAGATTTAGACTCAAGGCCATCATTCCGTTTCTAAAATTATTTTTTAACCAAAGCCAGTTTGTCACATGTTGAATTTCATACCTACAGAGAATATTTGGGATAGAAAACCATAGGCTGTGTAAACAGAGGAAACAAAATGGCTCCCAACACAGATAATAGGTGAACATTTATTAGAATTAAACACTTAAATGTGACTAATTAACTTATTAACCTTTACATTAATGATTATATTTCACACTGTGCACTAGACTGCTGTGGTTCACAGGTTTCTTAATTAAATCTAAGTCCACTGGTCTTTCAAAGATTTCCCATTAATCCCACTGTTATCATCCTGGGCTGGTGGAAGGTGTCCCTCCCATGGCAGAGTTGGAAGGAGACGAGCTTTAAGACCCCTCCCAGCCAAAACCAGTGTGGGCTTCTGTGACTGTAAGTTCCACAAACTGGTGGGAAATATTCCACAAAACATTCCTCAAGACTCTCGTGGTTACTCCTGACTCTGGCAGAGCAGGACTCACCTTTAGTCATGCCTTCAGAAATGTGGAATCTTGCTGCATTTAATTAGAAGAGTCCATTGAAAGCATTTAGGAAGCAAGAGGCCTGGGGAGAGTTTTGTGGCAGTGATTAAGGTTTCCACTGGCTCCAGGTGCTCACAGGGTCTGTGCTCTCCCATCTCGGAATGCCTCTCCTGGGTCCTGTTCAGAGCTCTGCACTGACCAATTCCAATTAAAATTCCCACCTTAACACCTCACTTCTGTGTGGCTTTCTGCCTTGCCTTCCCCAGCTTACTTCTACATGGGGATCAGTATTCACTTCACATTTCGTGGGAATGGTGGGATTGGACTGAGTTTGGACTTGAAGATCTTGGAGGCCTTTTCCAGCTGGAACAATTCTGTGAATATTTGGGAATCTCGCTCTGAAAATCTCTCGTCTGACAAAAGCAAACACAAACCAACAAAAAAAAAAATGAAACGCAATTATTTGAGCTGCAAATTGTCCAATACTCTGTGTATGATAATTGTGCAGTATTTTGGTCTCATGTAATTAAATATTGCTGATACTATATTAAAGAACAGCTCTGGCTGAAATACTATAAACATCAGAGAGCTCAGTTATCAACTCTACAGCATTGGTGTAATCCTGATCAGCTTCCTCTGGGGGACAAAGCACCCCAACCAAGGTCTGCAGCACCTCAAAGCCCAAATATTCCCCCTGGAATGTAAACCAGGTTTATAATCCTAATGCATCACCCTGTTCCTCGGATGTGAACATTGTCAGCCACAGTCTGGAAGAGACAAAACCTCTTAAATCATCTTTTCCTGGAATCATAAAAAAGAAAGAAAAAGTTAATTACTGACGCTCAAGATGTATGAGAGGTTTTTAAGTGTAACTATTCAATGACAGAAACAATTCCAGAAGTTATTGCAAAAACGGTGACAGGAGATTTATGTCTTCTCAGGTTTTGCTCTTTTTCTCCTGGCTTCCATCCAGTTCACCAGGTAAAGTTTGCTGCCAGGCTATGAGGCTGTTTCATTAAAATGGCTTTTATATCTCTTTTTATAATCCATTTTTTTCAGTGTAAAGGATGAACTGCAACATTTGGAGATTTTCTATTTGTTGGTCTCATTGAAAATGTGAGTCAGAATATATGTCAAAATATCACAAACTTCCTGTTTCTGCCATTAATACTCCTCCCATTTCCAACTGTCATCCAGTGCTGCTTATTCTACCAGTTTATGAAGCTTCAAAGTGCACTGCTAACAGGGCCTGAATGGCAGAGAGAGGAGTGCTGGCACTTTTCCCTTGCTTTTCATCACCTGTAGCTGAAAAGAAAAGCTTTTTAGTGTTCCTCTGTTTTGTGATTCTAACCCAGAACTGCAAGTAAAGAGAATATCATTTTCAGCTAGAGAAGCCTGCAATAATACAGAAATAAAACAGTAAGAGTAATATAGGCATGGGCTCAATTTAATACTTCATAACAAAACTGAGAAGCCCCTTTGATGTCGTGTTCAGATGTTGGCTTGGAGCAGACTCCAGAGGAAGAAAATGTTCGCTAGGGACATCACTGATTATTCAGGAATTTTAGGCGGCAGCTGCTGATGTTCCCTCACCTCACTTGCCTTCCCCGAGCAGAGTTACAGGACATAAACAGTGAGAAGCAGTTTGTGTTGACAGGACAGTGTAAACCAGCCTTTCCAAAGGGAATTCCCGTTTTCCGAAAAGGTCTTTTGCTGTCCATCACAAGGTTCTTGTGCTGTTTGAATTTCACACCCAGCTGTTCACAGGATAAATGAAATTTCTCTCCTGGAGGCCCTTCACACCTGGATATTTCCCCTCCGTGTGCCATCAAGCAGAGCGGAGTGCAATGACGGAGCAGTCACCGCCTGATTTCCAACGCTTCCATGAGCGACCCCCTGGCAGCTCTGCTGATGAGCACATCCCCATGCTACCCACCTCATCCTACAGACATTTACAGCCAAAATCTCTCCACCCTGGGCACTTGCTGCAGAGTTCCTGGGCCGTCCATCACATCTCTGTGACAGGATAATGAACTGGTGCCAGGCACAGACACCGATGTTTATTCATCCAGGATTGTCCCTCCTAAGGGTCCTCTGCTCACTCCGTGGGACAGTGATGGATGGCTCTGCAGACAGACCCACTGCCACAAGTTTGTCTTTATATGGATTTTGTTTTTTCTAGCCACAGGTTGGGGAAAGGTCATCTGGCTTTTTTTTTTTTAACTGAAGTTCCAATTTTTTTTTTACATCTTACTTGAATTTAAGCACTGGGCACAGGCACAGAATCATGGAATCATGGAATATCCTGAGTGGGAAGGGACCCACCAGGATCACCCAGTCCCACTCCAGGCCCTGCACAGACACCCCAACAACCCCACCCTGTGCATCCCTGGCAGCGCTGCCCAAACGCCCCTGGAGCTCCGGCAGCCTCGGGGCCGTGCCCATTCCCTGGGGAGCCTGGGCAGTGCCAGCACCCTCTGGGGGAAGAGCCTTTCCCTGATCTCCAGCCTGACCCTGCCCTGGCCCAGCTCCAGCCCTTCCCTGGGTCCTGTCCCTGTCACAGGGAGCAGAGATCGGAGCTGCCCCTCAGGAGGAGCTGCAGATCCTGATAAACTCTGCCCTCAGGCTCCTCTTCTCCAGCTGAGCAAACCAAGTGCCCTCAGCCACTCCATGTATGGCCCCTCCAGGCCCTACAACTTTCTTGCATGTAGAACCCTACAACATGACCCCAAATCTCCTTTCCTTCCTGAGGAATTAATGGCAAGAACTCAGCCCAAGGTACAACACTACGGAGGTGTTTCACCACCCCAGTCCACAAGTTCCTCATCCTAGGAATGTCAGAAAGTTAAGGAAATTAAAAAGAAACAGCTCTGGAAGATTGCAGCTCCAGATTCGGCTGTGATTTAATTATGCAAAGGTGTAATCCAAACTTTTCTTTCATTTACTCAGAGTAAAATATCTATAATTTAGGTATTACCAGTTTTTCTGTCTGCTGAGGGTCTGAAAATGCAGCTAAACACGCCCTGATGCTGTTATGATCTGAAACTCAAATGCCAGCACTGTCACAGGTCTGTCTTCTGCTTCTGGGCAGAGGTGCAAGGTAGAAATTTATTAGGAAAATAGAAAAAATTCAGGGGTTTGTTACTCCCTATAGACTCCAAGAGGCTTCCACGTCTGCCTTGAGCTCTGACCCGGGCTCTGCTCCTGGGCAGCTTTCCTGCTGAAGAATTCTCCTCTCTAATATCCATATTTGTTACATTTTCAGCTGATTTGTTGCTGAATAAATGAATGGAAATATTTTGTCTAATGTATTTTGGTTTTAATTAGCACGAAGGAAAGAATTTTAAAAAATTCTTACATCCCGCTTGAATTTAGGCCCTGAGAACAGTCACAGAATCATGGAATCACGGAATAGCCAGAGTAGGAAGGGACCCATGAGGACCATGCTCCATGAACGTCAGGAGCACAAAGAGGGTGAGACACTGTGTCTCCAATTTCAAACTCAGGATGGTTTTAGAATTCAAACAAACAAAAGGAACATTTTCTGGTGTTCATTGGGATTTCTTTTCAGTGGAAAGCCACTGTTCATTAGGTAAAGCAGAAACAATGCTGAGCACAGAGGAATCTCAAACAGTTTCATTAAAAATAACTTTTTCTGGGTGTGGGGATGTAAATCTTCTGCCTGTGTTGAGCTGTTTAGCAACTGGGTGTACAAGAATCTTCTTTAGAAAGCTCTGCAAATCCTCTAGATTTTGGGATCAGGGTATGTACAGCTTCAACCAGCCCCCCAGTAATTTTCCATCAACATTTTATACTCCTCCCTCGTGTCCCTCCTGGTGATTTTCCAGTTGAAGCCTTGGTCTGTTAATATGCCCCATCTCATCAGCACAGGTTGTGTCTGCACTTTGACCTGCCTCATTCTCCTACAGACTTTTCACAGCCCTATGAGCCAAAGTTATTTATTTGTGCCATAACCAAGCTGAATCCTCCCTAAAACTGTTGAGGGGGGGTGGTAAGAATTTTGGGGTTGGTTTTTTGTTTGCTTTTTGGTTCTGTTCCCA
>WEIT01006139.1:74151-98585 GCA_013389985.1 Dryoscopus gambensis | reverse complement strand
CACCCCCACCCCCCCCATTTATCAGTGTTTTGGGTTTAGTGGGGTTGTTTGGTTTTTTTCCATAAAGGGGCTGGAGCGTGTCCAGGGAAGGGAACGGGGCTGGGGAAGGGGCTGGAGCCCCAGGAGAGGCTGAGGGAGCTGGGAAAGGGGCTCAGCCTGGAGCAAAGGAGGCTCAGGGGGCCCTTGTGGCTCTGCACAAGTCCCTGACAGGAGGGGGCAGCCGGGGGGGTCGGGCTCTGCTCGCAGGGAACAGGGACAGGAGGAGAGGGAACGGCCTCAGGCTGGGCCAGGGGAGGCTCAGGTTGGATATTGGGAAAAATTTCATTACTGAAAGGGCAATAAGGCATTGGAATGAGCTGCTGAGGGCAGTGGTGGAATCACCACCCCTGGAGGCATTTGAAAAAACAAGGAGGCTTGGGGACATGGTTTAGTGACCATGGGGGTGCTTGGTCAAAGGTTGGACTTGGAGTTCTTTTCTACCCTAAATGATTTTCTGATTCTTTCCTTTTATTCCTGTCCACACCCTTTCCCCTTCAAATTCCCCAGCAGAAAACCTCCCTTCCTTCATTCACACGTCTTACACAAGAAAGGCAGTTTTCTCCACAAGACTATGTATAGAAAATTCCCTGACATTCACACAAACGTGTGCAGGAGTAGACAAAAGAAATGAAGCAAAACTGACTGAAACGAAGAGACAATGTGTGATACAGCTAAACCTGCACTAACCCCGTGTTTAGAGAACGTTCAGCCCCTTTTTGGAGAGTGCTCTGTTCAGTCTCTCTGGCTGATGGCAAAACCTCAGCCTCACATCCCCAGGCAGGTGCTGTTCCCTCTCTTTTTGTGCCTCCAATCCCCGACCTCCCATTCGGGGGAGTGTCACCTGCTGCTTTTCACTCCTCTCCCTTAGGCCGAGAGCCACCCAGCTGCACCTACTGAGGAAAAGGATTCTCCCAAGAAACAGGCAGGCTTTCCAGCTCTTTTCAGGACTGTAATGACTTGGGTGTGCAGCTGAAGATTTATTTTTGTTCCCTGTATTCCTTTCACATTCTATTCTCAAATCAGCATCACTTCATTGGAGAGCTCTTACCCCTGTGTTCCAAGCTAAAGGCTGTGTTTGTGATGCCAAGGGACTCCCTGGAGAGACCCATCTCAACCTCCCTTACTGCCTTAAAAAGGCAGGAACTTCTCCCAGACTGCCCTAAATCAGAGAGGATTTAATAAACTTTTTAAGCTGACCCATCATCTGCCCTCCCTGAATATGAAAAGCAGCATATTTACGAGTTAAACAGCTCAGAAAGGCTTTCATTGTCCGAAAAATCTCTTCCTGAAGCACCTATTCAAACATACAAGATTTTTGGAAATCTTAAAGCCACTTCTCTTCGTGCAAATATCTTAAAGTTAGTTTGCTGCTTTCTACTTTTCTTCTTCTCAGCTCTAAGGATGGTGCATTACACAAGCACCCAGCAGAACGGGGGGATTTCTAAAATATATTGGGCTGCTCCAAAATCTATCATTTATTAATCACTGTGCCTGGTGCTGTTCCAGCCCGAGCCCCTTCAGAAGCAGATTTTCCTTTTTTTTATGTATATATTTTGTATCCTGCAGCAGGAGTGGAGTCAATCAACTTCAAGCAATGCTGACACTCCGGAACACAAAAGCACTACATCAAAACAGGGAGATTTGAGGGCAAGGTTGCTCTATGAATACACGAATAATAAACTCCAGCTGTGTCCTGCCAGTGGCTACATCAGCTACACAATCTGTTTTATTGGCTTGTTTGTTAGTTCAGGCCTTTGCTGTGTCTGTGTGGATCTGCAATCAGCCTTGCATAGCTAAATTGAAGGGTTTGCCCGTGGAAACAGCCTCATCTTCAAGATGGGAGATCTATAAACATAAAGGACTTGATTTCAATGGCTAAGTGAGTAAAGGATATCTCTTTCTTCAGGAAAACTTCACAAACCAGCCTCTATGTGTCTCCTTCGAGGACTTTGGAAAAGATGTAATGATCTGCTGCTTCTGCACATGGACAGACTGAATATCCATCCGCTTCTTCCCTTTTAGACATTTCTCTAGAATATGGGTAAATCCCAGAATCCCTGACTGGTTTGGGTTGGAGGGACCTTAAAGCCCACCCAATCCCCCCCCTGCCATGGGCAGGGACGCCCCCCACCAGCCCAGGCGGCTCCAAGCCCCATCCAGCCTGGCCTTGGGCACTGCCAGGGATCCAGGGGCAGCCACAGCTTCTCTGGGCACCCTGTGCCAGGGCCTGCCCACCCTCACAGGGAACAATTGCTTCCTAATATCCCCTCTATCCCTGCCCTCCTCCACTGGAATATTCACCATTATTTCCTCTCACCATTTCCCAGGTTAAATTGGAGCTTCGTCAACATTTCAGCCATTCTTGAAACTGTATTCCAACAGCTCAAGTCTGCAGGTTTTTCCTGTGTCTCCTGAACCGTGTGAATTCTCCTGTGGTTTACTCTGCATTATAAGGGGGCAAAGGATTAAATTCTTAACTGTGGTGGAAGGAAACCCTTCTTCCCAATGGGCCCAGTATTGTCACACCACAGGTCCTGATCCTAAACTTGGTGTTGCCCATGTTCCATGTGCAAGAGCCTCTGCATTTTTCAGTGGGGCCTCTGCCCTGATTTTAGAAGGGAATTCTCAGCTGCAGAGCTGGGTTTGTTTTCCAGGAATATTCAAGTGTTATTCCAAGTGTCCACTGGAAAGTTCCTGGAAAGGTGCATGTGGAATTGCTGACCCCTGCTCATGGTATCTGTGAGACCTAATGATAGAATAGCAGTGAAAAATTCAGGATGAGCATAACAGCCATTAATCCATGGATTTAAATTGTTTGTTTGGATTGAAGAGAGATTGTTCACATAGCGTAGTACAGATAAAAGAACAAGAGACTGAGCAGCAGAGGGAAAATTCCATTAAACTCTCACATCAATATATTAACTTTGGAAGCAGCTTCATGAAGTTTTGTTTTGCCTGGGTTTCTCTAAAGAGCTTTTCACTGAACAGGTGGGAAAATCAAGCACCCACAGGAATATGCACTGTACACCCCAGGGATGTGATTGTATCTCCTTAACAATCAGTTATTTCTATTTCTCACGGGTCCTATTTCCTGCTGTCCTTCAGACATTTTCCCTGTGCTGCCAAATGTTGGATTAGCTGTCACAGCCTTTGCCTCTGGTAATTCAGGACTCACTGGAAAAAATGAGGTGAGGGAAGCAAAAAAGCACCTCATCCATCCTTATTTTGACCCATTAAAATCACTTCTCTATCAGGAGCTATTTTCATACCCTGGAAGTTTACAGGCCCTAGAAAGATGAGCATTGCATTATTTCTTGCCACATGTAAATTTTCTGCAACATATTTCATCTTAGGGACTATTTTTAAACTTTTCAGGGAAATTACTGATTGTGAAAGATTTTCAATACCAGGCTCAGCTTAAAACTGAAAAAAATCTGTATTTTATATGGTTTTCAGTGCTTTCAAGCCAACGTTTTGGAGACGTTTGCCATTTTGAGGACACTCCCACCATCTAAGAGACAAGAAAAATGGCATGAAGAACCCATGTGTATAGGGGCTAACATCATATTATCCTGACTAAAATGCAGTGGTTTAGGCCTTCTAGAGAATACAATTGTTATATACTTCTTTGCCCCTAAAAAAAATGTATGCGAGCTTTTTCCTTGTTACACTTGAAATATTCGTGAAGGAACAAAAAGGTTTTGAAGATGAGAAATTGAAAAATCTGTTCCCATCACATTTCCTGTTATTACTGGTTTAGAATTATGTTTGACCTCCCTCACGTAAAAAGGATGTATCTGCCAACGAGAAAAATGCAGGGAAATATATTTTTTCCAGGCTCCTTAGAATTCTGATGGAAGACACTGTCTGTGCACCAAAAATGAGAAGAAATAGAAAACCCACCCCCCCCCAATTTTAGGCAAATAAGCTTATATAAAAGATCAATTTTTAATAATTTCTTTGTCATCTGTTAGCTCTGATTTTAAGAGAAGACGTGTTCGTGTGCCACCTGAGGGTTGGTTATTGGCCCTGGAAAGGATAAAGCCAAAATTGTTTGGTTCTGCTTTGTGAGGAACCTGAAATCTCGCCGAGGAGATGCTGGCATATATTCCTATGTAAAATTCTCTTCTTTTTTTTTGTAAGAAAGCTGCATCCAGAACTCAAAATACTCAGTTTGACGCTTGAAAATACTGATCGGAGACTGAGGGCTAATGGGAGAGATGCTCTGTGCCCCCCATTTGAAACTGGAGAACTCCTGTGTTTTCGGGACTACAAAAAGTTCTTACCTGGCTGTTACAATCACAGACTCACAGAATTGTCAAGGTTGGAAAAGACCTTTTAGGTTCATTAAGTCCAGCTGGAAACCCAGAACCACCACGATGCTCACCACTAAACCACCTCCTCACAAAGTTAGCCTGACTTTCTCTTTCAAGCACAAAAAGCTCCTCCCTTTCTGCAGGCTCTCCATGTATTTTACACACTGTAAATCCAGCGATTCACTCTCTGGTGGTCCTTCTTGTCCAAGCTCGTGGATACGCTCTGGCAACCCTGGAGTGCATGTAAAGTAGATCTTGGACTCACACAAGAGTCTGTGAGAGTCCAAACTTTCCAAGTGCTGTGTGGGGATGCACTGCAGCTCAGGTGGAGGCTTCTGATGAGCACTGACATTTAAAGAATCCCAGAATCCCAGACTGGTTTGGGTTGGAAAGGGTCTTAAAGCTCATCCAGTGGCACCCCCTGCCATAGGCATGGACACCTTCCACCAGCCCAGGCTGCTCCAAGCCCTGTCCAGCCTGGCCTTGGACACTGCCAGGGATCCAGGGGCAGCCACAGCTTCTCTGGGCACCCTGTGCCAGGGCCTCAGCACCCTCACAGGGAACAATTCCTTCCCAATATCCCCTCTATCCCTGCCCTCTGGCAGTGGGAAGCCATTCCCCGTGTCCTGTCCCTCCTGGCCCTTGTAAAGAGTCTCTCTCCATGTTTCCTGCCGGCTCCTTCAGGCAGTGGAAGGCCACAATTGCTCTTCTCCAGGCCGAATGTGGTCCGAAGGGAAGGAAATCTGAGTTCAGACTCCCTCTGGAATGGGACCCCAGCTCATTTTGTTGTGCTGATGAGCTGCCACCACAACGCCAAGTCAGCCCTGTGGCAGCCCTGCATGACTGGTACCGCCAGGTTTGGGTCAGTACCTCCAGATCTGGACGCAGATTTCCTCCAGCTGTCATTTTGAACTTGCAGTCCTCACTGCAAGCTGGGGTTTAACTGGGGTTTAACTCTCTCTGCAGCCAAACATAGCCCTGATGAAGCTCTTCATCCTTCTTCCCCGGCCATTTGTCACCTGATGTGTCCTGATCCCACTGCACCACAGCCAGGAATCTTCTTGTGAAGGGTTTGTGTTGATTGAGCAGAGCCCCGGAGCTCTTGACAGAGTTTTATAAGCCCACAAAGCCCTGGCAGGCGTGGTGGTTTCACACCCACCAGATCTATCCCCACTTATAAGCTGGTTGCAATGAAAAGTAGGAAACTTGACCGCTGCCTGCCTTCAGTTATGATTGAAATTATCGTATTAGGCTTCATCCCAAGCTCCTGCAGTCCCTCAAAGCTTAACTCACACAGAAATACAACTTGTCTTACAACTGCTAGGAGTGGGAATTGCTCCCGTGCTCTGTTTTGCCTCGAATATCCCTGTAATGATCGTGGTGCAAATGCTGATAAACAAACGATCACATTTCCCCTCCTCCCAGCAACGTTTCAATCTGAATTCAAACTCTTCTTTTTTCCCCATTTAGAGGAAAACAGCCTCCACTATCAAACAGGGTGACACAAACAATTATTGCTGGTGTTAACTTCACACTCATGAAAGAATTTGGCTGGAGATTTTGTCACTGCTGCAAAAGAGGAAGACAAACACTGAGGGTCCTCAGCTTTTACAGCATCCTCACAATGATTTACTGCAATACACTGAATTTCTCCACTTATTTTCATCATTTAAACTAAGCAATGAGCTGGTTGAACATTCATTTTAATGCTTTAATTTTAATAAAAAGCATTTAGCAGGAGTGTTTGAGAAAAAAAATCTCTTTCCTTTGGAAGTATCTTCTTGGAATATTTTGAATATATCTTGAATAGTAACTCACCACTTTTTGCCATGAAGAGAGAGGCAGAATCACCTTGTCTTGTCTCACTGTTTATTCATTGCTTTGTTCCCACGCTGGGAATTTTTTCTGGCTGCATCATCATACATTTTTATGTTACAAAAGCAATTTACTGTCACCAGGAAACACTTGCTTGGCTGGGAACAGGACCCAACTAATTGCCATGTTTCCCAGGCTGAAGGTGTAATTACTGACCACTTTGTTCTCGAACATTCTACGAGCTGTGAAATCCTCACTCTGATAAACACCAATGACAGACCTTTCCTGCTCCAGCATGGAAGAGGATCCATCAGAAATTATAAAAGACAAGGTGTGAAAATGAAGAAAAGATTCTAAATAAGAGTTCAAGTTCATTAGAATTAATTCTTGATGAGTTTCCTCTCCATAAACTCTTGAAAATAATTATCCACATGTTCCTGTAAAACTCCAGCTTATTTAAAATTTAAAAAATAAATGTAGAAAATACAGACAGCTGGGTGAGAATCTACATTTATTGTGAACAACTGAACACAATTTCTGAGCACAGGAAAAGGACAAAAGCCTCTCAGCAAGTTAAATCATATGTAAATTAGCAGAGGAAATTTATAATATTTTATTCAAACAGGAGATTTATCAATGGGATTATCCAAGGTCTGTACATTGGGAGCCCACAAATGGTAGGGAAAAGAGTTGAAAGAAACCTGATGTTTTCCCCTCAAAATATCTCGGAACTAAATTTTCAAGCTTGTACAAAATTATGTAAAAAATTTAATCTTACACCCAAAAGTCTGGGACAGAAATGTGTGCAGTAAGTTCTGCACATAAACAGGAAGAAACAGAATGCAAACAGAACTGAATGATTTAAAAGCTAGAATTTGGAGCTTTATCTGTATGTTTATTCCTTGGAACAAACAGTATCTTCCCAAATTTGAGTGGATAAGATTTGTTAAGCAGGAATTTTCTTTAATGAGAGTAATATTTATATCTAATTAATTATAAAACAACATCAGAGAAGTAAATTATTGTGAGGGGTGGGAAGACTTCATGGCTCAGATGCTCTGTGTGGTAAGATTCTATCCTGAATCCTGAGTCTAGGACACCAGGTAAGAGTTGGTAGGCAGGAAAACTTTGGATTTGGGAACTCGGAACTCTGGATGTTGGAAAACATTGATGTTGACTTACTGTCTGTTGCTGGAAGTGATTTTTTGGAGGTGGATTGAGTGTATTTTTATGGTTTGTTTTTTTTTTTTTCTTTTGTTTGTTGGCTGGTTTGGGGTTTTTGTGGGGGGAAAGAGGGAAATAAGTAAGATTCTGAAGCCAAGTGCCACAAGATTTCAGAGCCTGAAGTCTAAAACACTTTTAGTTTCACCTCTTGTTTCATGATAAAAGATTTTCGAACTTTATTTAGACAAGAGAAATTTTAATTTCTAAGTAGCCACACCCCCTCTAAACACCCCAAAAGAGCTTTTGGAAGCTGTGAATGTTCCTTGTGAATGTTGGAAGTCTCAAGAGCTGAACCCAACGCAAACCCTTCAGCAAAGCATCTGGAGACAGGGAATCTTCTCATTTTCCAGGATGAGCAGTAAAAGAGTGAGCAATAACTTTCCATAAAACATAATTGATTTTAAACAATAGTAACTATATAATAGCAGTGCTAGTATTTTAAAGCCTACTACAAATGCTCCTGTCTACAGGCAGGGAGAAAGGCCTAATTAAACTGCACTCTAATGGGGTTGGAGCAGCATGGGATTTGACATGTTATAAATTCATTCCTGGATTAATTGAGAATACTCTTTTTGTGGTCTCCAGATTAATAAGAAGAAAGGGGGGAATAAAGACATGAAGGTAATTTATTTGCTCTTTCTGCAGTACTGACATTTTTCACCTTAATGAGCACTTAAAATGTAAATTATACAGTCAGCTTAAAAAATAGAACAAAAGAGGTGTGCGAGGCTTTTTCTTATTTTTCACATCAAAATTAGCTGCAATTACCATAAAAAATTCCAGAGTTTCACTCCAGACTTTGTCCAAAAGTACTGGGCATCATCGTCAAGTACTTTAAAACACTCTGGGAGTGTCCCTTCGAGATTAGGTGGGAAAGAGAAGTCTAGAAAAGTTTTCACTGTGTTACAAGACTCTCTGATTGAACTTTCCAACAGGTACAGTGCTGAATATTAATGAGATAAAAATCTGAAATTTCCCAGGAGGTGAATTTAGAAGATGGGAATAAGGTTATAATTGCCTTAAAACATTGAGGGGTCCTGCTGACATTTGCCTTGACTTAGACCTGAAAGTTATGAACAAAGTTGGATTTCCACCTTAGCTGAAGACAGAAAACTGCATCAAGAACAGTTTTAGGGGTTACCCTCTGCATTTTGTGGCTTGGGTTTGGGTTTGAGCATCACTAAGCTTAGGTTTGGCATCTCCTACTGCAATTTTGAAGAGTCCAGACCTCTGTGAAGGTGCCTGACCTCCCACTCACCTGCCCAAGTCCTTTTATTGGCACCCAGTGTGGAATCACCCCGGGGTTTATAAAGTCCTTGGAGGTGTTGAAGTGAAAAGTGCTTTAGAAACGAGGTGCTGTTGATAATTATGATTATGCATTTATTTCATAAACAGCAGAAAGGTAAGATTTGTTCCCAGCTTCAGCAATTTGCACTGCCCTGCAATTTAAATTAAACCTCAGGAGCTCCATTCACTGCCTTTTGTTCCTCACTGCTAATTGATGCTCTTGTCCTGCTTGGGTCATGAAGAGAAAATGATGCCACCAAAGAAAACACACCTTAAAAGTAATTACTTCCCATTAGAAATGCTTCATTTATTCCTGAACATCCTGGAGAGCCGCCTCCAAAGGAAGATGACGAAGATCTCTGAATTTCATATATTTTGTGCACTCATTTTCCCAGTAATATGAAGGGTATTGATGTGTTTCTGGTTTGGAAGATGTGATTCTCTAGAAATTACCTGGAAAGCTGCATAAAAAGGTTTAATAAGGCTACAAAAGTGAAAGAGATGGATATCTGTGAAGGAAAATGTATTAAGGAAAAAGAAGGAACTGAAAAATTGCCGGAAGAATTTGAGTCCAGGAACTGGTTTGTTCTTTGTTCTCAAGATTTATAATCCTTGCTGAGAAAGCCCACAGACTCTATGAATAATAATTAGGAAAATAACTATTGTCAAGGTAAGAGAAACAAGAAATTATTTCTTTGATAACGGATTTTATTACTATTTTTACAAGCTTTTAGTGTTATGGATACAACACCATAATTATAATCTTCCCATCTCCTAAATTCATCTCCTGGGAAATTTGAGATCTTTATAGCAGCAATATTTAGCACTGTACCTGTTAGAAAGCTCTGTAAGAGCATCTTGTAATGCACTGAAAACTTTTCCACAGCTCTCTTTCCCCCATAATCCTGAAGGGACACTCCCAGAAGGGGAGCCTGGCCCTGGGATCAAAGCTGATCCACGCTGCTTTAGTATTCCGAGCCCATTTCTTACCTCTTTTCTGCAGGAATTCCCTACAATTTTGATAAATGGCGTTTCTTCTCCCTGTGCATTTTCTTCCTACCACTGAAATTCCTGTAATATCATTACTTTCCATCTTTTCCCTTGTCTGTTTATCTTGGAGGCAATGGATGTCTCTTATTATGTGGTTATAAACTTAAACAGATCCTCACCAGCAGCTCAGGCATAAATCAAGTGGAAATCACAACAAACATAAGCACATCGATAAGAATAATAAAAATGGGTTCTGTAAGAAAACTGCACCATTTCCAAGCCACTTAGATCCCATCAAGTGATTTTTTGTTCTCCTTTTTCCATGTCAGACATGATCCATCTCATCTAACACATCCCTCCAATGCACAGCGCTTGTACGACTCTGCCAAAGAAATAAAATACTGATTTAAACAGAGCTAAAAAATGCACTTCAGGGTACATTGCTCTGAGATTCCGCTCTAAACTTTAGCTGGAAATAAGTGGGAAGCTCTTCCCCCTCCTAATCCAGGCCTTATACAATCTGAAGTACTACATAAACCAATAAAATATTAATTGGATGCCTGTCATTAAAAAGTGATTAAACAAAAATGAAAATTTATTTTTACCTTAAATCCTCATGTTATTTTAATATCCAAATGTTTAAAACTAACCTGTATTTTTCGTATAAATATGTATCTATTGTTTAATTGCTATTTCAAACGAAATTCTTCCTGAAATACTTTCAATTGCAATTCCATTTAATTTTGATAACATTGGGGTTTTTTCCCTGAATGAGGTTTTGGACAAGTTCTGTATTTGTCTGATTGCCTGCACTGGGGTAAAATTACCATTTTTGGTTTATCAAGACACAATTGTTGTTTTTTTAGCCAACTTAAAAATAAATATTGTTGTTATGCTATTGTTTCTGTCCACCCCTCAAATCCCACTTCAAATTAAATTATTGGCCTGTTACGCAAATTACTCTATAAATGACAAATCCAGATGAGAAATTCTGTAGAAAAATTTGGACCTTTGCTTACTAAATGTCTCTTTCTCTGTTCCTTTCGTGCCTTTGCAGCCATGGTTTTCCATGGATGAGCTGACGTTTGGCGCAGCCGTTTTAGGTGTAATTAATGTTTTTGTGGAGCAAACACCTCATCAGCACTTTCAGGGCCATCTGCAACTCTGGGGTTCCCTAATTACCTGTCAGCTTTTGATGCTGTCTGTGTTGGGTCAGGACTTCATTCCTGGTTTATGGCAAGCGGGGGGAAGGGAAAATGAATCACATGTTGTTTTCAGAGCAGCTTTTATTAAATGCAGCTAAAGTTCTTTCCCCCCCTTGTTGGTTTGGAGCTCTGTTGCAATTCTATTTTAAAAAATTCTGTGAACTGCCGCCTCCCTGAGCACATACATGAGCACGTGTGTTTGTATGTATGATTGCAGAGGCACAGCCGGGTGTTTCCACAGGCCCTGGACTTTGCAGATATCACTGGAAAATCCTGAATTGCTATAGAAAAAGGACTTCCTTCCCTCAGAATTCAGGAATCCCTGCAGCAAGTGTTTGCAGGAAAGAGAAAACTGATAGAAGCTCTTAGGCCATGATCAATGTGCTAATTTCCAGCATGAATGAACTCTCCGGAGTTCTTCCCATGGATGCATATTTATCTCCTGACTAAATCAATATTTGTCCTACAGAAAACTATTGATAGTCTCAAGGCTTTGTTATAATACAATTGTACAGCTTCCAATTGCTCTTTCTCTTCTTGATTTCTTGCCAAACCCAGAATTCCTTTTTATTATTGTTGAATTCAGCTACGAAACTCTCACACTTCAAAAATTAAAGGGATATTAAAAAGCCCCCAGAATATTTTGCAATCCTTTGCCGAGTACCAGCTGCTGGGCCTCCTGTGTTAGTGCATTTCCCACAACACCCCCCCACTGTTTACAAATCATTTTTCATTATCACTTTTGTGCCTCCATCCATTCTACTGTATCGGCCAACCTGGGAATTGAAACATGGTGTTTATTTGGGGAGATATTGATACGTTTGGACAGGTAATTCATGGGTGGCCAGCTCTGCTGCTGCTGCTGTTCGATCAGGACACAAGTGCTCAGCAAATTGCTTTCTTGTCTTCTCGAGCAGGCTGGGAAGAAGAAACCAAACCCTGAGTTTGATCTGCTCTCTCTCAGTAGGCTGGAGCCATAAATGCTGTGATACTTGGATGCTCCAAAAAAAAATCATCAATCAAAATAGCTCAGTTCAGCGTCATGAATTCCACTTTAAAAGGAAAACAAATGGAAGTTTGGATGGCAGGTTGGTTCTGACTTTCTAAGTCTTTCTCAGGCTGTCGGTATTAAGTGCACAGGGGGAACTGTTTGTGTTCAAACTCATCGGGATTGAGTTCTGGTTGTGCCAGAAACTGGCACAGGCCAAGGCTCTGGAAGTTTAGGAATGTCTGTGACAGGTCATGGTGCTGACAACTTCATCATCACAACATGCAGAGTGAGGGAAGGGGAAGGGAAAAGGGAAAGGGAAAAGGAGAAGGGGAAGGGGAAGGAGAAAGGAAAAGGGAAAGGAGAAGAAAAAAAAGGAAGAGAAAAGAGGAAGGGGAAGAAGAAGGGGAAGAGGAAAGGGAAGGGGAAAGAGGGAAGAGGAAGGGGAAGAAGAAGGGGAAGAATAGAATGAAAAAGAATGGAATGGAATGGAATGGAATGGAATGGAATGGAATGGAATGGAATGGAATGGAATGGAATGGAATGGAATGGAATGGAATGGAATGGAATGGAATGGAATGGAATGGAATGGAATGGAATGGAATGGAATGGAATGGAATGGAATGGAATGGAATGGAATGGAATGGAATGGAGTGGAGCGGAATGGAGTGGAATGGGATGGAATGGAATGCAGTGGAGCGGAATGGAGTGGAATGCAATGGAATGGAGTGGAGTGGAGTGGAATGGAATGGAGTTGAGTGGAATGGAATGGAATGGAATGGAATGGAATGGAATGGAATGGAATGGAATGGAATGGAATGGAACGTGATGGAATGGAACGTGATGGAATGGAGTAGAGTAGAACAGAATAGAATAGTTTCTTCCAGTTTACTTGGAAGGGACTACAACAACCCTCTCACCCCTTTGCCTGAGAATTCAGGGCTGCCGCAAAGGCAGAGCATGTCATTGTAAAGCCTTTGTCGAAATGTCTCTGAGCACTGACAGGCTTGGGACATGCATCTCTTCTCTGGGAGGCCTCTTCCAAGGTTTGGCCACCTCCTGGTAAGAAAATGTTTCCTAATGTCGAGCTTCAACCTGAATTGTCCCCAAAATTCCTAAGAGGACAAGTTCAAAGAGGAGTATCCCTTCAGCACCCTGCTCTGGATTTAATCCACGCCTAGAGAAGAACAATCAAATCTCTCCTAAATGATCATGTCAAAGGGCATTCCAGAAATTAAGGGATGACAAAACTGAGCCTGATTGTGGACTCTGGGCTTTTCTCCTTCTTTCTGGGTGCCAGGGATCCTTACAAGGTGTTTGATAACTGTGCCTGCCTGTCCTCCCCAACTGAGCACCCTATGGGAGGCTGTTGTGAGCAGGGGAGGCCCAGCACCATCCAGCTGCAGTTTTCCAGTCTCAGAGGGGCTCTGGGGGAGACCTTTGGGGAAATTTAGGGTAGAAATTTTTGGGACTTTTAGCAACTGGTGGGGAAAGACGAATGAAAACAAAAGCAGCTAAATTTGCCTTCTCAGAGGTAACTCAGAGCACCAGGACAGGCTCTAGAGGCTGAGAACTGTCTTCCCCCATGGGGATCAGCCTCTGTGGGCAGCAGTGGACAAGAGGGGCTGAGAAAGCTCTTAAGGAAGCCAGGAAACTGGGCAAATTCATGCTAGCAGGGGCACACAGCTCGTGACAGCTGCCCCACCTCTGCATTCCCACATCCACCGAGCAATTGAATCATTTCTGACCATGGCGACCTGAGCCACAACACCCCCTTGAATCAGCATCCCTGAATAAAACCCGTGGTATTTCCTTTGCTTTTGTTCCTGCTCGGTCACTTCCATGACATTCTTTATCCTGGAAGATGCTGCTTCGGCATTTCATTTTAGATTGCTTTTGCCTTTTGCCCCTTGTCTAGAGAGGACCTCACAGTCAACAAGACACAAAATAAAATAGTGGTTCTTTATTTGTTGGCAGACTTAGCTGCTGGTTGTGTCCCCAATGTCACAGCTGTGTCATTGCCAAATTAAATGTCACACACACATAAATATACACAGACATATGCACATTACATATACATACATGTGGAATTTGTTCAGCTGGAATGGAGGTTTTGTCTTGTGAATCACAGAGCATATTTATGAATATTGATGCATATTTGTTACATTGATTCATAGACTGATGGAATGGTTTGAGCCGGAAGGGACTTTGAAGATTATTTCGTTCCACCCCTGCCACAGGCAGGGACATCTTCCACCAGCCCAGGGTGCTCCAAGACCCGTCCAACCTGGCCTTGGGCACTGCCAGGGATCCAGGGGCAGCCACAGCTTCTCTGGGGACCCTGTGCCAGGGCCTCCCCACCCTCACAGGGAAGAATTATGTGCATATAATGCAAATATAAAATCCTGAAATAGGTAATCTGGTACCTACAGACATCTTTTTCCTTTCCTTGTATGAATAATCTCAGTAGAGGATAGAACAAATCAGATGTTTCACACATGAAAACATAAAAATCCTCCAAAGGCTAGTATCTTCTTTGCTGTTAAACCCTTTAAAATAATTTTTAATATTTCCTGTTATTTTTGGATGTGAATGACCAGTGTGGTTGCTATTGCACAGATATTTGTAACAGGCATTAGGATCCACATGACTGAAGAACAAATGGGAGAGTCCGGGTGTGGAAGTGTCAGAACTGCGAGATATTAAACCTCAGATTAAAACAAAGGACAAATCAGAGGCATCATGAAGTCCTGAATCATGCAAAAAATTACATCCAAAACCCCACTTGGAGTTACCAGTTCAAGGAGATTGTAAGGGATGGGATGGTGACTCTGCAATCAGCACCACCTCTCCTCTGCTCCTGCATTTACCCCAAACCACTCAGCCCCACATTCTTTGGTGCTTATGGGTTGCTTTGGTGAGTGACATCAGCTCTGGTTTAAAATCAAAATGCCTTTTCCTTCTTAGTTCCCACTGAGCCTCCCGTCCTGGCTGTTGTGATGCTGCATCATGAGAAGTGTGCTCTGTAAAAAACAATGCAGAAGCATTGTTCTTAGCCAAGCACACAATTATAACAGGGCAGGTTTTGTCTTTTAGTCAGGGTAATTTAAGTTTTCAGGCCGTTCAGGCCTGTGGGCAGTGATGGTCTCTCTGAGAATAAGGCTACGGATCCTTGGAGGCACCAGAGACTTGTATTAAATTGGTATCATTTTAATAGTCTGGTCTAGGTGAGAAATAAATTGAGTTCAAAATGTTCCCTTGTCAGGACACTGCTTCAGAAATAACCTAATCTTGCAATCTCAGCTCTGTTCCAGCTTCTAAAACTTGCTGTAACAGTGGAGTTCACCCAGTTCTGTCATTTAAATGTTGTCATTAGTCTCTGATTGATGAGGAAAGATTCTCAATATGCATTGCACTTTTTTTCCCTGTTTACTTAAGCTCCATCCAGATCAAAATATTTCTCACTTCACCTCATTTCTCATTACACTTGAAAGGTTTTTGTGTATAATTATTGGCTACTGAAGATAAGCGGGGTTTTATATTTATTTATTTTTTGTTCTGCAATTTGTTACGCTGTTTATCTCTCAGTCAAAAGAAAGCAAGGCTAGAAAATGTAATGAAGTGTTCATCTATCATCCGTGGGCTTTGCTTCCTGATAAAGGAGGCTTCATGTGGGTGTTATTTCATTAACAGGCACTTCTCTGACAAATTCAAAGCACCAAGAAAAAAGAAGAGAAGCCTTAATCGAGGTTTTCTTGGAGATAATTAACTGAAGGTCTTGTAAGATATGAGTGAGGTTTTGTTATTAGGACAGGAGAGAAAACTCCTATTTCCTTCAGCTCAGGATCATTCCACAACAACTGCTCCTGCAGGAAAAGTAGTTAAGAAGATCTGCAGTTTTACAATGAACCTTGTCTAATGAACAGAATTCACATTCCTTTTTTACTTTTTATATAAAATCCTAAATATTATTGGCACGGTCTACTTGCTGAAATAGTGTTGTGCTGCATTTAAGGTTTGATGTTAAAGAATAGAAACCAGATTTTCATTAAGAGAGAAGGAAGAGTCACTTTTTTCGACAACACTTACTTTAACCACTTTCCTTACTTTTAACCACTTTCCTTAAATGACAGAGGAACCTCATCAGTTCCAAACAAGGATTTCTTTTGACAGACCAATCTCTCTTGGAGTATAAGGAGACAAGTGGCAGTGCTCCTCAGCAATGAATTTATTTGTTCAGGGAACAATTCCCTTTCACAACATGTCCCCGCCTGGGAAATCTATCCTCCAGGGAAGACGGGAGCATACGTTTCCCCGGGACTGCAATCCTTCTCCAGTCAGCCCTCATTCCTCCTAAGAAAAATGCCAATGTTCCCTTTTACCAAGGATAAGTGTTTCAGTTCTCTAGCTCTCACTTCATATGAGTTTTTCATTTCAACCTTTTCTTCAATTCATCTCAAAGTTTTGAGGTTTTGAGTGGAGAGAAGGAAGAATGTTTTGGGGTTGTTTTGCCAGTTAGACTCATTTTGATTGAAATGAAGAAATACTAGCAGTTTCAACAATAAAGAATAAAAACAGAAAGGAATCATGTTTTGGACAAGAAAGAGTCCACGAGAATAGTGCAAAACATGTGGGTCCTAGAAAAATGTGTGCAGTTTACTCATTGCTATTGCCAGCTGTGCCCTCAGAAACTCTTCCCTATTATCTGAGTCACTCCTTGTTTTTAGGAGAATCAAAAACTGTCCCCAAATACTCAGCAGAAATTGTACATACTATGGTGTGCTAACTGCCACAGCACATGTGGGAGAAGGTCTTCATCAAAGGAAGTGTAATAATCTCAAAAATCCCAAATTATTGTAACTGTAACAAACACTGCAATTAGAAATCAGAAATGATCCGTGCATCAAAGCTTCCCTTTGGCATCAATGTAAAACAGGGGGAAGGGTTCAGGGAACCCATAGGTAGATTAAGTAATTTTTGCTCTGATTGTGCAGTTTTTTTCCCTTGTTAAAGGACGTGGCCAGACCAGGAATGTGCGTGGTCTGTAACTGGGGGGATGTGCAGAACTGAAACCCCTTTGTAGTCAGAGCCCCGAGGCTGCCAGAGCTCCAGGAGAGTTTGGACACCGCTCTCAGGGATGCACAGGCTGGGATTGTTGGGCTGTCAGTGCAGGGCCAGGAGTGGGACTCAGTGATCCCTATGGCGCCCTCCCAACTCAGGATATTCTGGGGTTCTGTAATTCCGTGTCAGAGTTTGGCAATTCTGAGTGTTGATTACTGACAGAGTGCAGGGACTGTTGTTTCAGGGTGGTTGGATCATGCTCCTACTTAGTTGGTTCCTTGCTTTCAAGACCTTCTTCCACACTGAGGGACACTGAGCTGGGCCACTGTAAAAATCAGTGTAAAAATCCAGACATTTGCCTTTTAATGATACATGCAGNCCTGCCACTAGCCCAGGTGGCTCCAAGCCCCATCCAGCCTGGCCTTGGAAACTCCCAGGGATCCAGGGGCAGCCACAGCTTCTCTGGGCCAGGGTCTCCCCACCTTCACAGGGAAGCCTTTCTTCCTAACATCCCATCTAAATTTCTCCTCTTTTAGCTTGAAGCCATTCCTAATTGTCCTGTCACTCCAGGCCCTTGTCCCAAGTCCCTCTCCAGTTCTCCTGGAGCCACTTTAGGCACTGGAAGGGGCTCTGAGGTCTCCCCAGAACCTTCCCTAGATGAACACCCCCAGCTCTCCCAGGCTGGCTCCAGAGCAGAGGGGCTCCAGCCCTGGGAGCATCTTTGTGGCCTCCTCTGGCCTCTCTCCAGCAGCTCCGTGTCCTTCCTGTGCTGGGCCCCAGGGCTGGAGGCAGCTCTGCGAGTGAGGGGGCTGCTGTGTAACACACTGGGTTATTTAAGGCTGCCCAAACTGCTCCACACATTCCCTGACATTCTCCTCTCTGCCCCAGCACTGGGCCGGAACAGGGGAATCAAAGATCTGCACGGTGGCCTTGGAAGAAACAGAGAATCCCAGAACTGGACACAGCCGCAGTACATAGTTTTCACAGCGGCCTTCCCAGAAGTTTAGTGGCAGCTGTGGGTACCTAGATGGGGCTCAGAAAGCTGAGGTGGCTTCTCAAAAATCTGCCAAAACCTGGTTCTCAGGCTCTCACGCTCCCAGTTCCAGTTCCTTGCCACATCAGGAGCAAGCAGATGGTTCATAACTGCTGAAATGCTCCCTAGAAAGAGCAATGGCTGAGGAGTGTTCAAGGTCACTGCTGGTGTGTTTCCAAACCTCTCCTGTCCCACACTATGAAAAGAAGATGCTGATGCTTCCAGCACCTCGAAGAGACATCCCTAAGTACAAAGCACAGGAATTTAGGTCTCGAGGCAAAAGGGTAAAAAATAAGAATGCTAGGGATACTATCCTAAAAGCAAGCAGCACAGCTGGGTGTCTTGGGTTGCAATATGTAACCAAAAATGTGTATTCTATTTTCATCTGTTGGAACCGGTTGGAAGATATTTTTATCTCTTGTAACTCCAGGGGAAGGAGGGTGGGTGCCTTCTGTTAATGGGTCAGTTGTTAAAACCAGATGGGGCAGTGCTTCCTTATCTCGCCCTCCACCCATCCTCCTCCAAGGGGATATCACCTGGGAATGAGCCATTTAAGGCTCTGCTTGTGACCGATAACATCACATCATCCCACTGGGAGATGCTCCACTCAGTGGGAGGAGCCAAAGCCTCTCTACCTGCATAAAACCTGCAGCTCAGAACACCAGAGCAGCTGGTTTTTGCACTGGATTCCCCGAGGAAGACTGGACCCATCCTGTCACCACCGGACCCTTCTACAGGATCACCTCTGCTCCAACGGAGCCACAGCTGCCACTCCAGGAGGATTATTTTGGGCTGCTCCCCACACCCTGACCAACAGGGGGTCAGGTCGTGTTCTGACTCTGTCAGAGTTTCTGGGATTATTTGTTTGTTGTTCTTTTCTCTGTACCACTACCTTTGTAGTTTGTAATATTCTTAGTAAAGAACTGGTATTCCTATCCCCGTATCTTTGCCTGAAAGCGCCATAATTTCAAAATTATAACAATTTGGAGGTGGGGGGGTTACATTCTCTATTCCAAGGGAGGCTATGGTTTTCCCCTGGCAGTCACCTGTCTTCTAAACCAAGACACTGGGAGAAAAAAAAAAAGATAAAAAGTTGTAGAATTTCTTCTAATGTCTATAGAGCCTTTGGTTTTTTACTGCTGTTACCAACTTTCATCTGACTGAGGAGTTTTTCTAGCCTTTGGAGAGCTCCCCAAATCAATCTCTTTGAAATATGTGTACTTGTGAAATGGCTGCTATTTCCCACAAGTGATCTGTGAGCGCCTTGGCCGAGCCTTCACTTAACAGAGCCTCAAATAAACTTCCTGTGTACCGAGAGTCTTTCAAGTTTCAGAGCTCGGGAAGCCCTGCATCCCTCCTCATTAGTGCTGCTGGATTCCCAGACCCACCGCTCACGTCCCTCCCTTCCAGTAACCTCTCCCGCTGGGCCTTGGATCGCCTTCATCACTGTGGCTTTTAAGTGGATAAATTTATTCTATTGATGAATTTATCCTCAAAGCAAATCTGATTTAATTACACCGCTGGTCATATATGAGCAGAGACTACTTTTGTACCTGTTATTCACAAGTTATCACTTGGCCAAGCTTTGATTTCCTTCCAAGTTTTAGTTCCAGTTTTTCAGGAATTCTCCTCACTTTGATTCCAGCAAAAGTAACTCACAAGGAAGAATAAATCTCAAGGAAGAAGAGAAGGAACATTTCTATGGGCTTTTCCAAAGCAGTTTTCTTCCAAGGATTTACAGCTACTGGAATAAGTTTATAATTTGTGGTCAAAGTCATGGTACACAAGTCAAAATTAATTAAGCTCTGCTCTGAGTTATTTAAATCCAAGGAAAACCTTACTAATCAAGACAATAGTTTAGAAATTAGAAGGGGATAGTTGAGCTCTCAGAGAGAGGAACCCCAGATCTTCAAGAAAGTTCATCTCTCATTTATGGCATCAGGACGCAATTAATTAATTTCTAAACAAATCTCTTCCATGTTAATAAGGTTTTTCTGTATTCCCTGAGCTCTGATTCTTGTGAAAGTTTGCTTTACAAGTCCTGCATCTTTCACTGATGTGTGGGAGATTTCTTACTTGAGTGCACATAAAATAAGCCAGAAAATGTACAAACTGAAGAGATGTTAATGTAAAACAAATTCATTTTCAGTGAAGTTTGTTCTTTCAAGGTAGAGAAATTTTCTATCAGAATTCTGTGAGTCAGTGAGATGGAGTTGTTTCAACAAACACTGTTCACTTACAAAAAATTCTTTTAAAACCCTTCATGTTACTGAATTTAATTCCAAGGCGTTCCCATTTGACTTTTCCTTTTTTTTTTTTCATGTTGCTGGAATTTTTCCTGTCATGGCATACTATGCAACCCTGAGCCCCTCAAATTCTTCTTAATGGTCTGAAAACTTCAATAACGTGCTCCAGTGTGGATGGAGTCAAATGCTGAGGACCTGGATTTGGATAATAGAATTCCCAGTCGTGTGAGGTGAAAGGAGAAGTGGAATTGCTTAAAATTGCTTTGTGTGGCAGAAGGCAGAGGCGCATGAGTAGAGCAAAGAGAAGTTGGCTGTAATTGATGGAAAAATTCAAGTGTCAAAGCAAAAGCTCTTACCTCCCTCAGACTACAAAAACCTGCATTTTCGAGGATCTTTCTATCAGTGTAGTCCAGCCTATGAAAAAACACTCTTTTTTGGAAAAAAAACCAGTATTTACAAATTATGACAGTTCTAAAAACGTTGTTCAAAGTTCAGCACTATCCAGGAGAACTCATCTCCGCTCTGTTATTACTAAATTAGAGGGGCTGAGTCACATAGAAGCTTGTGTGAAAAGATAGCTTTAGAAATCAAATTCTGGTTTTCCTAATAATTATTCAGACATGACATTTTTGTTAAACTCTATCAGTATTTATCAGTTCATGTCACTTTCATGGAGGAGAGATGACAGGAGCTGAATGTTTTAATGCAAAATAATATCATGCTAATTTCTATTGTTATTTAAAGGCATTTTTCCTCTCATTCTAATAATTCTTCTCTCCATTCCTTGTGATTTTATTTTGTACAAAGGATGATTGGGGAATTCTTTGCTTTTTGTTATTATTTTCTTTTAGGCTGGAAATACAGGAATGCATTGAGGAACTTGTGAAGCAGTGATGATTTCCTGAGATTTAACAAAGATTAAAGCTATTTTTTCTGACTTTTTACACTGCACTTCCACAGGTAGCTCCTCTTTTTTAGGACACTGGTTGTTAGAGGTATGTCAGCATTATTGGCTTAATCAGGAAAATTCAATTTGCTGTATAATGGAGCTGCTGAACTTCGAGTCCCAAATATTCAGCTTTGTTCAGATTTGTTATCATCTGTCTGAAATAGGAGAGAAATTAATCTTTCAGTTTACTTCTTCTCTCAGATTTTTAGAGGTGAAAAGGGGAGAGAGAACAGCTGGAGGTTACTTGGGTTCCCATCATTGATAAAATAGCTGACCAGCTTTTTTTTCCCTTATTTTTATCTTTCTTAATACAAAAAAACCCCCACTCACCAAAAGAATTTAAATCCAAACTATGAAATGCCTTGCAGTCTTGTAATTTTTGTTTTTGTTTTGATGTGACTTGATGTTGAGGAAGAAACTCATATCCTTCAGTGAGATTTTGTCCTTTTTTAGCAGTCTTTAAAGGCTTAGATGCTACATTATCTTACAAAGTCAATTAACAGGACTTAATAATTTAGTCAAGTGATATACTGTGTGTCGTATTTTATTTTTTATACATGAACACATATAGATGAGATGAAATAGGTGCAATTTATGAACTCAAACAATGCCAGACTTCATGAGGACTAAAGTAGGTTTCTTATGTTTCTTGTGTAGTAAAAGTTGTATAGATTTAGTCCATGGTTAGAGTAGTTTTTAATAATAATCACGGTGCCCAAATTATTTTTTAAAAATGGGAAAGAACATTAGTTTTACATGTGGCTTCTACTTTTTTCCATGAAAAGTTTTCTTACAGTTGCTTTTCCCGAGGAGCTGACAGGGGATCAGCAAATTGTCCACGCTGGAGAAATGGATCCGGGCCCAACCCTCTCTCCTCTCTCTCATTACGCTGGAGCCAACAGCAAGACTCAAAATGAAGCACTTCCAGAGACATTGTCTGATAACCTGTGAACTTTTGGGCATCAAAAATTCCTCAGGGAGACATGTCCTGAAATCCAGCACTGAATTTTCTGCCAGTTTAAGGCTGATTCACACTCCCTGGCTCCTCTTCTCCGGTGCTTTCTGTCAGCAGAGGTCACTCTCCCTACCCTCATTTTTCTGGTGGAAAATAATGAGGCTCAGAGAGATAGACCTGACTTGTCTAAACCCCCAAGCAGGTGCAGGTGGCTTTGGAGCCTCAGTTCAGAAGGTCCAGCACTGACAAATTGTTGCATCCAAGTTACAGAATTTGTGCTGCTTGAATTCGCAGGAGTTTCTTACGCTTATAATCCTTCTAACGACAAAAGGAACACGCCTGGAATACAAAGGCAAGGATTAAGTATTAATTGCATCCCCCAGTGCGGGCAGCAGGGGAGGGATGGGGATTCTGCCCCTGTGCCCCGCTCAGGTGAGAGCCCACCTGCAGAGCTGCCCCAGCCCTGGGCCCAGCACAGGAGGGACCTGGAGCTGCTGCAGAGAGCCCAGAGGAGGCACCAGGATGAGCAGAGGGATGGAGCAGCTCTGCTGGGAGGAAAGGCTGGGAGAGCTGGGGGTGTTCAGCCTGGAGAGGAGAAGCTTTGGGGTGACCTCACTGTGGCCTTGCAGGGCCTGAATGAAGGGAAAAGAGACATGGAGAGAGACTGTTTAGAAGGGCCTGGAGTGACAGGACAAGGGGGAATGGCTTCCCACTGCCAGCGGGCAGGGATAGATGGGATATTGGGAAGGAATTGTTCCCTGTGAGGGTGGGCAGGCCCTGGCACAGGGTGCCCAGAGAAGCTGTGGCTGCCCCTGGATCCCTGGAAGTGCCCAAGGCCAGGTTGGATGGGGCTTGGAGCACCCTGGGCTAGTGGGAGGTGTCCCTGCCCATGGCAGGGGGTGGAACAGGATGAGCTTTGAGGTCCCTCAAACCCACACCATTCTGTGATTCCCTGATTTTATGAGTTAGTCAAAAGTCTCAGAAGCTTAATCAAAACAGCACTACGGGTAAAGTGACAATAATGCTAAAAGTGCATTTAAAATGCTATGTGCATATCCAGACTTCTTCAAAACCTTCTGATGTTATCCTGTTTTTCCATTGCTCATCTAGGACTTGCTCTCAGTGGCTTCAGACTGGGGCTGGAGAGCATTTTAGTGGTGGTGTCACCCTGAGGCCCTTGCCAGGGGAATTCTGTTGTTCACAGCTTCTTGCCCTTTGCTATGATATTCTTTGGAGTCATTCTGGTGTTGTTGCTAACCTGCTGTTACACACGCTAACATGCTTTTATCTGTCTTTTTTGTCCTCTGTCTAAGGCCATCTTGCATTTTAATTGTACCTACAGAGTGAGTTTATCCCAAGGCTGAGCTCCCCTAGTGACTGTCGAGTTGTTCATTTGCTGCCCTCACCTCTCATCCTTTGTCTGGAGTTTCTGGGCCCCTCACACACACTGTCTTGTATGCTAAATACTTCTATAAATACATAAGCAAAGGAGGGCCAAAAGGAGTCTCAATCCTTTCTTGGGTATGGGGAAAATATTGACACAAAGGGTGAGGAAAAGGCTGAAGTGCTTAATGCCTTCTTTGCCTCAGTGTTGAACAGCAAGTTCAGACTGGAGTCTCCATTCCTGAAGGGATTTAAGAGCCACGTGGATGTGGCACCTGGGGACATGGGTTAGTGGTGGCCGTGATCAGTGATGAGTTAACAGTTGGACTTGATGGTCTTAAAGGTCTTTTCCCACCTGAATGATTCCACGACTCTAAGGGTCTATTCTGGGTCATGCGTGACTCAGCCTATGCAGAATAAATTCTTGGTTTTGATGGCTAAAGTTGCACTAACACAGCAAATGTCACACGAGTCGATAAATCCAGGTAATGGAAATGCAGGCAGTGCTCACCTGGTGGTTACACGATTGCTGTCACAGCCAACAAGCTCAAACAAATCTCCAGGCAGGCCCAGGCGGGCTCAGGAGCCTGTGCTGGCAGCTCAGGACAGACTGCGAGGACCTGCAACAACACATTTACTGCGTGACACCACTGCCACCACTCCCTGGGCCGTGCAGTTCACCTGCAACGAGGACAACGAGACTTTCCTTAACAACTGGGGCAAACCCAGGGGAACAGGGACCCGGGGCAGGCTGTCGGTGCGGTAAGGAAGGGCCGGGATCTGCAGGCACAGGAGGGAGTGCTGCCGGCAGTGCCGTCCCTTAATGGCAGCCCTCAGGGCCCGCGCACAAAGCGGGCGCTTCGCAACGTGTGTGGTGTTATAAATAAGAGACCAGATTATCAATTTAACAATTGTCCATTCATTTTATACTTCATTGTAGTTT
>WEIT01006139.1:29830-73993 GCA_013389985.1 Dryoscopus gambensis | reverse complement strand
TTGGGTTTCCTTTTTGATCACCACAAACAATAAAAGGGTTGACAGAGAACACCCCCCCTCTGATGAAGAGTTGCAATTGCCTTCCTGGCCACTCCCTTGTGAGGAGAGCAGGCCCGGCTTTATCACTTTGAGTGGCAAGGCCGAATTCCTCCTCCCCCACGTCGAAGCCGGGAGCAGCGGAGGTGTGCGCAGCCTGCCGGGCACCCAACCCAAGCTGATCACTTTTAATAAAGGCTTTTAAAGGACTCGCAGTCCTGCCCGTATTTATGTCATGTGGTACATGATGGGAGCCGCGGTGGCAGCTGCAGCAGTTCAGTGTCACTCTTGTTTTGGACAGCCAGCTCCTAAATGACAAGGTTACCATCACAACACATTGCCAGCGTGGCCCCAGGTCAGCGTGGTCCCCCCCGACCTCTGCAACACTCACTGAACTCACTCGGTTATACTCTTTTGTCTCTAAAAATATTGTATTTCCCCCAGATAATTTTTAAAAGGCCTGACTTGCGTGGTGTTTATTTCAGATCTTATATCTGACTGCAGGTTATGAGTAAAAAGGCTCGTTTAATCACAGTGCAGCTTTATGCAATCTCATACCAATGTAAGATGATGTCATTCACTCAGTTCATAAACACCAGGTCTCTGATATTTGCCTGAATAATTCATAGAAAAAATATTTTTCTGATGTTTTAGACCACTAGATTATTAATTTTGTGGAAAGCTTTGTCTGAAATCATTCTGAAAAGACATCTAATTTTGTTTGGGTTACACGTATATCAATATTTCACATGTATCTGTATTACATATATGTGTAATGACATGAACCTGTCAGAGGAGGTTTTGCTGGATATCAGGAAAAAATTCTTCCCCCAAAGGGGTGGTTGGGCGCTGAACAGGGTCCCCAGGGAATGGGCATTGCTTTGAAAACCCCAAAGATATTTCCTTTGCTTCTCTCCATCAAACTGCTCTTCATGGCCAGGGGGAATCTGCTCAGGTAGCTTTGAATCAACATTTAATAATGAAAGAGGAGGTTTGGACTGAACATGTTGCTAAATATTCAGCCATAAAAGGGTATCCTCAAGGCCCTCAAGAATGATATTTCTGAAGTTTCTCATTTAAAACCTGCCAGACAAAGTCCTGGTTCCCCACACCACGCCATGCAAAGCAACAGCAGTCCAGGACCTGATCTTTTAAAGTACTTTTCCATCTTTTTTTCTGCAAACCAAAGTTCCTGCCCCCTTTCCTTAACAGGGACCGATCAGTTTATTGGGTAGGGAGAAAAGGCTGTGTTGAAAGAGGTTTTTTTCTGAAAAGTTTTCAGATTCAGGATGAGAAAAATCTTCAAATACCAAAATGTTGCTGAGGAGAAAATGTTTTCTTTCCCAGGTCTCTCTCCTTTTTCATCTTGTTCTTCACTCTACATGCGCGTTTTATTTGCTTTCAGTTCAATTTTCTCCAAGCCTCTCTCCATTTGCTACCCTAAATACAATTAAATTGCAATATCCTGAGTGTGAAAAGGAATAAAATGATAGAAATGAGATAAAATACCTTCAGAACTTTCACTCCTCTGGCTGACTCCACTCTTCCTTCCCCAGTGATAGTAAGACGCTTTCAAATTTATTTTCCAAGTTTTGAAAGCTGTTGTATATCAAGCTCACTGAACTGCTGACTCCTCAGATTTCTTTAATAGAAAAGGAAACTCTCAAAGACACCCAACCATCCACAGAGGGTGGGGAAAGAAAGCAGAGGTTAGAAAAGCAGTTAAAATAAATCTAAAATAATAAACCAAGTAAGATAATATTAAGGATAGTGGAAAGAGCGGGAGAAGAATTACTCCAACTCTTCTCCCTAAGGCAGCTGGTAGTAGAGTAGAAATAATCTATAATGGAAAGGTGAGATCACGTTTTTAATGAAATGTAAAAGCAGAAAAATAAGTAATAAAAAAATAATTAGACGTGTAGAAAACACGACCTGCAAGGAAAGATCAAAAGAGCCAAGGTAAGCTTAGACAAGGCAAAACTAAAGGAAGGCGAGGGAACAGTCAACAAATACACAACAAGCTGCAAAAATCAGGAAAAAATGTCTTTTCTGAGGTGAATTAGACAAGAGTAATGGGCTTAATCTGCAGCCAGGGATAACTAAGTCAGGAGAAGGCCAAGGAAACATTGGTGAAGGCATTATGAAGACAACATCCTTGGTGGTATTTATTTCTCCTGAAGTACTGAGTTTCAGCCGGGTGAAATCTCTGTCAGCCTTATTTTCTGTGATTCTCTCAACAAGGACATTAAATGTGTTTATAACGCAAAATGTTCCCTCTGAATCAGATCTGAGGGATCTCCTTTTCTCAAATATTTCTTTTCCGAACCTGGTTTGCCTAAGACTACACTTTCCTTCCTAAAACCTCTGAAACCACTGTCGAGTTTCGTGGATTTTGTTCTGGAGTGAGCTTGGATGCCGCCCAGCAGGGGAGTGCCAAAGCTGTGAGGTTCAAATAGCTCCAGCAGACACTCGAATCCCTTTGGGCCAATTTGGGTTTCTCTCTTTCCATATTGATGCATTCCAGAATAATCAGTGCTGCTGGGGTGATGTTGCACACCAGGAAAAGAGAAGGAAAGATAAGGAAAACTTCCTGACCTCAGGTTTCATCAAAAAAAGCTTTTTGTTTTTTGAGCAGTTTAGTGGGCAGGTTAACAGCTGCTCAAGGAACATAAAATGTGGTTTTATTTAACAGTCAGTGAAAGAAAACAGCCTCAACACTCCTCCCTAGGGCAAGGCTGGGAGAAGATGGTGTTGTTCCATGGGATCACTGTTAATAATGTGATATTTCTCTGGTGTGGGTTTAGCTTTGGCTCTTGTATAATATTATTATGTGCAGCATAAACGAAAGTCGTTGCTCAAATGCAGAATTTTATGGCTATTTCAGAACAAATAGAAGTTTTTTAATCGTTGTGCAATAACCCATTTAAAGCATGACAGGATATACTGACAGCTGGCACATGGAAATATGAGACTTTATTTGAGGATATCAGTTTTTAAACAGTTGCTAATTCTGAACATCATCTTGGGCTTGGCTGAGGAAGTGGAAAAAAGGAGCAAATGCTTTCTGTAAACAAAGAAATGTAGGGAAAAAAGATATATCTGTGACTTACCAATTTATAAATCTTCCATGGAATATTTTACTTCCTTTATCATCAGTATCAGAGCGGAAACTGCAGTAACAGTGAATATCAAAGAATTTTTTCTTCCCACCAATGTCTTCTTTTTGGGCATAATTCTCAGTTTTAACAAAAACAAAGCAAAAAAAGAAAAGCTTATAGTTCATAAAAAGTCTCAGAGATCCACTGGGATCACATTTACTGTACTGCCACCTTCCCAAGTTTGCTGGTCAGCAGTGGCTTCCTGAGAATTTGTCCACACGCAGCTGGGAGCTAAAGGCTGTTGGCTCAGTAAACTTCCTTCATGGAATCCCAGAACATCCTGAGCTGGAAGGGACCCACCAGGATCATCCAGTCCCACCCCTGGCCCTGCACAGACACCCCAACAACCCCACCCTGGGCATCCCTGGCAGCGGTGCCCAAACGCCCCTGGAGCTCCGGCAGCCTCGGGGCCGTGCCCATTCCCTGGGGAGCCTGGGCAGTGCCAGCACCCTCTGGGGGAAGAGCCTTTCCAAGTGATATCACACGAATATTTGGGTGGTGCCCAGAAGTCAGTCTGATTTTCGTAGCTCAAGCATAACTTTATTTCCTGGGGGTTTGTTGGGGTTTACCTTCCATTTATTTCATATTTGTCTTGCTGGAAGTGCAGCATCTCCCAGATGTGTTCTGAGGCATCTGCAATATTTTGCTGCCTAGTGCTTAAATTGCCACTTGCTCAGAGCAGAAGTCCACAGTGAATTGTAGCTTTATAGAGGGCTGGGATCCACATTATCAATACTCCATTTTTCCCCCAGAAGGGAGCTGTTTAATATTAATTCAGTATTTAACCAGATGATCCTTTCCTTTTATTCAAAAAGGGACATTTCCCCTGACAGCAAAGTTCGTTCCTGTTGCTAACCCAGGCTGAGCAAGAGTATGTTTTAGCCAGAGCCATTCCAAAACGCTTGGGCTAAATTTAGCCTTATAAATTAAACGTGTCCATCTCCTGAATTAAAACCAAGTACCACAGAATCCTTGGCGTCTGCGCTCAATCTGTGTCCCGCTCTCCAAATCCAGCGTGGCCACAGCTGGAGAGCCAGTGGGACACTGGTCCCAGTGCTGACTGCTCCGTGCCTGGCCAGGCTGGGGACAGTCCCTGGGGACTTCAGCCACATCCATCCCAGGGCCTGGGGACTGAACGCTACAGACAACCATGTTCAGTGAGGATCAGCATTCCCTGCCTACTTCTTTTGTGGATGTCTTGGTTTGAAAAGACAGGTGTCAGCTTAAGGAAGGCAGGAGCCTCCCTTGAAATGGAAAATGTAAACCCCCTCCCTCCGAATTATTAGGATTTTGAAATTAAGGGGCTCTCAGGCGAAGATATGGGAATAGGAATAACAGTTCTTTACTAGGAAAATTGAAAAAAAACAAATTCAAGAGTATAAACCAAAACAAACCAAACCACTGACAGAGTCAGAAATATACCCTGACACCCTGTTGGTCAGAGAGTTGGTAGCAGTCTGATTAAACGGTGGCTGCAGGCCTCCTGAATTGGCAGATGTGGTTCTGTTGAAGCAGTGATCTTGTAGCAGGGTGTAGTTTTCCTCTGGGGATCCAGCGGAGAAGAAAGCTGCTCCTCTGGGAAATCCAGTGGAAGAAAAAACTGTTCCTCTGGAAGAGAGTTCTGCCCTTTGTTGCAAAACCTCCAAACTATATCCAGGTGGGAATGCTTGGCCCCTCCCCCTGGGCGGGGCAGCTCACAGTGGGATTGATGGGCCCATTAACAGGAGATGGTCCAGGAGTGAGTTATCCATGGGTCATGTGGCAAGGCATTATTGGGGCCATTAACAGAGGATAGCCCGGAGGGAGGAGGCAGGGAACATTGTTACACCTGGTTTCAACAGCTCATGAAGATGGTAATCAGAATACATGGTAACCCAGGACAGTGGATTAAATAGTAATGAATGCCACCTGATGTATTTATTCATGCTTAAAGTTCTTCTTTAAAATTCTTTAAAATTCTTTCCTTTATTTCCATGGCTAAGCTCATTTATTCTTGAGCATCCTTCATGGAACAGGATCAGCAGCAGCAGGAGCAAGGCTTTCTCTCTCCAGTAGGATTAGCTCCCAGGGAAGTGCTGGAGGTGGCAGAAATTTTGGACTGACACTCATTATACCTGAACAAATCCTTGAAAATTAACAGGGGAAGGTACATGGCTTCCTCTCTACCTGTTTCACCCTAAAGAAACAAAAAGAAAATACAAATTCCAATAGCATTTTCAGCCACTCCTGGAGATAAATAAAATACTATTTTTTGTCTTCATATGATGGCTCTTTTTTTGAGATACATGTTATATGCAGCTACAATTCCTGGCATAAACAGAGGGATTAAAATAAAACCCTTCTTTTCATTTATTGTATTTGCTGCAAACATGGACTTCTGTGGTGCTAATTAGTATTTACATCAATGAAAATCAAACTGGATTCTAAGATCATATCAGTCAATGAAGATTTATTTAACTTGAGAAGTTCTGGCTTGGTGTCAGAATGCATTAATCATTTATGATTCCTCATAGGTTGAAAGATGTGCCTCCCACTGCTGCATTGCAGTGTGGACAACCAGAACTCATTCACACTCAGAATAAAAACACACATGGCTTTATGCAGCAAACTGGTTCTGATTTCTGACCCTTTTTAACAACAGATCAACACAGTTTTCTCTGTTAATGGAGAGTTAAGTGACATCCTCAGGTGTTACAGGGTGGCACTGACAGTATTTCATAGCTTTCAATGCCCTCTTAGAATCAGAATATTTTCCAGAGGGCACTAATAGGTACCTGATGGAATTTTTAACCTGTCAAAATGTTCTTTTCCTCTTCTCCTCCATGTTTTTTTTTGACAATTCATTTATGACAAGTAATGCTCGTTGACACGGAATTATCCAACAACTGCACCAAGGCAGGAAAAGGAATTGTCTCGGTGTCTCCACCAGACTCTGCAGCTGAGCAAATGGAAACTCATTTCCTGCTGAATGTTCAGAGCAGAGGGAAAATGATGCTGAGAGAAAACATGAAGTGAAGGCAGAGCAACACCTGAGCAATAGCTCCTCTGTGTATTTGTCCATTTTACATTCACAAGAAAGTTGTATTTTTTTCTCTCTCTCCTGCTGCCTTTTAAGAGTTTTCTGATGCTAATCATAAAGTCTTTCTCATCTTTTATTGATCATCTGACAGCCATAGCTTTTCTCATTAGGCACCCAAAATCCTGCTATAAACCCAGCACATTCCAGTAAAAATGCACATATATTTCCTGGCCTTCCCTGGCACACACTTACCTGATCCATCAGTGAACACTGTGCAAGAGGGTTTTTTTCAGAGCTTTTTGACCCCTTAAAGAGCTGCAATAACGTCAGTAAATTCAAAATTAAACAAGACTTCTTAGAAGTATAAAATGAATCAGGGGATGGTTTGGGTTGGAAGGGGCCTCAAAGCCCATCCAGTGCCCCCCCCTGCCATGGGCAGGGACACCTCCCACTGTCCCAGGGTGCTCCAAGCCCTGTCCAACCTGGCCTTGGGCACTGCCAGGGATCCAGGGGCAGCCACAGCTGCTCTGGGCACCCTGTGCCAGGGCCTGCCCACCCTCCCAGGGGACAATTCCTTCCTAATATCCCATCCATCCCTGCCCTCAGGCAGTGGGAAGCCATTCCCTGTGTCCTGTCGCTCCACCCCTTGGAAATTGTCTCTCTCCATGTTTCCCATCAGCTCCTTCAGGGACGGAAAGGCCACAGTGAGCTCACCCCAGAGCTTTTCTTGTCCAGGCTGAACAATCCCAGCTCTCCCAGTCTTCCCTCCCAGCAGAGCTGCTCCAGCCCTCTGCTCATCCTGGTGCCTCCTCTGGGCTCTCTGCAGCAGCTCCAGGTCCTTCCTGTGCTGGGCCCAGGGCTGGGGCAGCTCTGCAGGTGGGCTCTCACCTGAGGGGGCACAGGGGCAGAATCCCATCCCGAATCCCATCCCTTCTCTTTTTTTACTGATCCTTGTGGTGAATGTTGGTGTTTCCCACCCAATACTCACATCCACAAATCCTCCAAACTGCAATTGGAGCATTGTCTGAAATCAGTTAAGGAAAAATCTGCCTGGAATTGCACAGCCACAGAGAAACCTCCCTCTGAACACGAGGCTGAGTTCATTCATCACTTCTGGTGCTATCCAGCCATTTCCCCACCCTTCCATACGAAATCCTTCCTTCTCTAACTCTCTAAAAAACTGGCTCTAAAGCCAGTTTGGATGACACTGGAATCATTGTGGCAAACGGAAAGAATGAAAAACCCAATTTTGATGGGACTGCACTGAATAGAGGGAGGCAGGAGTTAGAGGAGGCCTCTGGATCCCCAGCTCTGAATGAGGCACAGCTTGGCACAGACTGATCCCCAAACCTTGGATGACAGGACACACAATCCTGCTGGGAGGTCTTATGGCAACAAGCAGGAGCTCATCTTGTGTCTGCTGGAGTTATTTCATTTCATCCACTTGGCTTGCGACACTCACAGTGCTCAAAAATGAAATACCTGCTTAAGATTTGGAAAAAACCCATGTGATTGAAATAAAATTTCCTTTCTATTTCTCACTGTAAACTTCTGCTTTTTATAAAAATCATCCCTGAATACTCTGTTTCAAATCTTATAACTCCAAAGCGCTGATTTGTGCCATTCACAGCTCTTTACGCCTTCCCCCAGTTTTTCACTACCTGTTTGGAATTTTAATAGGAAGTTCTATTAGAAGATCATAACTTAATGAACCTTGGGGTTAAAGAATATTGGTGTGCTGCCTCCAAAGCAGTATTTTAATAAAATTATGTTGCACCACTGGGATTGGCATCCGCTGCAGCTTGCGATTTAAATTAGCATCAGTTTTTTGAGAATTCACTGGAAAGGTTTAATTCACAGGGCCTATGAATACTCAATTTTCCAAAGGCTTAAAATTCCTCAATTTATGCTTATCAAGGCTTTAGGTGAAGGAAGGTTGGTAATTGTATTTGCTGGAGTTCCTGTTAATGCTTCCACCTGAAGTAAGCCGTGTAGACCAAAGGCCATGTGGATGAAATCCAGTTTGTCCTTATTACTGGAGCCTTTGGCTGGTTATTATGTAAACAGCTTAATAAATACATGTGACAAAAATGGTCTGGCTGAGTCTGTTGGCCAGGCAGGAGAAGGACTGTGCTGCTTTGGAGAGCTGTCACAACTGTTGCTAAGCAAACTGGCAAAATCCTGATGTTTCCCCTCTAGCAGCCAGTCACACCAACCCCCAGCAGCATGCACTCACCTGGCCTGTGAAAAAAACATGCAGGATACCTCAAACACCTGCTGAAATTCCTGCTGGGATGTCTGGGTGCAGAATACACAGCTGAATACAGATATTTGATGTCAAGTTTGGTAGCCCAAGGTTTGGAAATGTTGGCCTGTTGGAGCAAGTCCAGATGAAGCCACTGAGTTGATCCAAGGGCTGGAGCCCCTCTGGTCTGGAGCCAGGCTGGGAGAGCTGGGGGTGTTCACCTGGAGAGGAGAAGGCTCCAGGGAGAGCTCAGAGCCCCTTCCAGGGCCTAAAGGGGCTCCAGCAGAGCTGGAGAGGGACTGGGGACAAGAGCCTGGGGTGACAGGACTTGGAGCAACCTGGGACAGTGGGAGGTGTCCCTGCCCATGGCAGGGGGGGGGACTGGATGGGCTTTGAGGTCCCTTCCAACCCAAACCATTCCATGGTTCTATCTCTGCAAGGAAAAGCTCACCCCAGAAGGAACTGCTCCTCCCTACCCTCAACGACAGAAACCAGAGATACCAAACCGTGAGGGATTTTTTATCTGCAGACATCGTGAGAGATTTTTTGAAGTCCACTGAGGTCTGTAAGACAAATCATTTTAAGAAGTGAGGAGAGTTCAAATAGCTCTTTTATCAACACTCTAATTAAGCCTCTACCCTTATTATCATGTAGAAGAGCCTCTGTCCATAGCATATTATAATTGAGGTGGCTGCACTTGGTAAATGATTATTCTGGATATTAGCTGGCAACTGGGTGGAAATGGAGGAGTAGCAAATATGAGTGGGACGTAATGCCTGTGTCTAAAAGTGCTTTGAAATGTTAAAATATTCCTTTGGACTGATGTCTGGCTAATTTTTTTTTTATATTTTTTTTTTTACTTTTATACAGTAGTATCCTTAAAAAAAAAAAAAAAGTGACAATTAAATAAACATATAAAATAACACCTTGTTGACTGTCTACCTGAACAAGAGAAGGGACAATTAAGGCAAGGGAAAGCTTTATATCTACCTGGCTGGGTACAGGGCAGCTGAGAATTCCCTGGCTGGAGAAGTGTCTTAGGTTGCAATGTGAGATGTAACCAAAAGTCTGTATTCCATCACCATCTGTTAAAACCAGGTGGGACAGTGTTTTTTTATTTCTTCTATGACTCATCCCTGGTAACTCCCTCTGGGGAATATCTTCTGCTAGTGGGCCATCTAACCTCACTGCATGACTCATAAAATTACCTCAGCCCATTGTGAGATGCTCTGCCCAGGGGGAGGAACCAAGCGTTCCTACCTGGATATGATCTGAGGTTTGGAACACCACACTCAGCCCTCACCTGCTGGATTCCCAGAGGACAAGAGCTGCATGAACACCACTGAGCCTTAGAGGAACACCAGACCCTTCTACAGGACCATGGCTTCAGCAGAGCCACATCCATCGCTTCCACAGGACTGCAGCCACCGTTTAATCCGACTGCTGCCACCACCCTGGCCAACAGGGTGACCTGGCTCTGTCAGTGTTTCTGTACGATTGCATTTATTTTAATTTTCCTATTAAATTTTAATTTTGACTTGGGATCTCTCACTGGTTTGCTTTCAAATTAGTACAAGAAGCATCCCATATCTGACAGCACCTGGGGATTGATCTCTTATGGATTTCTATCCCTGCACAGTGCTGCCCCTACTCATGCAGAAATGAATCTCCCTTCCTTTTCTTCCCAGACAGCCTCTCCTCAGCAGTATATTCGTTACTCTTGTAGGGAATCAGAGAGATTTACCTGGATGTTTCAGCCTTTTGGGATTTGGAGACTACTTAGAAAACTGAAGGGACACTTTTTTGAGTACATTAACCCCCTGGTTTGTCTCCAGGATGGCCTCAATCTGTGCAAAACCATGAGATTAAAAGGACACAACCTCAGAGGACATTTTGCCTACAGAAGAATAATCTTCCAGTGTGGTTTTTGTGGTCCCACAATTCCCATGAGCAGTTTACTCCCCACTCCTAATCTGGGAGCAAGGACGGAGACAAGACAAGATTTGGTTGAGGAGGTAGTGAAGAAACACAATCCACATAACATGTGAAAGGTTGATTTTTTTTGGTGGGGTTTTGCTCATATTTGCAGTGGCAGAGGTTACTGCAAATGGTGAGAGTCCAGGGCACGTGGCTTTTACACAGAACGAATATTGAGGGTCTAAGTGAAGCAAAGTGACTTTGAAAGAATGAAGAATTAATAAGTTTAAGAAAAAACAACTCAATTTTGAAGGCAATGCAGAGAATGGTGTCAGCTTTCCTCTATAATGATGCAGCATTTTGTTAAAGAGCCCTTGTAATGTGTTTAAAATGCTTCTTGTGTTGGGCAACAAAGTATTGGACTGGAAAATCTATAAGTGTCCAACCCAGTCATGCTTGGATATGATCTATTGATAGTGTCTCAAATCTTCAGCCTGTTTACATCATTTGTAAATATAAAATATTTCTTTTTGAAAATTGAGTGCCTGTTGGTGTGTATAGCCCTCATCTCATGAACTACAGTAAAATTGGGTCTCGGTTCATCTATTTCAGATATTCCTGTCTAGACAAATGAACTCTCTGCCTAAATTTATCACTCAGGGGTAATGAACCATGGAAGTTTTTGTTATAGTGGCAATGCATGCAAGCTCAGGGAAAAAAAAAAATGGGAAACAGCTGAACTTCCAGATGCACTTATGGAGCAAAATACTTATGAGGAGAAAGCAGAAAGTTTGTACAGGAGTTTCTGACACAACCTGTTCTGGGATACAAGTAGTTTATTATGGAATGTCAGGAGGCCCCTGCCTCCTGCTTGCTTTGCAGATGGCTGAGGAAAAGCACATAGATAAATGAGGAAGTCAATTGATCAAGGGTTCTTTGTCTTGCGGAAAACACTGGTGCCTTCCGGTCTCTAAAATGGCAGGATTTTCATAGGAAAAAGGGGCAAACAAACTGTTATAAGTGAGGCCAGGTCTTCTTTAATTAATTCATCTTGGTCTCAAGGAGTTTTCATCCAGTATTTCACCAAGCAGAGCCTCCTAAGCAAATGGATTCACTGACTAAAAACGCAGCTTAAAAAGTGTGAGTCTCCTACATTTAGAATATAAAATAATGGCAGTGAAAACACCAGCTTTAAAATTCATTCTAATTTCAGATTAGGCTGAAGCCACAGCCTCGGCAGCTTGAGAGGACCTACCTGGACAACCTAACGATGAAAATGGTGCACAGAAAAGATGCAAATATAGATTATTAATGTTCAGATTAGTGCAAATGTTGACAACGTACGGATCTTTCTGTGATTTCTGAGGCCCACCTCAGAAAATCATTCCTTCCATGATGATGATCAGCCACTACTTGCTGTTTGTAGTACAGATTTCATCTCTCCCAAGAGAAAAAACTCAGGTGGAATGATTTGGGATTTTGGTAATTTCAGTGCACTCTGAAAGCTCTCTTCAAATCCTTCCCCAGTCATGTCCATTGCCTTTCCCACACTGCTTCTAAAAGGAAAATTCCTGCCCATTCCTCCTCTGTTTAGTCTTTGTTACAAGAGCTTTTTCCAGCCTTGTGTTGATGCCTCACCACTCTATATTAGCATGACTTTGCACCATTTCCCAAATAAAACTGAGGTGGGGAATGAAGCCAAAGTGCCTCGGGAGTCCCAGAGGCTGATTCTTCAGGGACCTGATTGGATCTAATTAATTTGTATAATTCACAATTCTTTGAGATCATCTCATATAAGAATTTGGCTGTGTTCTTCCGTGTGAGCGCTAAACTCGAGATGATGGACTGGGTCTGGAATTCTCTCTTACGCAGCTGTTAACAGGCAGGGGAAGGAAAGGGACAATTAATTTGCATTTTCTCTACTTAGGTCTTGGTTGTTCTCTCTCGTCTCCCAGGAAGGGCAATTTTCTAATCGGTTCCCTACGGCTGCCTTGACATTTTTATTTTTATATTTAGAAATAAAAGGTCAAACACTCCAACCACCAGTTGGTTTAACACCACGGAGGGCAAGGTGAATACCTTCCTAAATTAGCTCAGCACAAAGGAAGCTGCTGTTCAGCAGTTATTTCCCACTGGCAGATATTAGTATTCCTGAGGGAAATATGTACAGCATGAAGGAGCCTGTGTGTGTGGATTAAAAGCATTTAATCCATGCAAACTGAAAAAATAAGACCCAAACTTATGGAAAAGACAAGTTGTAAAAAAAAAAAAAAAGAATAAATGAACAAACAAAATACAGTGTAAATTAAGGTCTTGGAAATTTATTTTTGTCTGGGAGGAAAGCAAGCTTACTCACACAATAATTATTCTTGTTGCATCCACCAGAGGAGTCTCCATTAAAATCAAAATTTAAATTTTCATCAGTGGAAGAACACTGAATATGACACTTCTCAAAGGAGTTACAGTGACTCTAAAAAAGGGAGAAAGTGATGTGGTGGAGAAGTGGATTTAAAAGCGAGAGTTTTCCAAGATTTCAAAAATGAAAAAAATTAAGGAAAATGTTAATGATTTCCTATGGGGACTGCAGGATGCACAAGGCTGTATCCATGCTGTTCTGGAGATATTAAAGTAAATATAGTACATCTGCTCCAGAGCATCGGGATAATCTGTCACAGTGGGAAGTTCCAGGATGATTATGTGCATTTAGCTCTTCTTCTGCATATTCCAATTCCTCCCCTTCATTATCTTGCACACCAGAAAAGCTGCCATTAGGAAATGAGCAAAATCAATACTTTACTCAATCCGTCCATCCTGGTGGGACAGTAAAGAATCCTCGAAATGTAATGTCCCGGGATCACTGAGGTCGGGAAAGCCCTACCAGGCCATCGAGTCCAAGCTGTGCCCGATGCCCACCCTGTCCCCAGCCCAGAGCTCTGAGTGCCACCTCCAGGCCTTCCTTGGGCACCTCCAGGGATGGGGACTCCAAACCTCCCTGGGCAGCCCCTGCCAACGTTTGACAAACCCTTCCATGAAGAAATTCTTCCTGGTGTCCGACCTGAACCTCCCCTGGAATAACTTGAGGCCATTTCCTCTCGTCCTGTTGAGAGAAATGGGAAGAATCCTCATTTGACTGTTTCCCATGGCCTGCTGCAAGATGACTGAATATTTGGGGGTTGTAAGATCTGTGTTTGCTCTCAAATAATTCAGCTACATTTGAGTTCATCCAAGGGCTAACAATTCAGTCTGAGGGAGGAAATTCCTTCTCACCTCTTCCAGTGCAGGAATCACTCACTGGCAGTGCATGAGGGAAGAGTTACAGCGCGCATGCTTAGCAAATATAAAATGAAAGGCAAATGATTACCAGGTTTTATGGAAATCTGCTGTGTTTCTGTGCTGTCATATTGTTTATGATTGCTTTCATCTGACACAGATTCCTACTGTCCACATGGGAATCATTAGAAAGAATTGCTGCTCTGATATTTGGTTCAGTGGAGTTATGTATTGCCTGGTGCACGTAAGGAATCAGCTCATGGAGGAAAAGGAGAAGGAAGAGAAGGAGAGAGAAACATTTACCAAGAAACAAGCTGCTATCCTTTTTTGGTGCTGTGTACTAAGTGAAATAAAAGAAGAAAAGGAAAGGGGGGGAAAAAAGCCCATGAAGATTTTCCTCACTTACATGGCACAGTAAAATCAAGGATTTCAAAACTTCCATTATCACAGGCAGAAGCTTATTATTAATGTGTTTTTCTTTTTCAGAGCTTCTTCCCTGAAATAGAATTCCAAGCCCATGCTGCGCCTGTGCAATATTGTTCACTGCAAGCAACAATTTTGTTCTGCCTCAGAGGCAATACATTTTTACATTTAATTTTGCTGTGGGTATATACAACACTTGTTTATGTCCTTAAAATGTCTTTTAAAGAGATTGATTTCAATGCTTCTCCGGCAAATCCGGCTATGAAGGTTTAATTCTCTCCCTCACTCAGCGAGGCAGCACTGATATTTCATTTTGGTGGCTCATATGTCTACGAGGTAAGACTGGACATATGTAATCATATACGTGAAGATGGATGCACGGATTTGTTTCATGTTCTCAGTGGAGCTTTAATTACAGAATTTTACTCCAAGTTTTATTGCCAGCTACACATCTCTGTTTAGCCTCAAGTGCTGCTACCCGATTTCCATCTACAGTAAATTAGGTTCATGTAAATAAATGCCATTTCTCTGAGAAAAACACCAGTAAATGGCACATGAAAGATTTTTATTTGGCCTGGTGCTACTCCTTTGGGAAGGAGCATAACCTGAAATTTAACATGGGTGTGTGGGTGTGATTGTTGTCTGTCCATGCTCCTCTGTTCCCATTTAACATGGATGGGATGGAAGCAGGAGCAGGGTTTATTCCAATGCTTACTGTGAACAAGTCTGCAGGAGTTTATCAGTTTACAGCATGAATGTTTTTTATTATAACACTTAAAAAAAAAATTCAAGGGGAAATTTGCCAATGTCATTTGAATATTTCTCAGTATTATTCTGCTTGTTTCTCCAGCCCTTCAAACCTTGGTGCATTGACTTCATATCTTGGCATTTTATACGTGTAACAGGAGAAATTTTCCTCTCACCTCCTCCAGAAACCATTGTCCTTTCCAAAATCTCAATCACACTTTATTCCAAACACACTGTGACTGAAACCAAGTCATCCCCTTCAACCAGAAAGTCATGTGTTAATGGCCCTGTTTATTTAAGCACAGGAAAATATTTGCTTTAATCAGCAGTCTAATTAAACCTGATTTTTTAAATCTATGTATAATCTGTGCTGTTGCTTAATAGTCAAGCAAAGAGCATGAAAAAATTGGCATAAAATATTGTTAAGCATTAATGCAAATGTCTGCTAGATATTCCCTGTCTTTTCTTGGTGAATGGATGGGAAAAAGGACTTCCAGAAATTTAATGAGACTTGAAGGTGGGGCATAAAAAATAGAAAGTTTTGTGCTGATTAACAGCAAAAAATGTTCTTCCTTCAATGGGTTTCCATTTCGGACAGAGACCATCTGCTGGTGAAACTCTCGATAAAGGCAAGTTTTGCTTGGATAGTTCCATTATTGAAGATAAGCCCCCGTAGCTGAAACTGCACATTTTAATTTTCCATTACTAGATTGCATCTCCAGATACTGTCAGATCCAAGTGACTGCCATTTAATAAAAACAAATAAATACAATTCCAATGAAAATTGAGATAATCATCATTGCAGCCTTAAACCCACATCTATGCTGATACGGGCCATGCACTTGTTTTCTTTGTCTTTTTCTAGGCAAGAACATTTGTCTAATTCTACAGATATTGTGACCTGCAAACTGGAATTACTTTTCTATCAAAACTGTTCCCCATCAGTGGATAAAATATATTTGTCTCAGAGAAGTGCAGCTTTCAGCATACACCAAACCTGGAGCTGAATTGTGCCATTAGAAACTGATTTGAAATGGTTCTCCATGAGCAATTGTTATTTTAGGAGCTGTCAAGACAACTTGTTTTCAAATTCAATTTTTTTACACTCTCCTACATGCTTGTTAATTCATAAAACTGCTTTGAAAGATTGCTGCTCTCCTCGTAGAAGGAACAAATAATTATTAAATATCCAATAATTACATTGTGTCCAAATTTTAAATAAAATTTCTATTTTCTTGGAGAAAAATAGAAAAGCAGGAAACATTCTGTATCTATGTAGAATTGCTCTCTGAAACCCGAGTCAAACTTGGCCCTTCATATTTCACCTATTAAATTTCTGATACATTTTTATGCAATTGGGACGTTTGACAATTTATTTGAGCACAAGAGAATTTACAGTTTACATGGAGTAAGTGAGGAGTAAAAAGCAGGCATAAGGATTGCAGCAGGAAATGCTGAGAGGGAATGACAGGATCATTCAGCTGCAGGTGAGATTCATTGCAAGAAAAAGTAAAATAAAACGCATTGAGAGAAAGACTTTGATTTGATTAGTCTTAATGAAGAACTGAAATCTTATTGTTGGTACTCTGAAATGAGATCTTAGGTTATACTGGATAATTCCAAGAGAAGTATCAGCTCAGTGCTCAGTCACTGTCAGAAAAAAATAATTGAAATACTGAGAATAATTTGTAGAGGAGTGAGAATCAACACATCATTAGGCAACTTAAAAAACCCAAGAGGAACTCAACTCCTTGGGAATGAATTCACAGAATTCACACAGAATTCACACAGAATTCACAGAATGTCTGGGTTGGAAGAGACCTGCAAGATCATCGAGTCCAACCCGTGCCCTAACACCTCAACGAGATCATGGCACCGAGTGCCACATCCAGTCTTTTTTTAAACACATCCAGGGACGGTGATTCCACCACCTCCCCAGGCAGTCCATTCCAAAATGCTGTGCCTGGATTTCTGATCTCTTCTCCAAGACATCCCAGGGAGTTCTCTGCACACAGAGAGGTGTTCACAGAACCATGGGATGGTTTGGGTTGGAAGGGACCTGGAATGGGGTCCCCAAGGAGCTCCAGGAGGGGACGGCAGGAGGAGGAGCCCAAATCCCAGCCTAAGGCCTGGCCCAGGGGCCATCAGTGCATCATAAGCCCATCCATCCAGTGCGGCTCAGGATGCGCAGTGGAGCTGGGGCTCCAAAATCAGGACTCCCAAGGAACAATCACCTTGTCTGGGTGCCTCCCAGGGCTGTCCTGGCAGATCCATCACTCCTCGGGTCCAGGAGCCATTGGGAGCAGCTCTCCAGGTCACGTCTCACCGGATCTAGGGGACTTCAAAGGAAACTGGAAAATAGCAGCTTTGAAATAAAGCCGTCGCTAGAGGACACAATAAAGGACACGTATGCTCAGGTCAAGTGTCGAGGGAAAAAGTCAAATCTTTATTTCTCTCAAGAATATATATACAGGTCTGAACATGACAATGTATTGGAAGATTGAGGTGACACCTCTTCAATCACACTGGCTGGACAAAAGAGTCCATCAACCTTTTTTCATCATGGGAAAAGAATTCATAACAAAGAGACGGTTAGATAAATATGAGCTATTATTTACATCAAACTGTGAGAACAGAGAAGCTCTGACTCCAAAACTATGCAAAACAATCAGAAGGCTGAAAAACAGGGCAACATAAAGCAAAAGAGGTGGCTCTTCATACAGGATTTAATGAAGTTATAGACTTTGAAAGACAAACAGGACAAAGTGATAGAATTAAAGCAGAAATGATGCAGGAAGTCCTAAACCTACAATGAGCGAAATACTGTGTGTGGAGTAATGAAACTATCAGAGGGAAGAATCACTACCCACTTAATTTGTTCTGACATTCCAACCCATCTACTACTGGTTATTGGCAGCGACTGAGCCGGATCTGTCTGTGGGTTTAGTTCAGCTGCCCCTTCCAGGCCGAGCCTTGCAGGCCCAGCGTGAGGCCGTGTGAGGGGTTTATGTGACACTGCCCTAATCTGGTGTGTGGGGTTGTTCTGCCTCTCTCAGTCACTGTTCCAGCAGGCTCCTCTTCTGCTGCCTTGCACAGCAGTTGGAGTTTTACTTCCCTGCCTTTCGAGCAATCTTCTTGGCATTCAGGCTTTCTGGAGAGGCCTTGATTCACAGGGGTTTTGATTGTACTGCAATATGGATTATCAGCTTTTGCTGCTGACTTTTCGTATTTGTTTTATCTTCTGATAGCCTTGGAAATGGTGATGCAAATCATGCATGGAATAGTTGAATAAGAAAGAAAAATAAATCAGAAAATGCCCATGTCCTACTCTCTACTCATTATCCTGTTGAAAGCTGGTGGAGGTGCTTTTCAGTCAACAAATTTACAGGGACATAAATTGGTAATAACAATCCTTGATATGCAGGTTTCAATATTTGTTGATAACCATAAAAAATTAAGCAATTTTTGTCTTTCTCCCACATGAAAAATGTCTTTACATTCACTGACTTTCTGTGGTAATGAGGTTGATAAAATAATAAAAAAAAAGCCTTTGGGAATAAAGTGCCTTAAGTTTTCCTATAAAAAAGTGTTCTAATAGCTCTGGGAAGGCAATATTATGTGAACACACATAAAATAAAATCTTATAACATCTCGCTGTCCCTGGTTCACTGAAGTCCAGTGGAAAACACATCAGTCTATGCTTTCATCTTTCTGGATTTCTCTACACTCAAACCTGGGCTTTGACATTAACATGGGCCAAACCTCATAATCCCGGCTCAGAAAGAGCTGAGTAGGGGATTTGTCCTTTCAGGGGTTTGATCCATGGAATCTCGCAGCACAGGTCAGATCCCAAGGTCCCTCATTATCTCAGCTCCATTGTTAGCCTGGCCAAACTCCCCCTGACTTTAGGTAAGACCAGAATTAATGTTAATACTTCAAATTTGAATGGGAATGAATGAAATCGAAAAGCCATTGGGATATCATAATTCAGCTCAGGATTTGTGCATCTGCTGATTGAAGCTTTTTCTCCTGGGATTTGATTTTTTATTGGCACCGAGCCCATAGAACAGCTGATGGACACATTCCTGCAATATTCCTGTTGATACAGGAAATTAGATGCTCACCTTTAAAGTGCTTAAACTTTTCCCAAGGAGCTTGCAGTGGGTCACACCTTCGTTAACCTTTTGCCTAAAAAGAGACTCCATAAACAAAGCAACATCCCAAAAATCTGTGGATTATAATAATTAACAACAAAAGTCCATGCCACACTTTAGATTCACAAGGCTGAGACAATTCCTCCCACAGAAAAGGATCTTGGTGGCACAATATAAACTTCTTATTTAAGACTTCCACAACTGTATCCATTTCCTTCTTGATTTAGTCAGCTTTGAGTGCAACAGGCTTAATTTATGATGTTTAATTGGAGCTGGATGCTTGGAGATAAAAAACATATTGTTTACTTTCTAATTCCACATTGCATTCAAATTCACAGTAAAGTGACAAATTTGATATGAGAAGATTTTAAAAAGATCTTTGATATTTTTAATTCCTTTCATACAGCTTTGAAGAAGAAAACTTGGAAAAACAAGGTCTTTCTGTAGCGTAGGCAACATCATCTTATGTAATGATCCAAGCTGTAGTAGCTACACCTTTTTGTAGATGAGGAGTACATCAGGCATAAAAATACTCACTTGAGGAGGACTGAAACAGCACTCTGGCAAATAAACTCAGAATGCTACTTTTCAGCTAGGATATATTAAAAGTTATTACCCGCAATTAAATAAGCAAGTAGAATTTATTGTTGTAATTGTCCTTGAAAAGGAGTGTCCTGATGTAGGATATTATGAAGTATGGAAGCACTGGTATTAAAATCAAGCATTCCATGGAGCTGATGACCCTTGGGGGTCCCTTCCAGCTCAGGATATTCTGTGATCCACCACAATTCTCTCTGAACAGGAGAAACGGCTCTGTTAGGAACCCAAAGATGGCAATTTCACTGAGAATTAAGACTTTATTTTCAACAGATAATAGTCTTCCTGAAATCTGAGCTTAGTATTTGTCAAGGCAGTTTTAGCCTGAGGTTTGGGAGAGGAAATCTGGGAAGTTGTGCCATTTGGGGACAGATACCCCCAGAATAGAAGTGTTGCGTAGGCAAGTCAAGCAAAACATAATGATGGCAACAGCGGATTTTGTTGTCTTCAAGAGTCTTGTTACTTTTTAAAGCCAGGAATTGATGAACTTTTCAAAGGTGGCTTTATTTTGGCTTTCGTAGGGAGCTGAGAAGTACATGGGGCCAGATGAAGAATGGGGAGAACACTGGCAAAAAAACCCCACATGCCCAAGTCGTGTGGACACAAACCCCATATCCATCAGCCTGGAAATTCCTTCCTTCCCAAGGCTATTAGTGACATGAGCTAGCGAGAGACGTAGAATCCTATTTATAGCAGCGCTGCACCCTCAGTTCTTCCTTTACAGCACTAATGAGGCGTTCGGCGCTGCTGAGGGGAAGAGATTTTAATTCTTCACGTTGAGCCCATGGCTGGGCTCCGGAGCTGCAGATCCAAGCATCTGGTGGATCATTTGCTAACTGTCAGCAGCAGAGAATGTCTGTTTTCTGCGTCAAACCACCAGAACATCCCAGCCCTTTAATTGGGGCTCTGAAAAAAAATAAAACTGGGAGGGTCATAAACTTTTATGAAGTAACACAGCAAAATAGGGTAAATGATAGGCACGGCTGCCCAAAACTGGGACAGGCTCGAACCTTTTCCTTCACCACCTAAAAGGTTCATTTTCTGCTGCAGATTTAAGGCATTAGAATAGGAAACCCTAGGAGCTCTTGTGAGCTTTGGAAAACACTGGATTTACAGATGTAAAAGTACTGGTAGGGAACTGAACATGCTGTAAAAGTCATGGAATCACAGAATCCTTGACTGGTTTGGGTTGGAAAGGATCTTAAAGCCCATCCAGTGCCACCCCTGCCATGGGCAGGGACACCTTCCACTGTCCCAGGGTGCTCCAAGCCCCGTCCAACCTGGCCTTGGGCACTTCCAGGGATCCAGGGGCAGCCCCAGCTTCTCTGGGCACCCTGTGCCAGGGCCTCAGGACCACCTTCAAAAATATCTGAGTGCTCACAATTCCACACCTATTCTGGTGGAGAACTACAGCAAATTAATTCTCCTGTTCACTTTTGCCATGTTGGGCTTGCTCTTATTCCCTTTTCCATCTACCAGAGATCCAGCTGGGATGTATCCTCATCAGAAGTGTGGGAAGGAAAGAAGAGCTGTTATGTCTTGAGTAGAGTAGACAAACTGAAACTGAAGAGCTGAAAATTTCATTTTGAAAAGTGACTTTGGTCTTGTCAAGACTGAAAGCAAATTATTTTTTTTCCAGTTTCTTTGGAACCTTTCAGTATTTGGTGGAAGGGATCCTTTAGAAGCCTTGGTTTGTGACATGCAACATGTGCAGGGGTTTCCACCTTCTGTGGGCAGATTCCTCACGTCTCTGCCCTCAAGCTGAGATCGAGGGCAGAAATCAGCCTCTGCCCTGACCTGGGGAAAGTGCCCTCTGCAATCCAACAGGTTCTGCCTCAGAATTAAAATGCAAAATTTCATGTCCTTTTTTTTGTTTTTTGAAAGGGGGGATTGGTGGTGGTGGTTGGGATTTTATTGTTTGGGTTTTGTTGGCTTTCTTTAGAAAATTCGGTATAAACTCTAATACGACCTATCCATAGAATCATGGAATCATTAAGGTTGGAAAAGACCTCCAAGATCATCAAGTCCAACTTTCCACTGAATCCCACCATGTCACTAAACCAAATCATGGAGTTCCACATCCAGTCATTTCTCGGACACTTCCGAGGATGGGGACTCCAGCACTGCCCGTGTCAGTGCCTGAGCAGCCTTTCCCTGAGGAAATTTGACCCAATAGCATCAAATCCTGTCCCTTAGTAATATCACATCCTGATAACAAACGAACTAATTTCCCCACATGAACATTTAACATGGAATTTTATGCTTCATTCACGCCTGGTTTTTCTTTTGACTTTTAACCTTTCATTATCTTGAAGCTGAAGGAATGATCTCCCACTTGAAAACATCAGGACACTTTACCCGGGGAAAAAACCTGATTTATGCAAAGACATTCTAGTCCTACTGAATAAGATTCTAATGGTTTTATTTACAACTATTTTAGGATAATTAGTATCCCATAGGGTTATTATGTTTGACAGGAAAGGTAGAAAACTGTTATTGCTTTACAAGTACTTCCTTCTAATTTTTTTAGGGTAAACAGTTACTTTATTGTTAAACTCACTCATGGTTCATAATTTTTTCCTCAAAGGTTGTTGTTATTATTGGACCACTATTTTTATTTTATATACCATGTTTTACTAATGACAGCATATATGAGGCCATTGTTCCCTCAGAAAATTCCTGTGTTCAATCATTACCCCCAAAAGCTTTAGATTTTCTTCTGTATGATCACTTTTTTTTTTTAAGATATGTATTCAGGTAAAGTTTTCTCCACAGCTGGAGAAAGGTATTTAACACTTCCAAGCAGTTTGTCAAATATCCCACTTGCCAAGTTGCCTATTAATTTAGTCATCACCACTTGTCACCAGATTTGAATAAATGAGCATTTTCAATAAACCTATGGCAGCTCTGAAAGCTGATGTTAATTTTGTATTCATGCTCCTCTGAAAATAAGTGTCAAAATACTCGGGTGATAAAACCAGCAAAACAAGAAAAAATGTGTTCAGTTGTTCTCTTTTAAGAAAGACATGATTTTATTTAGCTTTTAGGGGTTTATTGATACTTCATATATAACCTTGCACTCTAAAAGTGCCAAAGCCACGTTTAATTCTGATTGCCCACCAAGTCATACCTTCTGATAATTAAGCGGTAATTAAACAGTTAGACAGAAGTTAATAATGAAGAGCTAGGCATATCTTTTGAAATGACAGAACTGAAAAATTCTAATTTTGGTTTATTGTTTATAGTGGACAATTTTGTCTGTCTGTGCTCCTCTTTCCATGTGCCTTGCACAAGGGAGTGCCCTGTACCTGTCCCATCAGGGTGGGTTCACCATCTCCCATTTTGTGCAGGAAAGTTCTGTCTCCTCATCTGTTCTGTTGTCTCATTCCAACTTTGTGCCACGACTGGTCTTTTATCAAAATCACTCCTGTGATTTTTTGGCTTTGAACCAACTCTGCTCACCTTGCACTCCCGGAGCAGCCCACCTGTGCTAAACCTTCTGATTTTCTGTCTCATTATCATCAGCTGAGGTTATTTTTTTCAGCACGGGTGCATTCGCATGACAGATGACTGTGTCAGTCGGATCTGATCCTTCCAGTCTGGAGACTGGGATGTGGCAGAGACAAATGACTCTTCCATTTCCACTTTCTAGTGGGCACTGGCTGTGTTTATTTTGCTTTGCCTGGGAAGACTGTGGCTGCCCTATCCCTGACAAGTGTCCAAGGCCAGGTTGGACGGGGCTTGGAGCAACTTGGGATAGTGGAAGGTGTCCCTGCCCATGGCATGGGGTAGAATGAAACTAATTTTAAGGTCCCTTCCAACCTAAACCGTTCTGGGATTCCATCCAACCCTTGGCATGCTTGTGGAGCCTCGGGTTTATCTCTGATTTAATAAACAATGCATGGAAAACACAAATAACAATATACTAATTGTACAAAGAGAAATTAAAGGAGAGTCAGCATCCAGCCTTAGGTGGGAGGGCACTGCCAGAAAGAAAAGCTCCTTCCATCCATGCCGAGTGATGAATAATTGTAGACAATCCATTGAAACTTATTCCCAAGAAGCTCGTCCCCCCAGTCTGGGCTAAATGTGCTGAAAGGAGGAACTAATTAGTGAATAAGTTGCTTCCACCAAGCTGAGTGGGCATCAATCACATTCTGCAACTGGGGCATCCCAGCACTGGGCAGCCCCGCGCCGCTGCAGTTATTTGGGAATGGGATCCCAACGAGCTCAGCCCAGCTGCTGTTGTTTGGGAATGTGCTCCCAAGGAGCTGCCAGCCAGCACCAGGTAGAGGCAGCATGTCATTTGTCTTGTAGGACATGAGAGGATTTTATTCAGTCCCTTTGTTGGGTGTTTTGGTGAGAATTTTTTTTTTATGCAGGAAGACGAGCTGGAGTTGTGTGATTAATATGAAATCTGCTGCACTTCCAAATCACCCTGCGTACAAATATGGGTTGGGATTGAAGTGCCTTTGTGTTAAATGAGCCAAATCATCCAACGGAGAGCTGGTGTTGGGGTTATGCTCTTCCATGGGTTTGTGCCAGCTGTGCAGGACTGGTGGGATTCGATCTGTCGGGGAATCTGCCAGCTAAAAGTTAATCTGTCAGCAGTTTTGAACAAATCAGAATCATAGAATCATTGAGGTTGGTTGTTGAGATCATCCCTGGAATTGTCCAAGGCCTGGTTGGATGGGACCTGGAGCAGCTTGGGATAGTGGAAGGTGTCTCTGCCCATGGCAGGGGGTGCAACAAGGTGACCTCTAAGATCCCTTCCAACCCATCCTGTGATATTAAAGCTGCCCTGCTTTGTTTGCAGCCTCAAAAGAAGACATGAGCAGGTTCCAGAGAGCCATAATGAGCCATAAAGTGGGATCAGACTGGAGAAATGTGTCTCATCAAGCACAGCAAAGCCTGTGTGTGGGCAGGTAGGGGTTTGGAGGGAGCACTCATTTCTCTGCTGCTGAAAGGTTTCTTGCTTTTCATTGTCATCCAAATTCCAGCTCGAGGTGGCGAAATGTTGGAATTGGCACTGGAATACATTTTGTGCACAATCTCTCCTTTATTTCCCGACCTCTGCCAGTGCCTGCTCACTCCACCTCTGCTTTGTAGTCACAAAAGAATGAAATCCTGTCAGTGGCTCCTGCAGGCAGCAGGGCCAGCGTTTGCAACTGAATAAAACATCTGCATTTTCTTCCAATTAGCCATTCTGGGGTTGCATTTCCCGCAGTCCTGCTCATGCATACACGGCTACGGGGCAAACCTTTTTTACTGACCCCTAATAAACCGTTCACCTAAAGTAAAAAGCCCCACACCTGTCCTCACAGGAGACCCTTGGTTTCACATGAAGTGTGGACCAAACAGAGCTCCTGGGGAATTTGCTCTGGGGAATGTGAGACTAATCCTGAACATTCGGCTCCCTTTGTTTCACACGGAAGGGCTTCCATGGGTTTCAGGCGATTTCCTTTTAAGCTTTTAAGTAAACAGTTTATCATGGAGTGACACAAGACTGCTTCCTTCTCTACAGCCTTTTAAAGATATTCAGTGGCTTTGTTTTATTCAACTTAGGCAAACGCATAAAGGTTTAAAGGCATTTTTTAACTGTTACATTATAAATGGTCTTCTTTGTAGCAAAATAAAAAAGCCCCAAACGTAGGGATTTCTAAAGATTTATAGGGTCTTTAGTTTTTCTGCTTTTCCTCACTCTTTCAAGGCTGCTAAACAAACATCAAAGCCTTAAATGGAGAGGCAACATCCAAGTGCATTTTTCTGGTGCTGGGTGGAAGGTGTATGAAAGGAAAAGAAAAATGAATTTCCTGCTATGGAACTGAAAAGGTATGGACCAGATACTGGTGATATGGAAACCTCCTGCCTGCAGCACCACTGTGGTCCTCTCCAGATATGAAAAACTGCTCTTGGCACAGCCTTTTTGTCTCTTCAGCCCTTCTGCTGAGACTGTAGATGGAATTACCTGGGCAGTTGGTGGGGATGTCCCCGCTCAGGTGCAAATTACCTCATTCCAGTTTTGCCAGGAAATTCAACCAGATAATATGATTGCTAAGCAGCCAGGCAAGCTTCAGATTGTAGCCTGCCAATGGAAAAAGTTTGGAGCCAAAGGACATGAAAGGTTATTGACGTGTGATCTTCAAATTTTTGTGAAGTTCAGTGTGCTTAATTTGACCCAGCTGGAGTCTCTGGGAACCTTTTAGGGACACACATGATGGGAAAGGTTGAAAAACTGCTGCCCAGTCTCCATGAAAGGTAATTGTCTGCACTAGAGGTGACTCATAACTGCCTTTTTCTCCTTTAAAATAAGAAACGTTTCATAAAATATACGCAATTTCCTCTCTCACCTGTCTTCCACACTTGACAGATGAATTGCTGTGAAAAGTCTTTCCAAGAAGCATCTCATCAAGGTTCCCTCTCCACATTCCATTTGAAAAATTGCTACATGTGCAAAAAATCCCAGGAAAGGGAACAAACAAAAAAATCAGGAGTGTCTCTAAAGTTATAAAATCAGTGTAAAAACATCCACAATTCCCTTATTTTTTGTAATGGAAAGACACAGGCCTTTAGGTGGGAGAATTTTTAGTCTGTAAATCAACATTTGCTTCAGCTTTTATAGATCTTTACCACAGCAAGAGAGTGTTGGTGAATGACTGCGTGTGACTGCACTTCCAGGAGGATTCTCTCCTTAAAGTACTGAGCTCAGCTCACAGAGATTTCCTCTCGTGAACTCTGCCTCAATGGGGGAAACATGGCTGAGGCAATTCCCTGTTTGCCAGGGGAGCAGTGGGATGGAGATGGGGATCGCTTTGGGGGTGGAAGGATGCTGGGACCAGCCTGACTCATCCATCCCAAAGGTAACAGTCCATGGAGAAACGTTCCTGAGACCCTGACAGAGGAACCAACAGGTGACAGTCCCGACAGCTGATCCAACCCGGCCTGGGGACATCTGACATCAGTTCCTTTATGCCATAAAAGCCCAGCCCCACCTTTTAATAGGAGGATCTTCTAATATTCCCCTTCTGGGAGTGTGTGCAGGTTCCTCCCTGGAGTGGGGACATCCTCAAGGTCACTCCTTGGGGCTGAGGAAAGAGATTTGGTCACTGGGATGGGTGAGTGGCATCAATCTCTACCAAATAACTGTTTTTCTAGCTTTAATATCATTGCTCCAATAAATGGTGCACCATATTAGTTATAGCTGCCAGTAGCGTGTAAATAATTCTGATTAAGGTCTTTCAGTCTAAGCATTATCATTATCACCATCTTTCTAATTGCAGGGATACAACTCAGGAAGGGCTTAGGAAAAGGGAAGAGGATGGAGTTTTTAATCTTCTTATTTGAGACTTTTGCTGCTGAGATAGAATTTACTTTACACTCTTCACCTAATAAACATTTATTGGAGAAATAATTTTCCCTTTGTGGGCCCTATTGGAAAAATGTGCCTGCTGCACATTGAAGTAATTGGAAATCTTGGATATTTGGTAGTCTCCGAGGCCTTGTGTTTTGCTGACACAGAGGTGTCTCTCTGGCTCCCAGGGCAAATAAAAGCAGTGCCACAATTCAGGGGTTGCCTTTTCCCATTCTTAAAAGCTCTGGAGAAATGGACACCACTAACTGTGAGTTTTCTCAGCCAGCTGGGGGGTTTGCACTGGTTAACAACAACTCAGCATTCCCTTTTCACCCCGAATTTCCCAAAGGAACTGAAAATGTAGTGCTGGCAAATGCTTAACATTTGTATTTCTGATTGCTTGTATAGGAAAGGCTGGTCAGACATTGGAAAGGGCTGCCCAGGGAAGTGGTGGAGTCACCACCCCTGGAAGTGTTCAAAAAATGTGGATGTGGCACTTGTGGACAAGGTTTAGTGCTGGGTTAATAGTTGGACTCAATGATCTTGGAGGCCTTTTCCAACCTTAATGGCTCCCTGATTCTATATGTGTGCTGTAGTTTTAATTAGACATTTTAAATAGGCTGCTATGATGGGATTTTTATTCATTTATTATTCCTTAATTACTTAGCTAGTCTATTATAATTGAAATATGTGTTCTGTGGTCTCGTATGAAAAGAGATTGAAAACTAAACATAGGAGCTTCTCAGTGGATGCATTAATTGGAAAGTCAGATAATCAATAAAGGGAAAAACTAAATTAAGGACAATTTAAAATACTCGTGGCAAAGCTATTCAATCAAGGAAATTGAGGGATTTCTCCAACAGAAACTGGGCCCTCTTCCCTCCCGTCTCTGGGGACGAGTGGTCTGATGTCCATCCCTGCACTGGTGGCTAGGGATGCACGGCCTCATTCCCAAGATCCAGGAAAATCTCCATCCCTGGGAGCCAGGGAGAAAATGATGGGCTCCATTTTCCTGAGGCACAGTGCAAAATCAGGGGCACAGAGGGGCTGTTCTGGATGCCTGACATGGCTTTTAAAAGGCGGCCTATTAGTGCAATATTTCAGATTAAAACCTGTAATCACAACTCTCTATCAGAGGACTGATGACCTAAAGCAAAGCTTTTTATATTTTCTGCATTGTTAGAAAGCAGCAGAGTTTGAACCGTACACGTTTTGCTGCCCTACAAATGCATGAAGGGGTAGGAAAGTCCAAATAAATGTCAATAATATTAAATAATCATCCTTTTACAATCACGGAATCATTCAGACTGGGAAAGACCTCCAAGATCAACAGGTCTGACCTCTTGCTTCCCTCAGGCCCCATGGAGTCAGGACACGAAAGGTTTAGTGGAGACTGTCAGAAATATTTTGTTGTAACAGGGTGACCAGCAGTGCCAGCTTGGCTGGGGTGACACCAGGCTCGTATGTGGGCAGTGACACTGAAGGCAGCTCTGACAGCTTCTCTGGGCACCCTGTGCCAGGGCCCCGCCACCCTCGCCGCGAGGAATTCCTTCCTGACACCAAGCTGAATCCAGACTGAGTTTGTCGTGGCCGAGGAGTGGAATTGGCCACTCTTTTATTCAGCTTGGAGGTAAATGGACGAGAGCACTGAGCTGCTTTGAGATTTTGAAGCAAACCCCTGACCTTGACTGAAAACTGTGTTTCAAAGAAAATGAGACCAAACCCCAGAGATCAAGGGTTGATGTGCTCACCCCAGGGTGTGCTGCGTGTAAAAGCCTCCACATTTACCAGAATCATTTTAAATGTCAGAGTGTCCTAGGTTACAGTGTAAGATGTACCCCCCAAAAAATATTCTATCACCATCTGTTGAAACCAGGTGTAGCAATGTTCCTTGCCTCCTCCCTCTGGATTATCTCCTGTTAATGGGCCAGCTGCTGACACCAGGTGGGGCAGAGTTCTTTATCTCTCCCATGACCCATCCTCCCTCCAGGGGGATCTTCTGTTAATGGGCCATCAGCCGTGACTCATCATCCCATTGTGAGATGTTCCACCCAGAGGGAGGAGCCAAGCATTCCCACCTGGATATAACCTGGGGTTTGGAGCAGCACAGGGAGCCTTTCCCACTGGACTCCCAGAGGAAGACCAGACCCTTCTACACCGCCACTGGACCTTCAGAGGAAGACCAGACCTTTCTACAGAGTCACTGCCTCAACAGAACCATCACTTCAGGAGGACTGCAGCCACCATTTGATTGGACTGCTGCCAACCCCCTGACTGTCAGGGGGTCAGGTTTGTACTCTGACTCTGTCAGTGGGTTATTTTTTGTACTATTACATTTATTTTATTTTTCCTATTAAATTGTGTATCTGACTTGAAGTCTCTCACTAGTTTGCTTTCAAACTAGTACACAGAGCAATGGGCATGGGGAAATCCTTTCTGACCTTGACCGGGACAGCTCTGAGGACTGGCACCTCCCTGAGAGATTTGGGATGCAGAAGTGTGGATGTGCAGCTCCTGAATCCTTTCTCTGTGGGGAGAGTGGAGCTGGCTTGGAGTCCAGCCCAGCGAGCTGGGACAGCTCTGGACACCAGAAACTCTTTGGTCTTTACTCTCTGATAGTCTGGACACTTCACCTTCCTTTCCACCATCTGAAAATAAAGTTCCCTGGGATGAAACAATTCAGAATAATCAAAATGTTTTTGCTCTGGACAGGGACCAGCATTCCAAGGCCAGGTTCGTGGGGACTGGGGTAACCTGGGCTAGTGGGAGGTGTCCCTGCCCACGGCAGGGGGTAGCACTGGATGGGCTTTAAGGTCCCTGCCAACCCAAACCATGCTGGAATTCTATAATTCCTATGAAGGGAAGTCTAAAGGCTTTTTATCAGATAAAAATATCAGGAGGAGATACTATAAATATTATAAATACAGATAAAAATATTGGGAGGAGAAGCCAAACTAATATGTTTTAACATGAAACAAGAGTGTTTGTTGCCAACTGCTGTTTTATTTTGATTGGAATCTGGTGTTACAGAATGTGGCTGGTTTAACCTCCTCCACCCCTCCCCTCCTTTAATTTGCTGCTGCCACATAATTTGGAACAGGCATTTCCAATTGCATGTTTGTAGATGAGCACACATGTTCCCAAAAATTAAATGTCTCTGTTAGTGGCCTTGGACTTAATGTGGAAAAGGCTTTAATTCATACATTACATGGGATATTGAATAACTTTAAATAACCTTCCCTTCCAAGGCTCCAGCTCTGGTCAGTGCAGAGATTAACCCAGAAAAGAAACCAACTTCCAGCAATCAAGAGAGTGATGAGCCTGATTAATCCTCTCCATTACTGCAGAGGGAAGAAAGGAAGATAAGCCTCATCAGACAAATGCTGGCCTTCAGGAACTCTTCCTGAGCATATTTGCATGCATAAATTAAATTAACTCAGGCAGCTGCATGAACCCCAAAGTTTCAGTTATTAAAATGATGACTATGTAAAAAAGATACAGGAAATTGCAAGGGCTTGCTGTTCAAAATATTAATTTTTTTAGGTTAGATGCAGATGGTGGGGCTCATCCCTGACTTTGCCATGTGTTTGGCCATAGAAGAACTTCCAGTAACCATTAGAAATGAATATAATGGAGGTTTCTACTCATATTTACAAAATTTGTATTAATATCAAAGAAAGGCAGTAGGTGAACACTGCCATGGTCCTGTGCAGACCACTGAAGTGACTGAATCTGATCCTAATTAGTCATTATTGATTACTCTTATACTTCAATTTCTCCGCATTTCTGCAGAACTGAAACACATCAATAAATAAATAAATACAGAAAGTATTTTAGATGTTGTTGAAATCCCAGTACTAAAAATTGATCCCAGGAGAAAAGAAAGTGTCAGAGTTCTTTCAAAATAAGAAATAAATTGTCCTTTTTTACAGCTTAATCTTTGCTGGCACTATGGATCTTCTTGATGTAATTTCTATATAAAAGAACAAAATGCACCCTCATTGGTAGCAAGAAAGTTTCATGGAGGCACAAAGAGTGTTTTACAGTTCAGTTATAATAAATTTTGTGGCATTTCATAGAACTGGTGGACATTCTCTGGTCAGAATTTAAAACTCATGTGGGGAAAGAAGGTCAGTATATTTTCTAATGGATTAGAAAATACTCTGAAGTGAACATCTCAGACCCGATAAATAGAAAGGATTGTGCGGAGGCAGGGCATTCACAGCACTTCTGTGGAGAAAAGTGCAAAAAGAGAAGGAAAAAACCATCGGCAGCCTGGATTAATGCACGTGCACCTGCACAGCTTCTTAAATCCTGTGTGACGGCTCGAACATGACAACATGGAACAGCTTCCCAGGACATGGCCAAGGAGATAAATTTGGCAGCAGCAGGTGTTCATTTCCCCCAGGAAACTCCTAAAAGTGCTTAAAACCAGTGGGTTATCTACTTAACCTTGTTCTCAAGGACAGAGCAGAGAGGGAGATCAGCCCTTGCTGTGGAATTCTTGGGAAATGTTACATAAAAAAGTGAAGACTCTGCTCATTATAACTCAGTGCTCCTTTCAGAACTGCCAGAGATCATCGAGGCCAAGAGCTCTGCAGGATTTAAAAATCAATTGGATAATTACAGTGATCCATGAGTCGTCATAGCAAAGACTAAACAAAAACTCGTTTCCTCTTCCTCAATAAATAAACAAACACATGTCTTGGAGGGGAAAATAAAGGTTCAACCTGTAGGGCATAAGCAGCCTCTGACTGATGGGAAGGAATACTCAGGAAGAAATACTGTACCTAAGCCAGGCTTAACGGTTTGGGGCTTAATGTAGGAATTCCAAGTTCCTCAGGCACAGGGAAATCAGTTTGTTGTGCTCCCCTGTGGTGTGGTCAGCACTCTCCAAAGGCTCCCTGCTTACTGAGAGCCTTGCACGGAAAAATTTCCATGAGGAGCGGCTGAGGGAGCTGGGAAAGGGGCTCAGCCTGGAGCAAAGGAGGCTCAGGGGGACCTTGTGGCTCTGCACAAGTCCCTGACAGGAGGGGGCAGCCGGGGGGGTCGGGCTCTGCTCGCAGGGAACAGAGACAGGAGGAGAGGGAACAGCCTCAGGGGAGGCTTTGGTTGGATATTGGGAAAATCTTCAGTGAAAGAGCGCTCAAGCACTGGCACAGCTGCCCAGGGCAGTGGTGGAGTCCCCATCCCTGGAAGTGTTCAAGGAATGAGTGGATGTGGCGCTTGGTGATCTGGTTTAGTGGGAAGCTGTGGGATTCAGCTGAAGGTTGGACTCCGTGACCTCGGGAGGCTTTTCCAACCTCAGCGATTCTGGGGTTCTTCCCCTTCCTGGTAAAGGGAAAAATTCACCACACCTCCTACCTTCCTACCCAGGGCCCTTTCAAGAGAAGGTTGTTCCCTCCTGCTTGGAGGAGCTGGATGGATCTGCTCCAGCACTTTGGGGAGGGACAGAAATCAGGGCATTAAATAAAGCATTTCAGTTCTTTGTAAAAGCGGGATTCTCCTCGACTGCAGTAATTCTGGAAGGCAGAGCTGTCTGACAGGCACGGCCCTTGTCACACACAGCACGTGGACAGAAGCTCAGACCCTGGGAGGTAACCGGCGCTTGGCAACAGAGTTAAGATTAGTGAAAAGGTGATGTAAGAAAGGAAAAATAAAAGTGAGAAGGCCCTAATTCACAGCATTTCACAAGATTATTTATAAACTCTGTCTAACCCCAAGTCAACACTAATCTCAGACTCGCTCGGAGACTTTTGGTGTTGCAGCACCCAGGTTTCACACACCCTCCTCTGAGGGAGGTCTGGCAGGCTGGCAGCACCTTCTGACAGCTAAAATTGTCTTATTTTGACTTTTTTCATCAGCAATCCAGCCCCTTCAACTCATAAGAAACTGGTAAAGCAAATCTTTTGATAAATGGAATAATTTCTGTTTTCATGGTTAAGAAACAGTCGAATTTATTCCTCCATTAACTCCTCTCGGAATTCTGTGTGTGTGTATGTGTGTGTGTAGGAAAAGCAAAAATACAGGATAGACACAACTTTTTTGCTTCCTGTTTGTGACTTCTCCCAAGGATATGGGTGAGCCCTCAGGTGCAGCCAGGAAATCCATAGGATATATTATTCCTAATAATCTCCTGGCAGCCTGTGCTCCTGAGGTATGAGAGCATCCTTTCTGTTCCTGCAGCAAAGCCTGAAAAAAAAAAAAGGGCCCAATTCCCCCTTTTGGAAGGTGGACTTGCCATTTATGCGCGGTGCCATTAAAATTAATTACCTGAGAACCAGTCCATAATGTCCACAGGTATGGAAATAATAAAAATTAATTGACTTGGAAGTATTCATAAAATATTTGGAGCAAAGGTCATTAATTTGTGCTCACTGAAACAGAGACTCGCACGCTTGAATTACCCAAATACTTCAGCAACAGGACAAACAACAGGTGCTCCAAAATTCACTGTCTGCAGTACGGCTCTCACTTTTTGGGGCTTGGATCCCAGCCTGGGAGGGCAGTGGGTGGCCGTGCAGGAGGCTGTGCACCTTGGCCTGCTCCTTGAAAGCCATTCCCAAGGGAAGGCGCTCGGGCCTTCCTGCTCTTGCATTCAGACCAATCCATGCTAAAGCAAAGGAAAGAAGAAAAGTCAAAAAAAGCTTTGTTTGCAGGTGGGATTTTCTGAAGGTACATTTCTGGTTGCCAAATAAGACATAGCAAAGGAATAATTAGAGATGTCACTTCTTGAGGAAGCAGATCCTATCCTGACGTGATTCCTCAAGTCTAGTGGAGGCAGGAATCAACCAAACCGATGGAAAAGGATTATTTTTTTAAAAAAAATTTCTACTTCATAGTTGAAATTCAATTTTTGTGAACTAAGGAGAGTGGGATCTGATTTCAGGTGCTGAAACCTGAGCCAGTTCTGGGTGTTGCTGCTGGGTTCGTTTCTGTTGGAATCAGCAGAATGTACATGTTTATATATCTATATATCTTTTGGTATATGTCTGCTCAGATTGCTCGTAAGAAATGATAACACATTATCAGGGTGCCCAGAGCAGCTGTGGCTGCCCCTGGATCCCTGGCAGTGCCCAAGGCCAGGTTGGATGGGGCTGGGAGCACCCTGGGCTGGTGGAAGGTGACCTTCTCAGGTCCCTTCCAACCCAAACCAGTCTGGCATTCTGTGATTATGAATTCATTTCCCTCCTGTTCCCCAGCAGTCTCTCTGCACATCTCCCAGAACCCAAAACCAGTTTTGGAGAGGTTAATTATTCCCAATTTCAAATGCAAAGTAGTTAAGCAGAGCACTCTGTACTGAATAAATGGAATAAGAACCTTTGATTTTTCAAATCAAATTTTCAAATTTGATTTTTTGATGATGCTTTTGTATAGTGAATATATNAATAAGAACCTTTGATTTTTCAAAGAACGGATGCTTTTATATAGTGAATATTCTCTTAAAGCACTGGAATGGCCTGGATTTAGGTAGGCAGCTCCTGATGTTGATAGGTAACAATTTATACAATTAATTTGAGGACTGGATATGCAGCATCTGTATTGTAAATAATTATTTAACTGTTGCCACTTGAATAATTGTGTGCATCTTAATAAATATTATGAATTTAGCAATTAAAGGGGAAAGTTTTGACCTCAGTGGGATTGAAAGAGTAATCATTTGATAACAGATCATTTTTATGAAGATTAATTATCTCTGTGGTTGAGGCTCTAGACTGGTACCAGTACAACCTGTGGGGTGACTGGAGAAGTGTTACCCCATTTTTTTGAGTTTTCTTTTGACAGAAAACTCATTTTACTCTCTTTATAAGGAGTTTTGTCCAGGAATGATGCACTGTTATTCTTTTAATTCTGTTATTTATCAGTAATACACAACAATTGCTTTAGACTGCAACACTGACAATACAAAAGAGGATAATCTGGAGATTATTTCTTCTGCATGCAGTGTAATAATTGCATGTCATTAGGACCAGAACTGCTGCAAAAGTCTGAATATTATTAAAAAACATATTTGATGTTCAGATTGATCTTAACAAAAATGGTATTTCTTGCCTTTAATTTTCTCTCTAATTTTTTTCTACTGTTCTTTCTGAGTAAGTAAATACATGTAATTTTTCGATAATTGATTATGCTGTTGTGGGGAGTACAGTTGGTAAACAGGACTTTAAGTAATCCATTCCTTAAAGGCAATCAATCAGATACTGATAAAATAAGTGCATTTAACTTTTTCATCTTGCAGTTCTCCGTTGTGCACCATCACAAATGGAATTGTGGATCTGGATGAGTCCCTCCTTTACTACTTCTCCATTTTTTCTGCACACTCCTTCTCCCCAAAGAACCTCCTCAGTCTCTTACTTATTCCCCCTCTTTGTTCCTCTCAGTTATTGAAGGGATAACCTGTTTCCTTCCAGCTTTATCTGGTTTTAGTGATTTTTAACTTGTCCAAGTGACATCCTTTACCTCGCACCATTCAGCAGTTGGAAAACAGGGTTCCTTTATTTATCCTCTTTCAGCTCAGATTTCCCTCATGAATACTAAGAAGTGCAAAACTCATTTAATTTTCCCACTTTATCCTGTTCACTTCGCATTAAGTTTCTCCCTAATCCCTTGGTGGGCTAATTATTTCACTTTTCAGCCCTTTATCTCTTTGCCTTTATATATTTAAAGAATCTTATATTGGTTTTAGTCACTCCCAAGATAATAATTCCCTTTTTATTGTATTTTTCCATTGCAGCATTTTTGAGACCCTGACATCCATCCTCCTCTACTTCCTTTATTAATTTTCAGGGATATTCATTTACCCAGCTCTGATACATTTTCTCCTATTATCCCTCTCTCTCTCTCCAGTGCCTCCTCCCTCTGGGACAGGCTCTTTTTTAAAGTTGGCCCAGAGCAATTACAACACAATTAGAGGAGAACCAACTACAGGAAATCTTTAATTTCCCCAAAATATTGCCTGCCTTCCTTCCAAATCTGTGGCAGAGGGTTTTTTTTTCCCTCTTCTCTAAGTCAGAAGCCAGGTCTGAATATTGAATTGCAGGAATTCCAGACTGTGGAATCCAAGGAAGAGCCACATGTCAGGCAGGTCCTGCTGTTTTTCTGCCTGATGCCACTCCTGGGATCGCCCTATTCCCTGAAAAAGCCACTTTTCATGGATTATCTTCCACCTGCTACACTTTGGGTTTCTCATGATCACAGGTGCAACATTCTCAGAGTTCTGCTCCTGCCTGCAATACCAAATCTGGCCCAGTAAAACATAAACTAGAGGAACTGAGTGCTCTAAACTTGCTGGTTTATTTCGATCAGGCAAATTAGGAATTTCATCCTAGGCATGTTTCTAGAGAGATGATAAAAGTAATGCAGTTAAGCCTCCATGTCTCTCTGAATATATTTCTCTGCACATGTTTGTAATCCTATAACCATATAATTATATATAACATGCACAGACATTTTAGAGTTTTGTGAGGGCTTTCACAGATTTGAAACTCTCTATTCCAGAAACCTGAACGAATAATACTTTTTTAATACCTTCTTTTCCCTTCTTGTATTTTAACATTTCATACGCAAGGTGGTTTATTTCTGTTTTATTTTATTTCATTTCATTTCATTTTGTATTCTAGGTGGCTGAAGCTAGTCCTGCTAATTTGGCTCCCCTGTTAATCACCAACTCATTGTGTTCCACCTAAAAAGCTACAGATTAAAGCAAGTAAACTGTGTTTGGGAATTTTGTTTGTTTTGGTTTTAGCAATGCCATCATTCCTCAGGTTTCCAGCTTCTGTTGGCTGCGTGGTTTGAGTTTGAAAGAGTTTGAAAGGAATTAGAACCGGCACTTTTTTGAGCCAGACTAAAGCCTTTGAATGATTTTGTAGATTACAATTAATTAGCCTGGGTGGAATCCAATCACTTCCTTAATCTCTAAATAAGGGAGTGTTGTTTGAAGCACTACAGGCATTGTCTATCCGCAGATATTATCAGTATTATTCTACTATTTAGCTCAGCCAAATTAGAACAAAAATAATCTTAACCTCTATTAAACAAGGCTAAGAAATACTCCTCAAAATACAGATTGATTTCCCCAGTTTATTCAGTGGAGAGCCCTAAAAATTTTAAATATTTATCCCTGTTGAAGGCAGGTAATTGGCAGAGCAAAGGAAAAGATTCCCGCAGGCTTTCTGTGTTTAATACCTGTGTGATGCATTTGTAGTTCAGGGCTTAGACTCCACATTCAGCACATGGCAAAGATAAAAATGGGCAAAGAGATGAGGTGAAAGCATTCTCACTCCTGTCTCCCTTCGTGTTCATGCAAGATTTTGGGGTTTTAAATTTTACACAAAGAATGGGTTTTACACACAGCATGGGCTTTATTTATTTATTTTCACACCTTCCAATATTTCAGCAGCTGGGTTTCCAATTCATTGAAGATACACAGAGATCTGTTTCCGGGCTGTTCTGTTGCAATTATTCAGCACAGGCAAAGTGATTCTGGTTGGGTGTTGTGGTGAAAAATTCAGTCTGAAGGGTGAAGCAAACCTGGCTCATGATGATTCCCAAACCTCTCGTTGTTGTGGAGGGACGGCAGGGCCAGGGAGCTCCTGGAGCGGGGCCAGCAGAGGCTGCGGGGCTGAGGAAGGGCCTGGAGCATCTCCGTGCCCAGGAAAGGCTGAGGGAGCTGGGGCTGCTCAGCCTCCAGAGGAGCCCCAGGGAGAGGGGCCCTCAGCCCTGGGTGTCCCTGGCTGCAGGGAGGGCTCCGGGCAGGGCCCGGGCTCTGCTCCGGGGCCCAGCAGTGGCACCAGAGGGACGGGCAGGGCCTGAGCCCAGCAATTCCCTGCACAGGGGGCACAGCTCTGCCCTGGGCAGTGCCCAGCCCTGAACAGATTGTCCAGAGAGGCTGTGGGGTCTCCTCCCTGGGGATATTCCAGAGCTGTGTGGACACACTGCTGTGCCCTGGGCTCTGGGATGGCCCTGCTGGAGCAGGGAGGTGGCACCAGATGAGCCACTGAGGGCCCCTCCAGCCTGACTCACTCGGGGATCCTGTGATACCGTGTTTGGAATTGTCCAACAATAAGACTCTAGGACTGTCTGAGTATTTGTTTTCTGTGATCAGAAAGAGCTCTGGGCTTATTTCACAGAATCATGGAACGGTTTGGGCTGGAAGGGACCTCAAAGATCACTGCAGTGTGATGTTCCCCCATGGAAGGAGGGTTTGATGCCCATATGGGCCATTCCCTGTAGAGTCGGACTCAATATCCTTGTGGGTCCCTTCCAACTCAGAATATTCCATAATTCTGAGATTAATTTGCTGTTTGTTACTGTCTCTTTTCATGCCAGGAGTAAGCCAAGCCACTGTTCTAGTTACACACAACAATAATTCTTCCTTTGATAGAACTGTTTCCACCAAACGGAAATAACTTCTGCGAATTCACATTTATTGCTCCTGGATATTTTTATGGATATTTAGGATTACAGAAGACCCCCACTGGACAGCAAAGAAGGAAATTTCAATCTGATTCCTTAGAAGTAGAGAAACAGGGCTCAGGCAGAACCCAGGAGAGGAGTCCTAATAACACCAGAGCCCTGATGAACAAAACCTCCCTGGGATACACTCCCCTGGATAAGATATAAACCCCTCTTTGGGGATTTCTAACAGCTGATTTTGGAAGTGATTGATGGTAGAAGGGTTTGAGTAATGCGATCTTTAGGAAATGTCACAGTGAAAGTTCAGAAATCTGGAGTGTGTAAAGTGATGAAGGAATTAATACCTTTTAAGTGGGAAATACGACCTACCTTAGAGCTACAGAGAAGACTGTGCAGCTGTGTTTTTATGGGTTCCAAAACCACCTTCCTTTGTGTGAGAAGTTTAGAAAATGGTTCATTTTCTGGAGGGAGAAAAAAAAAAACCCCAACAATTTCTAAATGAACTGGTGAGAGAAGATTACAAATTAGCTTGGTAAATGGCAAAATGCAGAATCCTATCTGTTTAAATGACTCAGCTGGTCAAAAAAGAAAAAAAAGAAAAAAAATGAAGCCTTTCCATATGATTTTGAAGGAACAAACCCTCTGTAAGTCTGTGTTTACAGAACATCCTGGTGGATGGAACAGGAAATCTGCCCCAGGTCAGTCTGTAATTTGGAAACACCAGAAGGTTGTGCATTTTAATTAATTTTCTGCTCTTTCTCTGGTGCCTTTCCCTCTGTTTCCTTTCTGCTCACAATGATTAAAAGACAAAATCCTGCCCCAGTTCCATGCTCAGGAACGCTTCCTGATTTGCTTTCATTAACTTCAACTATGCAAACATGTTTAATTATTTATCTGCTGATTTCCACAGGAAATCCTACAGAGATGTGAGTCTGGTTCGTAGGGATGCCATGTCAGCAGGAGCTGGGAAATCCAATCATCCATCATTAAGGGGAGAGAAGTGATGTGTTCTCCAATTTTTTTATTGGCAAAGGAAAAATACTTCAGTTTAGGGTAAAATTTGGGGACCAAAGACACACTGGATCAGCTGGTACTTCTCTTAAAAGCTTCCCACTCTGTTATTTGGACTTAAATATTGTGCGAGAAGGATGCTGCCATAGTACATGGAATTAAGCTGGAAACTCATTGCAGTCCCTAGGAATAACCTGTTCCATGATCCTAGGCTAGACCTAGGACTAGAACATGCCCTAGGTAGGAACTGGGTAGGTTTTTTGGGAGTAAATATATTGAAAAAAAAATAAATAACAGACAGACTCAGAATACCAAAATTATGGCCATCAATCCTGAAATCTTGAAATGGATTTAAAATTATTGCCAAATTTAAAGAAAGAGACATGAAAGAGAGAGCAGAGAGATTAAACCCTCTGCAGTGTTCAGCATGGAATTTTTTGTGTGTATGCTGTGAACCTTTATGAAAGCAACATCTGCTCCCATTTGCATGTTAATTTTTTTTTTTTGGCATTTAAAATTTGGCTTTTAAAACTCATCCTCTCTCTTTTCCCTGAGAGTGAGGAGTTGAGTTATAAAGCAGGTGCTGCACAGAATGAGGGGAGCATCTGAGTCAAACCAGAAATAAAATTAGCGCAAAGGAATAACTTCAGTTATGGAGTGTCAAATGCCAAGTTAGGGCATGCTAATAAGATTTGAACCTGTATTGCCACATTAATATTTTATTTTTGGGATTAGTCTCAGTTTTCTGTCCTCCCTCTCCTGCTCTCTGCTCCTTCCCCAGGCAGCCATTCCAGAGGCAGAGGGAAGATCTGATTCCTCCATCCTTAGTGCCTGATCCCCCCAGCACCTGAGAAACAGAGGTGGAATCTTTAGATAGAAAATTGATTTGATTTTCTCTCCTCGTGTTTTAGCTTTGGTAAAAAGAAAATGTCTGTGGTGCCTTCACAGGACTGGTTTTCATGGGTTGATAAAGACCACAAGACAAAGAAATTCACTTTGGAGGGAGCTCCAGGGGCCTTGTCCAGTTGACTTTGGGTATCTCCAAAGAGTCTCTGGGCACCTGAGTTTGGTGATGATTTTTCCCCATCTAATTGGACTTTCTCAATTTCCAGCTTGGCCCATTGCCTCTTTTTTATTGTCTTGCTGCTCTGAAATGACTCTGCCTCTGTCGGTGGGGTGAAAGCTCTTTGCTTTTCAGACTGAAGCCTTGGACACAGGAAAAGCCTTCAAAACAAACTATTATTTCTTAATTTCAGTTATTAGATTAAAAGAAATAGGAAGGAAGGCCCGACCTGTTTGATTTGAGCCCTGCTGTTTCCATAGCCCCCATTCCCTCTCTGGGATCCTGGAGAGGAGGACTCGTGCAGCTGGAATGGAGGAGCAGCAGCAATTCCATGAATTCACTGTTCAGTTGTTCTGTATTTATTACTTCTGTGGTAGCACATTATTCTGTGATGAATTACAATAATTTCCTAAATCCTCCTTTCCGGGGATTATTTTTTCAATTTAAGGTGCTTTTTCTGTCTTTTACAAAAATAAACCACTTTAAATAGACTTGCTGAAAGGTGAGGAAATATAAATAAACCCCACATGGTTCTTTAAGGAAAATGTGCCAGACTCTGACCACCTCCATCCCTCAGTGCACAAAAAATTCGTGGAACAGAAGAGGAACAAAGAGAGACCTCAATCACACCCAGATTTACCAACCCTGGGGTAAGAGGCAATTATTCAAAATTAATTCACCTCCCAAAAAATACCTTCTGGAGTTCACAGCCAAATCAGCCTCTGATCAAAGTCCCTTTCCTAAGAATAAAAATGCCTTGCAACCAGCATGGGATAAAACACAACTTGGGGGATCATAAGGAGCTCAGAATTATTGCAGCCTCCATTTCCTCCTTTTCTGAGTGCGAATCCAAAGATAATTGGCTTAAACTTACAAAACACAAAATTGGAGCCGTCAAGCAGAATTGCTGTTGTAACATAACGTTCACATTCACAATCATGCAAAAACAAGCTTATCCAGCTTCACAATATCTGGCTTTTTAACAGATTCCAAAGTTCTGCAGAATGAGAATTTCCCTCAAGAAACAAAGGTGTTTACAGAGTGCAAGAGGGCAGAGGTGCACAGTTAGAATCACAACTGATTCACTAAACCTTTCAGCAAGTGTTTCTTTGGATGTATTTTTCAATGCTTTAAATTCTTTTAAAAATAATTTCTATTATTATCCATTTTGCCTTTTTCCAGCTGAGCTCTTGGCTATTCCCAGCTAAATCTGAAGAAAACTAACAGGAGCCCATGGCAATCTTTGACTCTTCTCACCCAGTGCCTGCTAATAATGACCTTGAACCTCTCTCATTTCCTCAAGTCAAAAGAGCTTTATCATTTCTTCCTAATAAAATGAAATTCAGCCACGTGCAAGGTTTGACAGAACCTTAATAAAAGCCACAGTCAGAAGGTGTTGATGATAAAAATCAGTGTCACTCGTGGCGGTGTGGTGGGGACACACCAGCGGGGAACAGAATTTGGGCAGAGATCTTACACAGGGACACGTGAATTCTGTTATCCCACCTTCACCTCCTGTCACACCTTAGGGGTTGTCCTTCCAAGCCTCTCCTCTCGCTTCCAAGCCACTGCTGGATTTGAAGAGGGGAGAAATAAAAGAATATATGAAAAGAAAGTCCATGTGAAAGGCAGGTTGTTTCAGCATTTTGGCTTTTATTGGGAAAAGGTTTGGGGAAAAGTCTGTTTGCTTTCAGAATTTCTACGGAACGGGAATTTTTTTGTTATCAGCTCCTCAGATAATTAGTGGATTCCTGCTGTAATAAGTTTTGCTTATGTGACAGTGAGCGAGGCAGATGCTGAAACTGCAGAATCAAAATTTAACATTTGTTGTTTCATTTAAAATTGATTTTTTTTCTTGCAAGGAACCACGGAGTATCCTGAGCTGGAAGGGACCCCCAGGGATCACCCAGTCCCACCCCTGGCCCGGCACAGACACCCCAACAACCCCACCCTGGGCACCCCTGGCAGCGCTGCCCAAACGCCCCTGGAGCTCCGGCAGCCTCGGGGCCGTGCCCATTCCCTGGGCAGTGCCCAGCACCCTCTGGGGGAAGAACCTTTCCCTGGTGTCCAGCCTGACCCTGCCCTGGCACAACTCCAGGCCAAACTTTTTGGGGTTTTGTTGAGAGAATTTATTTAATTTTTTTTTTTTTTTTAAACGGAAAAGCTTGGAGACCTGTCTTGATTCCATAAGAATTCTAATTTCAGGGTGTTAGGCTGAACTGCACCTGGTACAGCCACTGTGGCACTGACACTATGGACACCTTAGAAGAAATTTCCTATCACTCATTTCCTACCGTGCTTTTCCCAACAGCCTCCTTTTCTCAGTGGTCATTAGATGTATCTTTGGGATCACAGTCACTTATAACTCCACATCAGCATTTGCCATTAACAATCCTCTTTTCTCCTCTTTATTTCGTACATCACATTTATTTTGGGCAAGGAGGGACACCAAATATGGGGTAAGGCCTCATTTCCTTGCTGCCTTCGAGCTGTGGCTTCTTTAGCTGAAGGAGAGAGAATTTATTGCTTGTTCTTTGGTTGTTCTTGATATTGATTATTTTTTAAATTTTATTTAATTAATTAAAAAATTGAATAATCTTTAATTGAGTTAATTTCCACAGCTTCCAAACTTTGAATGTGTGTATCTTGTGTGACACAAATTTGTGCAAGTTAATCAGAGCCTTTAAACTAAAGTTTCAGATTTAATAATTAAGCACTTGTGGCTTGTGAGATCTTGGCCTGCCTGAGGTATCAAATCATCAAATCCCATAAAATCTAAAGGAAGTGAAGCAACAGGTGAAAGCAGTCCCAGTTTTTTTAAGCTATTCCTTCCTTTCATATTTACCATTTTGTCGTTTGCCAGGATGAGAGGAAATGGCCTCACATTGCACCAGGGGAGGTTTAAATTGGAAATGAAGAAAAATCTCTTCATGGAAAGGGTGGTCAGGCACTGGCACAGGCTGCCCAGGACAGTGGTGGAGTCACCAAGCCTGGAGTTGTTAAAAAAACCTGTGGATGTGGCATTTGGGAACATGGATTAGTCATGACCATGGTGTTGGTACTGTTCTGACAACTGGATTTGATGTTAGAGGACTTTTCCAACCTTAGTGATTCTGGAATTCTGGAATTCTAGATGACTGTTCTGCCATTTACAAACCAGAGCAGATGGGGAGAACTTACATCAAGAACTGGTATCAAGCACTCCTTTTATAATTAAATGGCTGTGAGACCCTTTTCCCAACAGTTTGTCTATAAATTCTGGCTATCTAACTCGTGTTTCTGCACCTGGAATTCCCAGGCTGTGAGCATGTCCCCCCTTCTCCCGTCCCCCAGGTTTGTACATGAATGCACATGAAGCCACCCGGCTTTCGGGGATTTTTGGGATCACCCAAAGCTGAAGCGCACAGTTATCCCTGACAGATTTAACATGCACAGTGCTATAAAATCCATTAGGAGCAGCTCCTCTCTCTGCAGCAGGGTGTTTTGGGGAAGGGCCGTGGCTGCACATCCCTTCAGCATTAAGCAGAGGTTTCAGCTACTTTCTCTTGTGATGCTGCTGTAATGAGAATGCTTCACAAATTCACCTAGCTCTGAGATCCCAGCCTCGGGGATCATGGGGGTTTATAACGCTTATCACCTTTAGGCCTCAAAGAAAATTGTACAGCCATGGGAAAAAAGGGAAGGGAAGGGAAGTTTCAGGGAAGTTTCAGGGAAGTTTCAGGGAAGTTTCAGGGAAGGGAAGGGAAGGGAAGGGAAG
>WEIT01006139.1:0-29654 GCA_013389985.1 Dryoscopus gambensis | reverse complement strand
AAGGGAAGGGAAGGGAAGGGAAGGGAAGGGAAGGGAAGGGAAGGGAAGGGCTTTTCACTTCAGTCTGCCTGGTGAGAAATTGTTGCCCAGAGAAGCTGTGGCTGCCCCACCCCTGGAAGTGCTCAAGGTCAGGTTGGACCAAGGATCATCTCATTCCACTCCCTGCCATGGGCAGGGACACCTTTCACTAGACCAGGTTGCTCCAAACTGGCCTTGAACACTTCCAGGGATTGTGAGTCCACACTGAGACAGTTTAAATTCTCCTTTTTGGGCCCTGTTAACTGTGTTATGTTGCTCAATGAGATGTAGTGTGGGCTTTTTTCATGTGGCATTGCACTGAAAATGGAGTTGGGTGACAATTAAGGCAGACTCAGAACAGACTGCAAATGTCTCAGTGCTTTGCTTCTGGCTTTGTTTAGTCCCTGCAAAGTCAGATCTAAAGGTTCAACTGCATTCTGTAAGAGTTAACACAACATAATGACTCCCAGTATTCCTGACTGCTGGCTGCTGATGAATTCAGGATCAAACACAATGGAACAGGCCTTGGGGAGAGTGTTTTTGGAGTCTGTGGGTTTATCAGAGTTGCTTTTCCATCAGTCCTTCCCTTCTCCTGAAATAAAATTGCAGTGCTGTCCAGAAATACTTAATGAGTGTGAAACTGCTGAGGGATGTCATGGACATAACACTGTGGGGCTTTAGCTTGGCTCTTGGGGTGCTTTAGGGCTACTGGAAAACAGCCATTAATTGTGAGATTTGCTTTATGGCCATGTGCTCGGAAAGCAGCAACTTATTCCATTTTAATTTACTTCTGCTGTTTGATCTGTAAAGATTCACACTTTCCAACTTTCATCTGCTGCCCTGGGGACCAGAAGTGCATTTTAAACCAAAATGATGTCTGGATTCTTTTATAGAGACAACAAGGCCGGGTTTCAATTAAAAAATGTGAAGTAGCTTGAGACTAAGAATCAATTCACAGGTGCTGGTGGCACAGACCCGGGAGAACTGTGGCACTGGTGGCACAGGCTATGACACTTCCTTGGGATGCTGTGGCAAGGCTTGGGCAGCTGGGGGGCTGCAGGGGTGATGCTGTGAGAGGAGATCAGGGATGCCCCGTGATGGACACAGCTCATTCCAGCCATGTCCAAGGACCTGCCTGTGGCCAAAGCCAAGCTGGGGACACTGGGGACACCTCTGGGATTACTTATTTAAGGTGTAAATGAGGAAATGTGAAAGAGGCAGCTCTGCAGACACCCAGGGCAAAGCAGGAGGAGGGGCAGGAGCTGCTCCAGGTGCTGGAGCTGAGATTCCCCTGAGATTCCACGGAGTGGTTCATGGTGGGGCCACTGTGCCCCTGCAGCCCCTGGAGGTTCCCAGGGACACAGAGATCCACCTGCAGCCCATGGAGGTCCCCAGGGACACAGAGATCCACCTGCAGCCCCTGGAGATCTTCAAGGACACAGAGATCCACCTGCAGCCCCTGGAGGTTCCCAGGGACACAGAGATCCACCTGCAGCCCATGGAGATCTTCAAGGACACAGAGATCCACCTGCAACCCCTGGAGATCGCCAAGGACACAGAGATCCACCTGCAGCCCATGGAGGTCCCCAGGGACACAGAGATCCACGTGCAGCCCCTGGAGATCTCCAAGGACACGGAGATCCACCCGCAGCCCCTGAGGAACCCACCCTGGAGCAGAGGGATGTGTCCTGAGGGAAGCTGCAGCCTGTGTAGAGCCTGGACAGAAGCAGGTCCTGGCAGGACCTGTGTCCCACGGAGAAGAGCCCACACATGAGCAGGTCTTCTGGCAGGACCTTTGGCTGGGAGAAGTTCATTCCTGAAGGAGTGCATCCCATGGGAAGGACTTCACGCAGGTGCAGGGGAAGAGTGTGAGGAGGAAGAGCCAGTAGAGATGAAGGGTTATAGACTGACCACCACCCTCGTTCCCCACATGGGAGGACATAAAACACTTGGGAGTGAAGCCCAGAATCCCAGGATGGGTCAGGCTCATCTGGTGCCACCTCCCTGCTCCAGCAGGGCCAGCCCAGAGCACAGGGCACAGCGGTGTGTCCAGATGGCTCTGGAATATCCCCAGGGAGGAGATCCCACACTCTCTGTGGTCTCTGTTGCAGTGCTGGGTCACTGCCCAGGGAAGAAATTCTTCCTCAGTCCTGGAAGAAAGGAGAGGGAAAGGAAGTTGTTTTTAAATTTATTTAAATTCCTCACTGCGGTACTGTGTTAATACTTGGCAATAAATTAAATTGCTTACCCGAGTCCAGTCTGGTTTGCCCATGACAGTAACGGGTGAGTGATCTCGCTGCCATCACCTTGAGCTTTCCCATGAAATTCCCTTTCCCATCCTGTCGAGGAGGGGCAGGGAGAAGGCAGCTGGGTGGGTGTCTGGCAGCAACCTTCCATCTTCTTTCTATCACAGTCTTTAATTTGCTATGTTGTAGCAGTGACAGAATTTAATATCACTAAAACCTGAACATCTGCTTGGTTTTATCCACATGACTGGGGCAGTGTTTTCCTTCTGATTTTCCATTCCTGCTGCCTTTCCTGCGCTGGAGTCTCCTCTTGCAGACGCGATGTGAACATCACTGAGGCTGAATCACCTGGAAAAAGAGGTTTGCTCGTAGCTGGGGGTTTTTTATGATTTCTTTGTCTGCTGATTTGTGTCACCCACTGATGATTTCCTGAGGAATGCATCTGGAAAGGCCTCACCACCAGCAGAGTGTGGGAGATTTGGCCTGTGTGTGATCTTCAAGTTCCAGCTATTTTCAAAATGTTTTTACTCAGCTGTTTGAAAATAGAGGAAATTGTGCCAAAATATAAAGGTCACCTATGTTTTTGATAATGCACATTTTAAATATAGGAAATAACACATCAAGGGGTCAGAAGTGGAGAATCCAGCAAGATTCAAATCCTGTTTTGTCTGATGCAATCTCACAGAACTTGTGCCATAACCCTTGAGCTGGTTTGGGTGCTGGATTCTCTCATTTTTTCTTCCATTTTACAGGGTTTCTATTTATTTAAATGACCTCACCTTGCTCATTGTGGTTAAATTGACCACTAAGAAGAAAGAGTTGACCTCCCATGTATGCCTTTTTCTACGAGCTGTCGGATAATTTTATTTTTATTGCTATTTTTTCTACCAGGTGGTTTAAATCCAACATGTTTATGACATAAATGAATGTTTTCCAAACTTTTCTGTTGCCCAAACACCATTTTTTCCCCAAACACCAGCAGGGATTTTTCACCTGCTCTCTGTCCATTCTCAAAGCTCTGCATGAGACAATGTTTTTCCTGCAGTATTGAACAGTGTTTAAATTGAAGGAGGTTGCTGAGAAATCAATCTCTGTGCTGGCTGATGCTTTTTGCCAGCTTTCACTTACCAGGTGATGCTTCCAAATCTCCTCTAATGTCAGTAAATGACACCGTGTACCCTCCTTAACAAGTGATCTATACCTTCATCTCAACACACTGGAATTTATGACTTTTAATTACTTTACCTGCTCACTCAAAAGCTTCTTTCTTTCCAAGCTTTTTTTTTTTTTTGTTCCCTAGCAAAACAAAAAATGGAATAGGAGAACAAACGATGCATTTTAATTATGTCAATAACATGCAATTTTCTGGTCTTTTCTCCTTCCCTGAAGTTTAATTAATTTGGAGCAAGTAATAAATTGTCATAGCTTTCAGCTCAACTCCTCAATTCAAAATGAATTCACTTCATTCGATGAAATTAGATTTGAGATCTGTTCTCATCTCCGTGAGCTCCAGTTCCTGGCTAGGAATCAAAATGTGGACATTTTACAAGGAAAACAGTTCAATATTTCGTGTTTCTGGCGATGCCAGGCCTGTTGTACTCATCCCACCCCATCTTCCCAGTCCTGTCACCACCACGACATTGTCCCTGCTCTCAGCCATTCCTGCAGGGAATATTCCTCTCTGCTTCTGGTGCTGTTCCTGAGATCAAACTGGCAGAATTAATCCCAAAGAAGATTTTTTCCTCCAGAACAGCTAAATGGACTGAACTGGTGACCAGTCCAGAAGGTCTGGGATGGGGTGTGACACCAGAGGGTCACCCAGAGGTGCCAACTGCAGGTTTATGGTTTCTCTTTAAATGCACCCTTGTGTGCAGCTCCCATTGGGAAGGGACACCGGGATTTTTCTCCATGGAGGGATGGAAAAGAAACCATAAGAGAACCTGTGAGAGGGAATTTCCCAGAGCCTCACACACTTGGATGGGTGCCTCAGGACAATGTTTCAAGGAGCTTTTTTTGCTCCAAAAGCCATTTCTGCAAGGGTTGCCAGCCAGAAGCTGGCAGAAGCTTCATGGTTTTGTGGTTTTGGGTTTTCCTTTTAGTTATTGCAGACAAAAAGGTCATTTGCTGTCGCTGTTGAGGCGGGCACGACACAGACCAACCCCAGGAGTAGCTTTCAAGCAAAAGGTTTTGTATTCAAACTCCAGAGACATTTTATAGACTTTGCAATGTTTATCATTCATGTTACTCATCCATTGGCTGCTTCAGTGCTACGATAGATTAGTTGGCTATCATTTAGCTACAATGCATTATTCTTAGTTACTGGTAGCACAGGCCTCCTAACCATTCTGAGCATTTAGAAAACACCAGCTGCAGCTCTGCTGTTTTGGTTTCTTGCTTTTGTTAACACCAAGTTTCTCACGGGTACAAACGAACTGTGCTAAGGTCAGTGTTGGAGCCAGACAGGCTTGCTGACCTGCTGTCAATTCCCACAGTCTGCAGGATAACTTTGTAGGAAATACATGATTGTTTTATTTGTAGAGAAAACCTCCCCTCTTCCACCTCCCCTCTCCCACAGCTCCCCAGTTTCAGGGGTGTGTTTCACACACACAGAAATCCGTTCAATCCAGAGAAGATGATTTGTATCAAGTTTCTCAAGTTTGGTGTTTCACTTTGTTACATATGAGAAGAATTCGTGGGTTTGAACTTGAAATATTTTTCATTATTTTCTTCTAGAGACTTCCCCTGCCACTCACTATTCCCAGCAAGAGAGGTTGATGATGCCTTAGACAAATTAATAAGAAGTAGTATTATTATTATTAACCATGAACTCCCAGAACTCTGGACTTTGGGAAAGTCTTCCGCTCTATTTCTGATAATCCAAGAGCTCATTTTGTATGCTGAGAGCCAAGGCAGATGGAGCTACATCCAGAAGGAAGTGTCAGTAGGTTGGAGGTGTGAATCTTGGCATGCCAATGTATTCATCCTGTGAAAATTTCCAGTCTCTTTGTAAACTTTCTCAGAAAAATGGGTTAATGTTGACTCACGTTGTGTGCTGGGGGGAAGAAAAATAAGTTATTGTCCAAAATGAGCACTGTCATAGTGTGAATTATTATTTTCCTCTTTTCAATACTCACGATGTTGTTTACTCATCACACCTTTGCTGAAAAACTTTAGCAGGTGGATGTGAGACCTGGTATGGAATACCAGGGTTTTATTCGTGGAAAAATATTAAATATTGTATGAATACCAAAAGCTGAGCTGTAATGCCATAAAACCTGTGCTCAGATGCCACTCCCAGCTTCTGATGCCTAAAGTCTGACCTTATTTCTAGAGCCTGACCCTGCCAAGGTCTGACCACTCTGCCCTGGTCCAAGGAGAGTCTTGGGCAGACACTGAGTCTATCAGACATGCACAACGAGACCTGCCCTTGGCAATCCCAGCTTCTGATGGTGGCCTCCTTTAAAAAAAATAATTAAAATAAAAGAGGTAAGGGACAAATCTGTTCAACTGGGTTACCTTGATGGGTTGGAGACTCTCAGAGTCCGGGGTATAAAAATGTACCACGCTGACAAGCTGAGATGTGAGAAATAATGAATCCTAATTGCAATGACTGTAAGGCTACTGAATTTAAAATCAGAATATTTTGTTCCACTGAGCAGCACCTTCCAGCCTGCGCCATGCTCAAGACACAGAAATATCTACACTTCGCAAGGGAATTAAGTGTAATCGGCATTATTATCATGCTATCAGCATTGATTTATTAGAATAAATGTTATCATGTTGTTATATGCACCATCCAATGCCACAAATCGAGAAAGGAGAAGGGATGGGAAGTGAAAAGCTTGGAGCAGGACTGAGTTTTAAGGTGACTTTCACCTTGCACTGCTGAAGCCACTGAGCCTTTGTGGGATGAGAATTGTCTGTCCTGGGTCAGTCTCACAAAATATTGCACTGTCTATGGCCAAATAACTCTTTTCATCGGGTATCTGGTACCACAGCTCTGAATTTTGCCATGCGACTGACAGTGAGACAATTTGTACCAGTCCAGTGAATAACACGGCAGCCTGCCCAAGCTCTGACACTGGAATGAGATCTATTTACTGAATATTTGTGTTTCTATCCTAAGGAAAACCCACCCTGCTCCGAGCGTGTCACAGAGGTGTTTTGGTCATGTTTTTCTTCTCTCACGGTGAGATTGCAGGCAAAACCCCATTTTCTTGCAAATGGAGTTACATGGCAGGTTTTGTTTTTTCCTCCCTTGTTTCTGTCATTCCTCATTTGCACCAGAACTCTTATTTCCATTTCTCCCCATCCAGCAGGACAGCGTTATTTATTATTTTGTTTCCTGCCGATTATTGATTCCCCTCTGCTGAACAGATTTCAGTTGCTGGTTGAGGGGTTTTTTCCTCTGGGAACAGAAAATCTTTTAAAAAAGCAAGCGTTTAGTAGGCTTATACGCTGGTCCTTTCAGTGCTGAGGCTCAAGCAGAGCCTGGCTAGAAATTCCAGGCTTTATTTCCAGGGAATGTACTGCTAACTGAGTCAGGAGTGCATTTCACCCATGTCTTGCAGCTGAGGTAATGTTTAGGTAGCTCTCTGAAAGAAATTCAGAGTATTTTATCTTCAGTCACAGAATTTTTGGAGAGATTAACACTTTTTAATTTTTTTTTAACGAAGATGTTCTTCTTGGTTTTTTTTCTGGGGATGGGGAAGCTCAATAATGTCAATTTTTTTTTTGATTTTCAGGTTATGTCACAGGAGATAAAAGGTGAACTCCTGTTAAAAAACTTTGGGAAGTGTAAGTGGGGAGCAAGCTGTGTGTGGAGGTGGTGTTTTGGGGGCAGTTCTTGTGAAAAGAGGCTGGAATTCCTGAGGTTAATGCAGGACTCAGTGTGCACAGACAGGAAGAAAGCTGCTGCTCTTAAAGATTTCTATCAAATATCCAGTTTTGTTGGAGCTATCAGCTCCCTGGTGTAATTCAAGGTGGGGTCATGACTCTGCTTAGGGTTACGATTTGAGGGAAGAGGATGTAAAGAAGATATTTTCTATTAGATTCCCCTTATCTACCACCGAGAGATAAGAGGTTATCATGGGGAGCCACTGCCTTAAGTTGCATTTTGCTGTAGGTGCTGCCTCCACAGCTGTAATTACAGCTTTGATTTCATGCCCTGATCATGGCTGGATGCTCCGGAATCAGGAAAGGATTCCTGGGGCCTAAGCCTTGTCACATCTTCCCGTGCATAATCTCAGGCTGAAATGAGGGCCAGGGCTTGGGTGGTTGTCTCAGTTTGAAAAGACAGGTGTCAGCTTAAGGAAGGCAGGAGCCTCCCTTGAAATGGAAAATGTAAACCCCCTCCATCCGAATTATTAGAATTTTGAAATTAAGGGGCTCTCAGGCAAAGATATGGGAATAGGAATAACAGTTCTTTATTAGGAAAAAGGAAAAAAAAAAAAACACAAATGCAAGAGTACAAAACAAACCAAACCAAAGCACTGACAGAGTCAGAAATACACCCTGACACCCTGCTGTCACAGGGTGTTGGCAGCAGTCCGATTAAACGGTGGCTGCAGCCCTCCTGAACTGGCAGATGGAATCCTGCTGAAGCAGTGATCTTGTAGAAAAGGTCTGGTCTTCCTCAGAAAGTCCAGTGGTGGTTGTGTAGCTCCCATCCTCTGGAAATCCAGTGGGAAAGGCTCTGTCTCTGTTGCAAAATTCTCAATCTTTTATCCAGGATGGAATGCTTGGCTCCTTCCCCCTGGGCGGAGCATCTCACAGTGGGATGGTGAGTTATGAGATAAGGCACTGCTGGGCCATTAACAGCAGATAGCCCAGAGGGAGGAGGCAGGGAACATTGCCACAGCTGATTTTCACAGCTCATGAAGATGGAAATCAGAGTACAGATAACCCAGGGCAGTGGCGGTGCTGGGTATCCATTGCCGGGTGCTTGTGGGCTCAGCGCGTTGGAACAGACAACAGAGATACCAGCAGAGATAAGACAATTTCCATTTATCTTCCAGATTTACCATTTACCCCATTGATATGACTCTCGTCAGATCAGAGCAGCCAAATGCAGAAGGATCAATTTACACCCTTGGATGCAGCAGGACCATGAGAATTCCAAAGGGATTGGATGAATCAAAGCCTATTTTTAGTATATTGATAAGGCTTTGGGCTCTACATTTTTGATGGCAAGGGTTTTAGAACTCGAAGATTAAGGATCCCACACTATGTATGGATTCTGAAAGCCTTCAGTGCTGGGGTAAGTCCAAGCATGGATTTAGGGAAGAGTTCTAGTACAGGTAGGCAGATCGGGGCTATGACCCCAAACAGGAAATACAAAGGTTCCGTAGCCCAGTTTGGGACTCTGTGCTTACAAATCCCTGAGGGTAGGAAGAGGATTAGTGGAGAGGTAATGGCGCTCTAAAATTTGATCAGCATTAAGAGTAGATGAAGGAAAATGAAAGATTAAAGGTTTATTGCAGGCTTCTGCAAGGGCTTTGGTGATAAGGAATGACTTGGTGGATATTAGAGATCAAAATTGGGGTTTTTCTACCACAGCCAAGTGGCTAAAATTCCCAGTGGAGGGTTATGGGACTGGCTGGTATTGGTTTAGGAGAAAACTTCATCCCACATTTTATTTTATGATAATTTAAGGTTAGAATTGATGTTTTGGAATCTAAATTGTGCAGCCAGTTGTGGAAAACCCTTCAGAGGCAGGAAAAAGGCTCTTGCTGGGTATCATCAGAGACTTACTCCCCTACGACAACATGGCAGCCCAAGACACAATTATCCATACTCAGAAACACTTTTTTTACTGGATGCCTGAAAGTGAGGAAATGGGCTGTGACCTTCCTTTTATCCCTGACTCCACACCACGCCCCGTGCTAATTGATATTAGGGAAAGAGGCACTGGGGGTGAATCAGGGTAATCTCATTATATGTTTTTACATCTCCCGGGCTTTAAAGAAACATTAGAGATTCAAAGAGAATTTATTTAAAGACATAGAGTTTTCATTTAGCTCTAATGGCACACGATGAAACTGCTGGAAATGAACTTTTAGCTTCGATTATAATGTGGATAAACTTATTCCATAATTTCTTGGGCAGTGGATTACAGAAAGTTTAACGTAAGCATCAGTCAGTGAAAGCAAGTCTTTACTCCTACTGGTGATCCACATTAAAATGCTGTTAAAAAGGCCTTGGAACTAATCACAATTCCCAACTACATCCCAAACAAGGGGAAATACCTGTAGGAAGGTCAAACACAAGTAACCTCACGTTGCAGCATCATCCCAGGAAAATCTAACAGCATCCCGGGCTAAACCTCTTCCTAAATCTCAGTTCCAGGTGCTCTGATTTAGGGTTCTGATCCTGCTGTAAGGAAAGTGAAACTGTTCTCTCTTGACAGAACCCTGAGGGACTTGGAGAATCCAGCAGGAGAGAGATTGTGTGGTCTTTGACTCCCCGCCCTGTTCCTGAGCACACTGCTAACAGCAACCTTCACTCTATTCCACACCTAGACCACAAAAAGGACGTGCTGTTATTGTCCCTCTTCTTTATTCCTGTGGCCCTGTGGAACAGCCACTTACAGATTTCCAACCCCTAACCTTAATTAAAATCATCACATTGGCTGTAACACAGAAAGGCACCATAAGGCTTCCCACCACTGCAAACCACCAGCTCTAATCAGCCTCTTCCTGTCTCTGGCAATGATACAAAATTGAATCGAACAAAATTGAACAATTTCACTTCTTTAAGCTTATTTCCCAAAGGCTTCAGTCCAACATTCCCAGCATAAGCTCTCCATCTAAGTCGGGGGGTGGGAAGTACAAAATCAAGTAGAAAACTGAGCTCTTGGAGCTTTAATTTCCCAAACCCAGCTGTAACCCAATCTAAGGTGTAACTGGAGAACAAGTGGAGAATAGAAAGCCTCTGCAGAAACTAGCCCTCCTTCTGCCTCTGCAGCAACCTGGGCTCCTGAGGTTTCACTTTTCCAGTTAAACTGCCAGAAACCTTTCCCCATCACTAAAGGGTAACAAAGAGGAATCACATTTTTGGGGGGGCTCTGCTCACCTCCTCATTTTGCAGGGCTTGGAGGATGCAGCCATCAGCTCTTGGGTGTGTTTTGTTCACAAGCCACCTCGTTAAAGCTGATCCCAGGAATGTCCCCAGCAGAAGAAAACCTTCCTTGAGGCCTGGTGTGAGACATCCAAAGTCAAAGGTGTGTCAGTATGTTGAGCTGGAGGAAGCTGTTGAGGAGGATGTTTCGATTCCGCTCTCATTGCTGGAGAATCACAGACTGTTTAGGATGGAAGGGATCTCCTGAAGTCCTCTTGTACACCTCGGACAGGTTGCCCAAGACTGCGGCTGGTCAGGCTGGGATATCCCCATGGATGGATAACCTGTTCCAAACCAGATCTAATTCCTCTGAGGATGACACAAAATTAGTTCCCGTTCCGTAAAACCTGCCATGTTGAAATGATGTATCGCGTTTACTACACTGCCACAGTGAGCTGTCCCCGAGTCAGCAGAGTGTCCTGGGGGCCAAGGACCCAATGGATCCTGGGGACAGCATTCCCAGCAGGTCAGGGAGTGATCCTGGCCCTCTGCCCTGCCCTGGGGGCACCTCTGGAGTGATCCTGCCCCTCTGCCCAGCCCTGGGGACACCTCTGCAGTGCCGTGCCCAGCTCTGGATCCTCAGCACAGCAGGGCCAGGGAGCTCCTGGAGCGGGGCCAGCGGAGGCTGCGGGGCTGAGGAAGGGCCTGGAGCACCTCCGTGCCCAGGAAAGGCTGAGGGAGCTGGGGCTGCTCAGCCTCCAGAGGAGCCCCAGGGAGAGGGGCCCTCAGCCCTGGGTGTCCCTGGCTGCAGGGAGGGCTCCGGGCAGGGCCCGGGCTCTGCTCCGGGGCCCAGAAATGGCACCAGAGCCACGGGCAGGGCCTGAGCCCAGCAATTCCCTGCACAGGGGGCACAGCTCTGCCCTGGGCAGTGCCCAGCCCTGAACAGATTGTCCAGAGAGGCTGTGGGGTCTCCTCCCTGGGGATATTCCAGAGGTGTGTGGACACACTGCTGTGCCCTGGGCTCTGGGATGGCCCTGCTGGAGCAGGGAGGTGGCACCAGACGAGCCACTGAGGGCCCCTCCAGCCTGAGCCACTCGGGGATCCTGTGATTCTGAGATACGGAGCCCGGGAGATCTCTGCTCCAGCCCAGAGGATATATGGGAGTTCTTATATGTTCCTACTTTTAGGAAAAAAAATTACAGCTGCTCTCCAGCTGAGTTGAAGAGATTGGGGGAAAAAGGGGTTGATCCTGTGTAGGAAGGGAAGAGTGAGATGAAAGTCTAAGAATCAAAATTAATTTCCTCTAGAATAAGGTGATTATTCTTAGTGCTGGCAAATAGAGGCAACACTGCTACCACAACTTGCAGTTAATTCCTATACTAAACAGGGCATGTTTGGGGGTTTGTTGGGGGTACTTTTTTGGTTTGTTGTTGCAGAGAGCATTTTTGTGAGGAAGGAATGAATATCAGCAATGTCTTTGCATTCTGCACGGGATGAGGATCACAATCTGTTCTCTGAGATTTCAAAAACAAAATGTTTTTACCCACTTCTTCCTCTCTCTCTGTACAGACACATCTTCTGTGTCTGCAGAGAAGGTTTATTTCTCTGCCTGATCCCGTGAACTGATGATCCTGAAGCACTTGCAGGATGCAGATAATGGGAACAGGGAATATAAAGAAGTCACCAAGCCCTGCCTCCAGATGTCTGAGTGGTTTCCTCATAAAGGTGGCTATTCTTTTGAAACACTGCTTTCCTTTCTGCCTCTGCTTCTTTAATTTATCTTCCCTGCAGTGCTGCAGCCTGAGAAATAACAGATAATCTTGAAACTCTCCAACACCCACCTTTAAATCTCCATTCAGCCCCGCGCTCGTAAAACCATGAACAACATTATTGTGGAATAATTGATCTTGGAATAAAGGATGGCGAGAGTAAATGAATTGGAAAGGTGTTTTAATGGGAAGCTTTTCCAAAATTATGTTTTAATTATTTGCAAATACACACTCTTGCATAGTCTTTTGCCACACAGGTGTGCACTAAATCTACCACCTTGTACCATTTTGTCAAGTGAGCTGGACGCGTTTGTGTTTTGCACTAAATTAAAGATTCAGCAAGGCCACTGTGCATTAAAATGAGCACTGCCTATAGACTGTGCACAAAAACTCCACCTTGTTCCGTGTTTTCCATCAGTCCAGACTCCAAACTCTCCCCAAACCAGCTCATTTGAATTTATATGCTCACTCTGCCACTTCTTTTAGCCATTTGACCTCTCATTGTCTCAAAAATACAACCTGCAAGTAGTTAACATGACCGAGGGCGCTGCAGGAGCACTTGGCTGAAAGGACACATTTCTTTAAGTACATTTTGGCTTCAGGTTTACATTCTGTGTTGAAATCTTGCAAGCTACATATTAAGAGCCTTTGTTTTGCATGCGTTGCTCTTTTCAGCAGCAGTGAGCTATTACTGTGGTGAACATTTGGCTTCTCACGGGCTCTCTGATGCGTTCATGAATATTTTGGGGACTGGAGATCCTCAGGTGTGTGGCAGAGCTGGGAAGCAGCCTGACCACACATACCTGGGGTCATTTTTGGCCTCTCAAAGACTCACCACTTTTACTGGCTGTCTGGAAACCCTACAGAGTTCTAGGGAAAAGAGTCTAAAATTCGTAAACTGTGTTCTGCTGCCCTTTGCAATTCATTGCACCTGAAACTCTTTAAGGTCATTGTCCAAACTGATTACCAAGTATCTTTTCACTACTCATTATTTTGACCTTCTGGCTTAGGAAGAGCTGAAAGACCCCTGTTCACTCCATTTTCCCAGTGATACCCTGGAAATACATTTATATTGCAGATTATCAAAGCAATGCACCCAATCTTTTTATATTGTTCATTGTAGCCAAGTGAAAAATATTTGTGTATCCATGGTCTGAAATAAAAGAAGAAAATAAAAATGTTTTACAGAGGGGAAACAAAAAGGAATATAACACATTCAAATGAGAAGCAGCTAAGGTGTATTTTATCTTTTCCCAAGTAATAACAAACAAGCTTTGTGTAATTTTTAAAATGTGTCCTTTATCATCTCTTTTTATGTGATTCCAAGTGGAATTGAAAGCCTCGGGGAGTAGCTGCCCCAGTACTTTTAAAATGTATTATAGCACTTCTGCAATATCATGAAGAGATAAAGGAACTTGCATTTAATTTCACATTTTTCAAATTATTTAGTGCAACTGAAATCAGACTTTAAATTGCAGACCCTTGTGACCACACAGAAAGTATTATCTGCAGAAGTGAGATAAAGGAATCAGATATCAGGATCCCTTCAGTGACTGCCCCTATGCTCAAAGTGACTGAAATTTGGGGGTGAAAAATCAGTGTTTGACTATGCTCAAGGTAAAAGAGTGTTCTTATGTCCAAATTCTTTTTTTTTAATTTCAATTTCTGCTCTTTACCTCGTGCCCTGTCATTGGATACCTCTGCCAACATCTTCTTCACTGCCCCTCCCCATCAGATATTGATAATCATTGATAAGATCCCATGGAGCCTCCTCTTCTCCAAATTGAGCATTCCCAGATCCCTCAGGTTTTCCTCATATGGGAATTGCTCCAGTAAACAGAACATCTTTTGCATACTACACATAAATATTTGTTACTGGTTTGGGTCAGGTTTTGTTGTGTTTTATTTTTAATTCTACTTTTTAATGTTTTCTTTGCTTGAGCAATAATCTAAGTTTAGTTTCCCTCAAAAGGCTATTCATTTCCTAAGACTAAATCAAAGTATTTCCTGATCCACTGTAGCAGTCAGTGTTAGTTACAGCTCAAAAGCCACAACCACTAAAGCACCAGAATTGATGAACTAGAAGAAATTTTAAATTACTTATGTTTAGTCAGCATCCTCTGTGATACTCCTTACATGCATATTTAGAAAATGTATATAAATCCCCCAAAGCTTCAATATGAAACTGAGTGAAAGTGTGTGCTTCACTTTTTAATTGCATGTTTGGCTGGAGATTGCTAAAATGAGCTTAAAATGTCACCTGAATTACTCGGAAAAGTAAATTTCTGCACCCTCTGAAAGTGATCTGAAATAGAGTTTTCTTTCAGGTCGGTCCCTGAGCAGAGTGAAGTGTATTTAGTGGCTATGAAAATAACACAACTGCTAAGGGAAATGTGAGGATGAAAGGCAGAGAGCGAGAAAGAGCAGCACAAGGCACAGCCAGGGGCACGGCCTTCAAGGGGGAAAATTAAATTAGGCAAGTCTGGCTGCCTCTTCCCAAAATTTCTGAAGTGGTAGATCAAGGCACTGATGCAGAGGCAGAGCTATGGGAGACAGAGGGAGGAGATGAACAAGGGAATTGTACTTGAAAATGAAGTTTAAATAGTGTGGCTCGAGCTTATCCACAGGACTGAAAGGCATGTGAAGACCTCGAAAAAAGCCCTGAAAGCACTCTTGGATCTAATCTTATCAAATAATGGGGTTTGGACCCATCTCTCTGAAACTGCACTGATTAGGGGCTCTGCATTTGTCTGCAGGGTTTACTGAACTCCATTTATAATGACTTGAAATGACTCAAAAGATTAAAAAAGATTTCGCATTTTCAGTGCATTTGGCTTTTATTTGCTTTGCAAGAATTGAAGTGAAAAAGCGCAGCTGGTGTATTACAATAAATAATTTAAAGGGGTTTTTTGCTCTTATCGTTTTATCTTTATAATCATTTTGAGAATTCATATCTGAATTATAAGTTTTATGTAGAAGTTAGTACTTTCTCTCGATATCTGTTAGGAAAGACCAGATTTTCAGGGGAGCACATCACAATTTAAAAGCTAAATTATATTTTAAATCAATAAATTGAAAGCAATCAATTAGTAAAGTACTTTTGTTTGTATCTTTGGGTTTGTTTCCAACCGCCTCACATGTGCTAATTCATACTAACCAATGGTAGGTTTATTTTAGAAGTTTCTAAATAAATATCTGGAACATCTATGTATGAAGTAATATTTTAGCAGGTACATCTTAGGAAATCACTGAAAACCACAGCGCAGGCAAGAATTGATGAGAATGAAATCGAATATCACTTTTGCATCATGTGGGAGGTGCATTTATTGGATTAAATGACCCCTTTATTCCTTTTTAATACATTTTCAAAGATGGTAGAGCTTCTTTGGGCCAAGTTAAACACATGATTCATAAGAAATCACGTGAATTTACAGAATATTTCTGGTGTCTTGGGCGTGTAAATGTTTAGTTCCTTTTTTTTTTTCTCTTCAAGGTCGACCTGGGTCAGAACTGCAGTGTCCTTTTGAGAAGCCCATTTCAGAAACATGAATCGCTGCAAGAGAAGGAACCAGGGCACTGAACAGAGATTTTAGTTGTTCGCTTTTCCTACAGCAGTTTCCCACTTCCTGTCTGGAATAGGTGGAATATTCCAGGGATGAGGGAATATGCATCAAAAAGGAGGGAATATGCATACAAAAAAGAGCTAGGTTTAGAGAAGCAAGAAGAAACACTGCTGTGGCTTTGCAAGGTCTTTGTAAAGCACTGGGTGCTTCATGAACCCACCTCGTGCACTGATAATCTCTGAATAAAGTGAGGAACACCAGGCTTCCTCGAAAATAATGGATGCTAATTTTAGTGCTTCTCAACACCACAATCAGACATCCAAAGCCTTGCAACAGAACAAGGAATTCTGCAGTTTCTGTCCAGAAGAACTGTATAAAATCAGGCATTTAACTCAGACAAAATCGACTTGTAGCCACTGTTTGTACAAAACAGGGATGACAAAGGACTTAGATTTAAATAACATCATCCCCTGCTGCTCCCTCTTCCTCTGTGGGATGCACCTGTGTGTTGTGACACTACAATGGGACATGGTTCTTCTGACATCACTCCAAGGATCAGGCTGGAGTGCCACAGAAGCCTGGCACTCACTGCTGCCTGTGGGGCTCTTGTTAAGCAGGCAGCAAAGTATCTCCCTGACCTGTCCCACAGCTGCTCACAGGGACACATCAGTGACTGCAAATGGCAGCAGTGCCTGTGCCACAGCTTTCAAAAAGTGTTTGCACATCATGCACAGCTGTAGAGTTGTAGAAGGCATCACTGCAGGCTGAAATTTATTTACAAATAATTGCAAGTTACAAAGAATTGTGGAAAATGTTCAAAAAAAAATCCAGGAGCATCTTTTCTTGGTGTCCCTTAACTGAGATAATTGCACACTCACCAGAGAATTCCCTTCTAAAATCAGGACCGAGGCCCCACTGAAAAATGCAGAGGCTCTTGCACATGGAACATGGGCAGCACCAAGTTTAGGATCAGGACCTGTGGTGTGACAATACTGGGCTCAGTGGGAAAAAGGGTTTCCTTCCACCAGAGTTAAGAATTCCATCCTCTGCCCCTTTATAATGCAGAGTAACCCACAGGAGAACTCACACGGTTCAGGAGGCAAAGGAAAAACGTCCAGACATGAGCTGCTGGAATACAATTTCAAGAATGGCTGAAATGTTGACACAGCTCCATGTGAAACTGGGAAATGACAAGAAGAAATAATGGTGAATATTCCAGTGGAGGAGGGCAGGTTTAGATGGGATATTGGGAAGCAATTGTTCCCTGTGAGGGTGGGCAGGCCCTGGCACAGGGTGCCCAGAGAAGCTGTGGCTGCCCCTGGATCCCTGGCAGTGCCCAAGGCCAGGCTGGACAGGGCTTGGAGCAGCCTGGGCTGGTGGAAGCTGTCCCTGCCCATGGCAGGGCTGGCACTGGATGGGCTTTGAAGTCCTTTATACCCCAAACCCTTCTGGGGTTCTGGAATTCCATTACTTAGCTCCTTTGTTTTTCATTCTCCCAGACTAATAAACATTTCCCCTCTTAGTTCTCTGAGTGTGGATGAATGGTCCCTGCATGAGAAAGTGTTGTTTACTGAGAAAAATAAAGGAAAACTGCAGCAGGGAGGGGATTTGACGGTCACAGGACATTTTCAGGAAGGGATAACATTTCAGTCCCATCCAGCTGGAATCCTGGTAAAATCCATTAGTTCCATTATATTTCCTTGGCCACTGGCAGCTGGATGCCCCTTTTGGAAAAGATTTAGTATTAAATTTCAATTCTGAAATAATTGGAAGTTCTGCTATGAATAAATAAATCAATCAGGATTTTCTGTGTGTTTTGAGGATTCTTTTGTGCTTTTTGTCTCTCCTTGAACAGCCAAACAAGAGAGTATCCATATGGAATACAGTGTTTACCAGTTAAAACCAAACTCTACTAGGACAGCCTTAAACTCCCTGGATTTCTCCTGTTGCCCCTTTGAAACAATACAGAAATTTCACTTCATGTTTTCACGGGCAAGACTTTTTGCTGGAGGATGATTGAAATCAGTGGCAGTTAGAAGGGAGAAGGAATGCAAAGCAAATCAAATTCGAAGCTGAACGTGACAGAGTGGAAGAAGGTGGGTCTGGAATTGTCATGAATGTGCAAAGTTGTTTGCTAAGTTGTTTAGCTCGCAGGAAACATTACAGATGTGAGGTGCTGAGATATTTATTTATTTAGCCCGGGCTCTAATAGTTAATATGGGGAAATCTGCACTGCTGCAGCCTCAGATATAATGGGAGAGACTTTTTTATCTGGAAAATTGTCATTTGGAATGAGATATGCACCTCGCGTCCTGACTCAGAGAGGAAAAAAAAAAGAGGGAAAAAAGTGGATAAATATATCTTGTACCTTTTGTGGGTACTGAAAGCTCATTCAAAAATTATTTTGAAAAATTCATTTGGAGAAAAGATTAAAGATCAATTCAAGCACTTGCACAGAGCTGAAGACACTTCACACTAGAACAATACTGCCTCACACAGGCAGACACTCAGCCAGGAAATGAAATACATTGGGATCAACAGAGCTCCAACAAGCTGACAGAACCACAAAATGATGTTGTTAAAATGACAGCTAAAATGGGAGCTGGTATTTCACCCGTTACAATCACCCTCATCTTCCACTCTTATTAGAACCTTCATTAGAAGCATGAAACATTAGCATTTTAATACCTACTTGAAAGACAACTTTTCATTTGCTTTCCTTTGGACTTTTTTTTTTAACTTATGAGATAATGACTGAGTAGTCTAAATATTTTGTTAGGCATAACTTCTGCTAAGCACCTAATTTTTCTCTGCTTTTATTTCCTTCATTGTACATCTCACGCATGTCCAGGGAAGGGAACGGAGCTGGGAAGGGGCTGGAGCACCAGGAGAGGCTGAGGCAGCTGGGAAAGGGGCTCAGCCTGGAGCAAAGGAGGCTCAGGGGGCCCTTGTGGCTCTGCACAAGTCCCTGACAGGAGGGGGCAGCCGGGGGGGTCGGGCTCTGCTCGCAGGGAACAGGGACAGGAGGAGAGGGAACGGCCTCAGGCTGGGCCAGGGCAGGCTCAGGTTGGACACCAGGAGGAATTTCCCCATGGAAAGGGTGGCCAGGCCTTGGCAGGGGCTGCCCAGGGAGGTTTGGAGTGCCCATCCCTGGAGGTGCCCAGGTAAGGCCTGGAGGTGGCACTCAGTGCTCAGGGCTGGGGACAGGGTGGGGATCAGGCACTGCTTAGACTCGATGATCCTGGGCATCTTTTCCAACCTCAGTGGTTCTGTGACTCCATGAGTGGTTGGCTCACGTTGCCTGGTTCCTCAGAAGCATCCTTAGGACTTTATCCTAAGTAGTTTTATACTCTACTACCAATAACACCCAGGAATTTTGCTCTATATGCTTGAGACTGTACATATATTAAGTATAACATAAGAGGAACCTGCCTTGTAAAATAGGAATAAAAGCCACTGCACTGTCGGAAAATGAAGTTTCCATGACAAGGCAGTAGCTAAAGCAGACCTGGACTCACATCACCCTAAATACTTTCTGCTGAATTAAACCTGCCAGTGTTTCCACGCAGGATGAACTGGCTTCAAACTAAAAGGGGTCATTTTTATTTTCCTAATTACAGATAGAAGAACAGTTTCCTGTGAAAATTAGAGTCTTGTGGAAAGTGAATTTTGAGTTGAAATGTTGCCTGGTTCTCAGGAGTTGGACTCAGGCTATCTGACTAATGGTAAATCTCATTAAACACAAGGAAAGGGCAACAGGCAGCAACCAGGGAGAACTTAAAGCACCTGCTGGGACAACCGAGGGGCTGCCCTGTGCTCCTGATGTGAGATGAAGTTAAGGAAATAAATTTCTTCCCCAGAAAGGCATAAAAAAGAAAGGGAGTTACAGCCTACAGGAGGATAGAACTTATGAGATGCCAGGGAAGGGCATTTGAAGACACCATAAAATTTATTATGGCGTGTTTTAAGAGCAGTGTGGAGATGTGTGGGACTTCATAAGGGATGCTTCGGGAAGGACCAAAGGCAGGGGAAAGGAGATAACAAAATGGAGTGGAGAGGGTAAATATGGGAAAATAAAGGGAAAAGGGCATAAGAGGGATAAGTTTTGTGTAAGCAGGTGTCACTTGGCTGAGCCATGTGCCCGATCACTGCCCTGCATCCTTTGATCACATTATATCCCATTTCCAGCTGCCTTCCCATTGTTGTGCTTCCCATTCCAGACCTGGGTGTCCAACCAACAGCAAACTCCAGGTGGGACAAGGTGACAGCGAAGACGTGTCAGGGTGTGCACAGGAGATGTGACTGCAGAAACAAAGGTTCCCCAGCTCTGGGTGGCAGCAGGGGCAGACCAGGGCCTGGGGACACAGATGGGTGTCCGAGCCCCCTGGGCAGACCCGGCTGTGCCCTGGGTCTCCCTGGAGCACACACTTGGTCTTGATGAAACCTGGACCCTCCACTGCTCTGCCTGGTCCACCAAGCCCGTGGAGGCTGCCAGGTTAATTAAACACAATATTCCCTTCATACATTCCTACTGACTGCTGGGTTTATCTTTCTTGTGTTTGGAAATGGTTCCAGGATTATTTGCTGCCACCTTTCCAGGGTTTGATATGGGGCAAACCAGCCTATGCTTGCTCAAATCCTCCTACTTGTCCTTCCCAAAGATCAAGTGATCTTTGCTTTTCCCAGCCATCCTTTCCCAATTGCCATGAGCTTCCAGAGGTTCCGTGCTTATTAAACAAAAAATCCCAGACTGGTTTGGGTTGGAAGAGACCTTAAAGCCCATCCAGTGCCACCCCCTGCCATGGGCAGGGACACCTCCCACTAGCCCAGGGTGCTCCAAGCCCCGTCCAACCTGGCCTTGGGCACTTCCAAACATAGACAACTGGTAACAGCACCAAGGTGGAATTGCACAAATAGAAATCAACTGATTACAACACCAAGGAAGAACTGCACAAATAGAAATCTATTTCCTTTTCAAAGCCCAGAAATGTATGTCTTTCCTAAAGCTCTTCATATCTAACACACTCACTAATTTAGGGGAAGCATCCTTAAGTTCTATCCAGCAGAGAAATGTTGGACACCACATTCCTTCACTTAAGGATGCAGACTCTCTTTCAATTTGTGTCTTCCACCCTTTTCAAACACTGATGTTTTCACAATTATTTCATTATTTTCCTCTATTTTGAGTAATGAACCCAGGTAAGAAGTAAGGACTTAGTTCAATTACTTGAGCTGGCAGAGGATAAAGTTGAGATAACAAAATCTTGATGGGAAGAAAGAGAAGTCTCACAAACATCATTGTTGGATCTTTGTATTGTGTTGCACAAAGGCTGGCGTGACAAGAACAGCTTGGGAAATGAAAGCAATAAATAAATAAATTTGAGGCCAACCTTTCTAAAATAATCAAATGCATGAAACATCTCAGCATCATTGATAAATATTAAAAAAGCAGCCTGTGATGAGAAGGGGAGGCACTGGTGTGTTCACCAGATTCCCAGCTGTGGGAAGAAGCCATCAGTCCCAATTAATAATTACACAGTCCTTCTTACAAAAGGTCATCCCAATGTGTAATTGTCTTTGAAAAGGGGATTTGTTACATATTTCCTCTTTTTAAATGGTCTAATCTCATTCTCGAGATCAGCAGCACTGCACAAGCACAGTGCTGCAGGAGACACCCCTGAAGGACGGGCTGACATCCAGTGGGANGTGGGTGAGAGCTGGACCTGCCCCAGCCCAGAACCCCCCTGAGCCTGGGCTGAGCCCCAGCGTGGGCAGCAGGGGAGGGATGGGGATTCTGCCCCTGTGCTCAGGTGAGAGCCCACCTGCAGAGCTGCCCCAGCCCTGGGCCCAGCACAGGGAGCACCTGGAGCTGCTGCAGAGAGCCCAGAGGAGGCACCAGGATGAGCAGAGGGATGGAGCAGCTCTGCTGGGAGCAAAGGCTGGGAGAGCCGGGGGTGTTCAGCCTGGAGAGGAGAAGCTTCGGGGTCACCTCACTGTGGCCTTTTGGTGCCTGAAGGAGCCCACAGGAAACATGGAGAGAGACAATTTACAGGGTCCTGGAGTGACAGGACAAGGGGGAATGGCTTCCCACTGACACAGAGTGGGTTTTGATTGGATTTTGGGAAGGAGTTCTTCCCTGTGAGGATGGGGAGGCCCTGGCACAGGGTGCCCACAGAAGCTGTGGCTGCCCCTGGATCCCTGGCAGTGCCCAAGGCCAGGTTGGACGGGGCTTGGAGCAGCCTGGGCTGGTGGAAGGTGTCCCTGCCCATGGCAGGGGTGGGAATGAGACGAGCTTTAATGTTCCTTCCCCTCCAAGCCTTTCCATGATCCATGATGCACTTTTATACCCATAAACACCCAGACACTCTGCCCGAGGCAGTTCCTGTCTCTCTGTGTCTCTCCGCTGCTGTGAATTGCTGTAACAGTTTGTTCTCCCTTGCACCATTATTTGCAGTGTAAATTCTGCTGATGGTTTTCTGTTACCAATATGCAACGCGAAATCTGCACCATATTTCCTGATAAATGAGGAACAGCTGTCAGAGGTGGCTGGGAGAGCACAAAGACGTTCGGTGAGGTATGCAAGGATGCCAGAAATGTCTCAGGCACTTGAGGCACAGACTTTTTCAGACGGATAGGACATAACTTATCCTTACATCTCCTAATGCAATTGCCTCCACGTGGGAGGCAAGCTATGGGTTCTGCTCCGAGACCCATGCAGGTGTTCAGTTATCCCCATAACCTTTCTTTAGGAGCCCTGACTGGTTTAGCAGGGGATGATTGCAGCAGCGTGGCGCAGTTATTTCACCCAGCTCCTGAGCCAGCCGTGCTTCCCACACTGCTGTGGCAGCTGGCTCCGGGCTGGGAAGCAGCACCAACACCACAATGATGTGATTCTTCCTCTCCATCAGTGCTTGCAGCTCGGTGCTTTCTAATCCCTGCCCTGCTCCAGCCCCTCTTTGTCACTGGCCCTACAATTACCAGAGTTATTCATATCATTGTGCTGTTGCAGGAGATAAGGTTAGACTGCTGCACAGAGATATCTCCCAGTGTGCCTGATGCAGGATGTTCTAATGCAAAGGGAAAATCAAAAACCTACAGAGAATTAAAAAAACCCAAACCGGTCAGTCTGGCTGTGGAAAAGCTATGAAACACCACCAGGCTCTCACCAGTTTGTACCTACGCTGATTAAAGGAGCATTTTATGTACCTCATTTCACCTACTCAGTTGCTTAATGGTATGGTTCTCTCATGTTCCTCCCACTCTCAACCGGGACAACTTGGAATTTATATGGTAATTAAAGGCATCTAAAATATATAATTATGGCACTGCTAATCAGGTGATTTCATTAACACTTTTTTCATCAGAATTCATCCATAAATATCAGTGGTTCTTTCTTGCTCTAATATCCCTGCTTCAGATAACAGGAGGTTATCTCTGGAGCAAAAGGAATTCGTCATAAATATGATACTGTTTTAGAGACAGAGCAACGTTTTTCAATTCATGTTGCTGCATTTGACAGCTTCCAGCTTCCCTGTGCCTTAGCAATAACAAAGCCATTGGCAGAGGTGTTTAACACCAAAAAAAACCCCACCCCAAAACAGGCAAAGAAAGGAGCTGTAATCAAGCTAAATCCTTATTTTCAGCTCGGGAATCTTTCCTCAGGATGGCCTGTCAGCTCCTTAAGATGTGGAGCCAGGAGTAAAAGGGCAGAGATCAACCCTCTGGAAAAGAGCATCAATTAGACACCACCACAGACTGAGGCAGGATGGGGGCCTGTGGAACCTTTTCCAAATGGTAATGGGACAGAGAGGGTCAATGAGAAGGAGGATCTGGGAGGGAATGGCTATAAAACACCGGCGTGCAGCAAGAGGAAATGTTAACCAGTCAGAAATCGCTCCTGATAGGCATCAGAACTCTGTTTTTCTCCTGGCAGAGTAGAAAGGTCCCTCCCGAGGTCCCCAGGCGTGATGAGATGAGAGGTGTGCTGGGCAACACGAAAGGCGGGGGGAACACTAAAGATCATTTTGTGAGGTGCAAATAGAGCAAGCTCTTCCTGGGGGTGGCCTTGCCAGCTCAGAGTTTAGATGCTTCAAATATGCTTTCTGGGATGCCATCAGTTACCTGTTTCAACAGCTTGGAGTAGGAGGAAGTCTCTGAATTGCTGTGTTCAGAGTTATTATGGGAGAAAACAATCCCCGCCTTGCAGATTCCAGAGCCACATTTCCAGTCAGCAGCTCTGCATTGGAAAAACATCTTCGTTTTTCTTTCCCTGGCATCTCCCGTTGAATCCACACCACCCTTCCAGAGACAAGAGTACAAATGTCATCCCCAAAAACAACGGAGCAGCACAAGCCCTGCAGAAGCTGGCACAAGGAATGAGGTTTTCTTGGCAGTGCAGCTCGAGGTTTGTCACTACTGCTACTTCATTGCTGCACTTCCTGGGAAAGGAGGTTCATATCCCAAATAATAAAAATGAATGGGAAGCACCACTGCTCAGCTCTGTCACAGTGCAAATGGGCAGCAGGTTTCTCACCCATCCTTGGCTGGGGAACATGGGCTGCAGAAAGGACAGGGGGAGAAAATGAAGAATCAAGTAACCATATGGCTCTTTAGTTTGTGGTCCATCTCAGTGACAGGATATCGGGTACTTTGTGTTGCACCTGGAGCAGAGACGCACACCCAAAAAACGGTGTTTTACTACAAACAAGGGCCAGAATAAATACCAGAGACTGACAAAATCTCTCATTCACTTTGCATTCTAGAGTTCCCCTTTCTCTTCTGACTTCTGGCATTTTCCTGGGTGTACTATAGTGCAGACCAAGTAGTTTTTAATATTCTTAAAAATTTAGTTATTAAACTGCTATTGAAATTGTTATGTCCTACTCCAGAACACAAATACCTGATAATTAGAGGTTTGTCAGCTGCTTGTGTTAAACACTGAAAATTTAAACTGGAATATTAGAAATGGGAGACTTTATCAAAATTTTAAATGCCCAGATGACAGATTTGTGAAAGCATTTACCTTTCCATAGAATCATTAAAGTTGGAAAGACCACCAGGGTCATCAAGTCCAACCTTTGACCAATATCCCCCCACACTGTTAAGTGCCACATATGCTCAGTTTTTGAATATTTGATGTATTTACATCCCATTGGCTGGGAATTCTGAGGTAGGACAGATTGCAGTGATTTATTCCTATGAGGTGCATACCCTTTCTGGTAGTTTTGGCAGAAGAAAAATCCACATTTAGTAAGACAGCTGATCCAGAATAATAAGGACTCACAATAGGAAAAACACATCCTCTGCTTTCCTTCCTTCCTCCTCTCCTCCTTCCCACAGCTGTTACTTAAGTTTGTTTGTAAGCAGAGATTGTTTTTCATCCCATTTGAGGAATTTTGTGTAAACCAGCACTGAGAGAACACAGGACTTGTGAAAACTCAGGGGTGTCAAATCCACAGCAATAATTCTTTGTGAAGACAGCAACACGCTGCTTTTCCTTTAAAAGTTTTGTTTCAATTTCAATGACACCTCAGTGATCCTTTAACTTGCTATTTTACCTTAATTTATGGCCTAAGGTGTATCATTTCATGGGGTGATACTCTATTAAAAATGTTAACAAGATTCCAAACACCAAAAAAGGCACCACGCAGAGTTGGAAAGGCAAAGTCAAGTTTATCAGAGAGAATTAGAGCAGCCATTATGGAATAAAAATTGGGTATTATAGTAAATATGTTCCTCAGTGTGCAAAGAGTATATTTAAAACAAGGATACACCAGAACAGAACTTGTGATAAATGTACTCTTAAATGTATCCTATAGCAACCTTTTACTAATAAACTGGGAAATTTTTGATGGAAAGCTGGAAATGTGTTTTCAGGTTCTTACAAAAGGCCACTGAGAAATGTTACTGCTACCGTAGACCTTCAATGTATATGATATCCTAAAAAATAATGTAGGTTCTTTGCTCCTTGCATAAGATGATGCTCAAATTCTTCAAATATGCCCTTAATTTCAGTATGAACTGAGCTGAACGGGTTTGAACTCTGGAGAGGTGCGTTCAAAAGCTTAAAACCAGGCCTTACTCATGGGGAGTTTTGTGGGAATTGACAGCAGGTCAGCAAGCCTGTCTGGCTCCGACATTGATCTTGGCACAGTTCTTTTGTGCCCGTGAGAAACTTGGTGTTAACAGAAGCAAGAAACCAAAACAGCAGAGCTGTAGCTGGTGTTCTCTAAATGCTTAAGAATGGTTAGGAGGCCTGTGCTACCAGTGACTGTTGCTAGAGGACACAATAAAAATGTGTATGTTCTAGTGAGGTATCAAGGAGAAAATTCCAAAATTTTAATTTCTCTCAAGAATAAATATACAAGTCTGACCATGACAATGGATTGGAAGATTGAGGTGACACCTCTTCATTCACATTGGTCACATAGAGAATCCATCACTCCTATCCATCATGGGAAAAAAATTTGTAACAAAAAACGATTATAGAAACATTAGTTATTATTTACATTAACAATTGTTAGAACTCTGAAACTCTGACTCCACAAATATGTAAAACAATCAGAAGGCTGAAAAAACAGAACAACAAGTAACTAAGAATAGTGCATTGTAACTAAATGATAGCCAATGAATCTATTGCAGCCAATGGATGACTGAAGCAGCCAATGGATGAGTAACATGAATGATAAACATAGCAAAGTCCATAAAATGTCTCTGGAGTTTGAATAAAGAGCTTTTTGCCAGGAACTGAGCCTGGGATATTACTGTGTGTTGCTCCCGCCTCAACTGCGACAGAGTTTGGTCTGTTTGGTCCATTGACTTCTTTGGGCTCTAACAAGACTGAAACTTTTACTGCTGCACTTTCAGTGGCACTTCCAGAAATTCAACTTTTATCTCCACATTATGATTTCTTCTGTTGTTCAGCCCATGTGTTACCTCAAAAATATCCCGTCACATCCCAGAGATCAATAGCAGAATCATTTCAATTCTTCAGGAAATAAGAGAGCCCTGAAAAATAAGAAATAAAGCCCATCCTTCTGTGTGTGCATAACTTTCCTTGTTAAAAGCACTGTTTGTTTAAAATCTTTAATTACTTTACCTCTCATGTATGCACAGTGCACAAGGAGATGTAGCCATCCTGATAATAAGGCCATAAAAGATGAAAATCACAAAATAAAATGTCTGGTTTTGTTTTCCATCTTCCCTCTTCAAAAGAAATAATCTCAGGCAATACAGAGAGAAGATAAAACACAGAATGCTGTTAAAAGTGAAATGAGAGATAAAGAAAATACTTACTTCCTGAGGTATTCCCACCTGATATAAAAGATAAATAATTGGACTTTCAAGATGATATTGATGGAAATATTTCCCTGATTTATGTTGCCATTCCCCAGCCTTAGTGTGTGTGCAGAATGTGGTGTCCATTAAAATAATCACATTTTCTGGTCTTCCAGCCAGTGCTAATCTTTCCTTGAACTGTGGAAACAATAAGGTTTTCTGGATGTCATAAAATAAGTATTTTGCTTTATCTTTCTCTTCTTTATGATGTTGTCATCATAAAAACCTTGCTGCTCTATGCTTTTATTTAATATATTGGATGCCTTATAGGTATCGAATTTGCTGGAACTAGCAGTGAATATATTTGGGAAAATCATCTCACACGCCCCAAAATGCAGCTCCTGCTGGGGGAAAATGTGCCATCCACTAAAATAACTTGTTATATATGAAATTGAGTGATTGGCTTTTGTATGTGTCGTTAATTAGTTAAAGTAATTAAGAAATTGTTAATCAGTTACAGATTGTTCAAGTAATTAAGAGATTTATTAAATGAATGTTGGAAACCCTGTTTGTACCCCAGTTGACTGTTATAAAAATCCAAGTTTCATACCCCTAGTTTCACCGTTGAAATGAGCCATTTGCAAATTTTATTTAATATCCCCAGTTAATTGAATGTATGTACACCCTGTTTGTGTTAAAATCATATTTTTATCTTAATTTTATGTATGTGTAAAACCTTTGTTAAGTTTCTCCTATTTAAGTAATGGGCTGAGTTAAAGCCTCATATTAAGAGCCACAAGTCATTTTTAGAGGCACTTCTAACGGTCCTGCAGGTGTAGTCATGGTAACCCTGCATACCAATGAGGATGGATTCCCGCCATTGAAACAGCATTACCTCATCCAGTCTAAGCCCCTAACAACGAGCTACCCATTGGACGAAAGACACTTACCTCATTCTACACCAGCCAACCAGCGAACACTAAAGAGGCGGAGAGTGGGCAGAACCAAGGCGGAGCCGGGAACTCCCGAACACCATAAAAGACTGAAACCCAAGAACTCTGGGCGCATTTTTGCCTTGTTCACTTGTGGACTAGCCACTCATGGAGCCCGGTGCTGCCCTTGGTCAGCTCCTCCCCCACCTTGGGGAACTTTAACATACTCGGCGGCATTGCCCAATCCTAGTACCTGGGTCCATCGCCCTGCGGGACACGAAGTGTCTCTGATCTCCGCCCCGGGCGGTTTTCACCTTTTTTATTTTCTAACTTTATTTTAAAAACTTGACAATAAATTATCTTTTGCTTAAAGATAATTTTGGGCTGTCTCGTTTTTAACATAACTGGAGTCAAGGAGGATAAAAAGGGAAGAATAAACACCCAGGAAATTCAGGGCTAGGAAGAACCTGTTGGAACTGAATTACCAAAACAAGTGAAAGTGGAAATATTGTCTGTATCTCCCATGTTCATATCATCTTCAGTTTTTGTGTGGCTGTACTGAATTATCTGCCATTCTCCTGTAGGTAGCTCCCTTAGTTAAAAGCTGAGAACTGAATCATTCGAGAATTTTAAAAGATGCACATCAGATTGAAACTGAGCGTGTCCTTGAACCATTTTGCAAATTCTCCAACAGTTCATGTTGGAAATATTCCAAAATTTACGAGAAACCTGGAGAGTTGATCTAAATGCGCATCATAAAGTTTGTGAAGGAAAAAAAGTTTAAGATACTTTACTAAACTTGACCAAAGAAAATACTGTGGATTAATAGGACATTAGTGTCTCTGCGCACAGCTCTGAATGAGGAAAGGCTGGGAGATCTGAGACTGTTTACCTGGAGAAGAGGAGGCTCTGGGTCACCTCATTGTGGCCTTCCAGAGCCTGAAGGAGCCGACAGGAAAGATGGAGACAATTTGCAACAAATGGAGTGACAGGACAAGTGGGAATGGCTTCCCACTGCCAGCGGGCAGGGTTAGATGGGATATTGGCAAGGAATTGTTCCCTGTGAGGGTGGGGAGGCCCTGGCACAGGGTGCCCAGAGAAGCTGGGGCTGCCCCTGGATCCCTGGCAGTGTCCAAGGCCAGGCTGGATGGGGCTTGGAGCAGCCTGGGCTAGGTGAAGGTGTCCCTGCCCATGGCAGGGATGGGACTGAATCACCTCTAAAGTTCCTTTCCTGCTCACACACCAACCACGTTTCACACACCGCCACTCTGCTCACACTCCAGTTCCTCACTTGTCTACCTCAGTCTTGTTTTCAGCATGTCCTTTTTTTCCATATCCTCTCTATGTCAGCAAACACAAAATGCCTTCTCTAAACCACAAGAAATGTAAATATGATGCATTTTTGGTTTATTTCAAATTCTTTTTTTCCCTTTGTCATGGTTTGACACTGGCCAAAAGCCAGAAACCCACAAAAGCCACTTGCTCACCCTCCCCTGCCACAGCTGGGCAGAGGACAGAAAAAAATTTAACTAAGGGTTCATGAGTTGAGGTAAGGACCAGGAGAAAATGCTTCAAGGGCAAAACAGGCTCAACTTAGAGGTACAAAGTAAATTTATTACTGACGAAATCATGGGAGGATAATGAGAATTAAAATAAGCCCTTTACACACCCTTTTTTCCCCAGCCCCTCCCTCTTTCCCACCAACAGCACAGGGACACACGGCATGGGGGTTTGGCCAGTTCGTCACCTGAGGTTTTCTTTCACCCAAGGAGAGGAGTCCTTGCCCTGCTG